>CM075866.1:25438120-25898120 GCA_038021265.1 Cyprinella venusta
TCCTATAAAAAAAAAAACAAAAAAAAAAAAACACTTGATGAGCACATCTGCATGTTGCATAGCGTATTTTTACCATTTCCAGTTGTATTTATTATTTATTCAAACGTCAGAAGAACTTTATCTTCTGTATTAAATCAATTCAAAAGTAGTATCATTAATTAATATCAAATGGACAATAGTTTCAATATCTCTATGCAAAATGTGTACAGTTGGTCACCCTCTACTCTATAATAATTCCCTTTCCCCCCATTTTTTTTTTTCTATGAATCAGAGATAATTGGTACTTGAAATGCAGGGGTCACAGAAGAACATTCTTAATTTGGCCTCTGGGGGGAGGATAACATGATCTTGATAAAAAAAAAGCAAAGTACAGTATGTACCTTTTCATAGATCTTAGAAATTAATGAACACACATCGCTGCAGCTCCACAATGTGTCTGTTAGGTCTTGCGTGAGAGAAACCACACTTTCATTGGCTCTTTTTTTCCTTTCATGGATACAGGTCCTCTGTACTCCAAATGAAACTGAGGATCAGCATTTTCCACGGACTGCAAACACCTGAGACAAAACAATTACAACATTCACTTTATTCATGTATATTAATTGTTATATTGTATTACTTTTATTAAATTATATTTTATATGATATGATATTATATATATGATATGACATTATTGTATATTATACAATTAGTTCTTGTTCTCAATTCTGATTGGCTGAGAGCCTTTTACAGCCATGCGATATTCTAGCATTATCACTCCACGGGAACCGCATCACCATTTGTATCACTGCGCTTGCAGCATTTCAAGCGAGTGTCATGGTGGATGAGCAACTACCATATTTTACAAATACTACTGTTTTTGTGTCAGAGAATGTAGTTTTAAAGAGTTTTTTTTAATTATTATTATGTCATTAATTTCTTATTTTCATGTCGTTCTAAACCCATAAACCATTGTTTACCTTCGGAACACAAATTAAGATATTTTTTAATGAAATCGGAGAGCTTTCTGACCCTCCCATAAACTGCAATGTAATCACTACTTTCAATGTCCAGAAAGATAGTAAAGACGTCGTTAAAATAGTCCACAAAAAGAAACAAAGTCGGGAAGACCGCTCATTTTATGCTGTCGCTCCAAACTGTGGAATGCCCTACCCTTGTCGTTGCGTGTGGTCGATTCTGTTGATTCTTTTAAAAAAAGTTAAAGACAGTACTTTTTAGACAAGCTTTCAGTTGACTGAGCTATTTTGTTTGTATGTTTTATTTTATTTTATTTCTGTATGATGTGCCTTACTGTAATTGTTATTATTTTGTTAAACTTGCTATGTAAAGCACTTTGTGATTTTATCTGTGAGAGGTGCTATATAAATAAAGTTTACTTACTCAGCCCTGAAGAAGACCACTTGTTGGTCAAAATGTTGGCTCATGTACTTTTATAATGACTTAAGCCACATTTACAGTAATAAATGACTATTTTAATGATATATTTACCTTTCTGGGCCTTGAAAGTGGTGATTACATTGCAGGGTCAGACAGCTCTCAGATTTCATCAAAAATATCTTAATTTGTGTTCCCAAAAATAAACCAAGGTGAGTAATTAATGACAGAATTTTCATTTTAGGGTGAACTATCCCTTTAAGATTTTTTTTAGGCAAGAATGTAGAAATTTAGATGTCAAATATGTCAAATGGCCCCAAGTTTTGCATCCCTATACTGCAGACTTCTTATGCTGCGTTCACACCGGATGCGAATAGCGCATCAAATTTGCGTCTACCACGTCTAGTTTGATGCTTGACAACTTTTTGTTAATTTGCGTGTCAAGAGTGTAACTGACATGCGTAAAAACAAAATTTTGAAGCGAAATTTATGCACGTCACGCGCATCAAAATCGAAACCCGTTGGTGGCCATCTTTTTTATGTTGATCAAGCATTCATCGAGAGAGTCACCGCTCTGTGTTTGCTTAGGAGAGAAGAACAGCAGGGTGGAGATCGTCGTCGCCGTATTGACTTTGACCTGAGGCCATTCCTGTAAATAACTTATGTCATTGAAATTTTTTTTAAATAATTGTCTTGTTATTGAAAGTGTTGTGCGATCGTTTTGCTGACTTGATATATGACATATGTAACACAGAATTGTGGTCTTTCTTATGTATTTACATTCTTTCTCATCTATCATTAGGGTTTACAGTGGTAAAGATACTTTTCCAATATAACTATTTAGGCTGTGCTTTAAGCACTGCAGGCCCCCTTTTTTAGATATCTAATATGTTTCTCAATTTTTGTATTATAAATATTGCTATATCTCTCTTGCATGTTTTATGTTTTTTTTTGTTTTGTTTTGTTTTGTTTTTTGATGTAATTGCCTTTTCACTTGATTGGTCCCATCATGGCTGTATATATGGAGGTGTGTCTCCCCACTTGTTTATGTCTGATGAAGGACTTGGGCCAAAAAAGTAACACGTGGTAAGCAACTATTAAATTTGCTTAGTAGCATTTTCTGGTGTGTGGACTTATTGTTTACTTCTATATTGAAAAGAACAGAAACAAGGTTGTAAACAATTTAGGGTGTTTCCCCACCTAGTTCATTTGAGTCCTCCAAAAGCTCTACGGGTCAGCGTATAGTAATCTCTGACCCCCTAAAAGGACCCGCATTTGTGGTCCGATTTCTTTGTGATATGTGAAAGCGATGAGCTCCTGGTCTACTTTGTCTTTTTGTGTATTTAAATGGTGGTGTTATATCCACCTACTGTGGCTGAAAAAATAAAGCACTGTTTATTTCATTTGTATGATATACTGTGTATTTGTAATGTGCCTCTTTATTCTTATTTTTAATAACAATGGTAAAATAATGAAATTAAAGATTTTTATATGGCCGACATGGCTTTTCTGTTTTTCTGTTATATTTTACTACACTGTATTTTGTTATCTCTGCAAGGCTGCATTTTTAAAATAGGGAAATTAGTTTGGCTGTAGCCTAATGCTCAGTCACTTGAAAACATTAAAAACATGAAAAGAATCGTAATGAAATTATGAAATCACAATTTTCCTGAAAAAAAAAAAAATGCCATATCACACCACCCCTAAACGATGCTATAACATAACATCACAACAAGTCAAACCACGAACGTCGTGCTGATTGAGCTGAACTATCTGAAGTTCAGCAAACTTCTGAACTGTATGAATGGCGTTCAAGGATTGACTTATCGAGACTATTTTCTAAGATGGCTCCTCTCTGTATACAAAAAGTTAACTGCCTTTATAAAGTATCTTCTTATTAAACGGTCTGTACACTTACAAAGTTCTCAATGCTTTGTTTTGCATGTATGGACCCTCATTATGTTATTGTGTTAGTGTGGGGCTATTTTTAGCCTTGTTAGTGGTATAAACTAGCGATTTCCTTTTACTTACTAGCGATTCTTTTTACTTAGATTTCTTTTTCCAGTACTAGCATTATAGGCTTAACAGTTTTTTAGAGATAAAACTTTTTACATTCGATTATCATGAAAACAAATCTCAGAGAACGATTATAGGTACCGATGTTTTATTAGACCAAAGGTTCATTTTGCGCTGGAGTTCTCTTTTAAATTATATTATATCAATAACCTTATAATATATTAACCTCATTATGGTTGTCAAAAAATAGCAAAAAAAAGGTCTTATTCAAGTAAAAAAAATACCCAAGGAATAATCCTAAATGAATTGATAACAACAAAATTAATTTTAATGAGTTAAATCAGGTAGGAACCGCTCTTTAACATTACACATTACAATTTTTACAACGTGTCTAATAACCTTCTAAGTATATTAATTGTACACTGCCAATTTCATAAAAATACAAACAGATTTTTGCCATTCAGATTTGACATCTCTCACCTGTATGTGTATTCAGACACATTTATCCTTCCTTTCTCTCCTGTGGTCTCTGTACGACTTGTCAGGTTGACCGTGTTTCCAAACAAGCAGTAACGGGGCATTCTTTGCCCTATCACCCCTGTGACCACCTCTCCAGTGTGAATTCCAATGGTGATCTGTTCCAAAACATAAGAGTTAGATGGTAAATATGTAAAGCTTAAAAATATGTAAACACATTCACACATAAAACATTAATAATCATATTGTCTTTAACAATGCTGACATATTTATACGAGAAATCGGTTTTTTTTTCTCCAGCAAATGCGTAACATTTCTTCTCTGATCGAGACACACTCTGCCATGTGTACGTGCCAGAGCAGAGCTAACTGTTCAGAATAAAGTTAATGTGGGTGTATTTTTAAACACTGAAATGAAGGATGATCTAACTGTGCCTCCCCTTTGCTTACTTTATGAGTCTTTGTGTGAAAGTGTCTATCCCATCCGCCTAATACAGCATTCTCTCTCATTTAGACGCAGCACATCTTCAACAGCCGCACATATAATAACAAATCTGTGTCTTCTGTTTAAACAAAAGAGACTATTCTTTACTTGGGACATGTCTAACACTGTTTAGAAATGAATTATAGAGCTATTCTTAGAAAACACAAAACATACATAAGGTAAAATGTATACCCACAAAAGCATGTTTTATGATGGGGGTGTTTTATGAAGGACAGCATGGTGGGTGGGAGCTTAAGTGACCCCATCAGCAAGGTACGTAAAATATGCAAGAGATTTTGTTTAATTTATGCTATAAAGCAGCACATTAAACAAGTCTAAACATTCAGAATTTATTTATACATTACATTACATATGCAATGACCAGTACGTATGTGCAGTGTGCATTGGAAGTATTAGTTAATTAACAAAAAAATATTTCTGTGATTAATATTTGCTGTGTAATGCATTAAAAAATACAGCAGTATCCGAATTTTTACATTCTCAAAGTACTTTTGCTAATGTATTTTGCAGAAACATTGCCAAACACACTAAAAAGCACATCTAAATCTGAAATTTATAATAATGGGTTTATATGAATCATGTTTTAAGTTCAAGGTTGTTGAACTATTTTGGAATTTAAAGGTTGTTCAAATATTTTTATGTTCTTAAGTGTTAAAGGGGTCTTATTTGATTAACGTTCTTCAACGTTCACTTATTATGTTAATATAGTTCCCTTTCAAAGTGGAACTTCGATGCTGCATCATGGAGTTGGCACTATGGAAAACTCCATCAGCGTGACTGGTGTCTGAAGCACTTGTACCAAACACTCATTGGTTGATGGCAGTCCATGAAGTCACCAGCAGAGCGCCTCTGAGTATAAAAGGGTGCCAGCAATTTTTTTTTGAGCAATCAGCACAATGCCCTATAAAGATGAACCAGCAGGAAACGCCCGAACTAACCGCTCTGTGACCCTCTGGGCGGGCATCCCAGGACCACTACGTTTCCAGACGGACCCTGTGATATGTGCTCGCCGGAGACCGCTGTGCCCCGGAAGACAAGGTGGCGGGGTTAGTATAACAGTCCTATGAGGGCACCGAAGGGCAGTGGGCACCGTATAATGAGGTGTTAACTGCTTAACTTCGGGGAAGACTGCCCTCGTTGGGGGCGTCAGGACCATTTCCCCACAGTCTTCTTGGAAATAATGACAGCCCTCAGATCCGCCTTACCCCTTAAAGGGTTCGGTTGAGGGCATCAACCCAACCCCTAGTCCTTTGGTGGGACCTCGGCAGCAGACGCTCTGCTTCTGTTGATATATGTTTGGCAGAAGTTCCCCAGCTGCCAAAAATCTACTGACAGAACCAGGCTCTTAAGACTGGTCAAGGTTGGCAGAACGGCACCTGAGGGCACTGAAGAAAAATGACAAGTAAACAAGGTCTAGATGAAAGGCTAAATGCTATATTATATTCAGAATATACTATTCAACATCTAACTCCGCAAAGATCACATGGGTAAATATTAAATATTCTCAAAAAATTAAATTCAGCCAAATATCAACCAGACAACAGAAATGGTCTAGGTGAAAGGCTGAATATAGTGTATTAATACAGACATCAACTCGGATGAGTATTAAACATTTAATTTCATCACAATTAAATGCAGCCAGAAATCAATCAGATAGAGAACTCAGGTAGACAGCTTGGTCTGGATAAAAGGTTGAATATATTATTTTCATATATACTACTTTCAAAGCCAGACAAATATTTCATTTAATTTCTCAAAATTAAAATCACTTTATAATCTCAAACACAAAAACAACCATAAATAGTAGTCTGCAAACATAATTAGTTGGCACACAATCATAAGAGAAAGAGAGGAAATGGACATTTCCATCTGCTCAGTTCCCTGAACACACACACAAACACATACATATATATATATATATATATATATAGCAGACCCATTATCTACACGTTGCCTCAGGCATATTGGAGAGATGCAGACAAACAATCTACGTGCTCCCTCGGCAAAGACGCAATGTGAGCCACTAGATTCTTATTGCAAATGCAGACCCATAATCTACGTGCTGCCTCTGCATAAGCGAGATCCGGTGTTGTGCCACATTTCGACCCCCTGCCAAATTATTACCCCCCTCGTTGAAGTCAGTACCTGATTGCCTAATCCTAACCCCACCCCTAATCCTAACCCCTCCCCCACAACTAATGCTAAACCTACCAATACTAGGGGGAGGGTAATAATTTGGTGGGGCTCGAAATTCGGCAAAACACCAGGATCGAGTCACAGAAACTTTATTGCAGACCCGTAATCTATGCGCTGCCTCGGCAAATGCGAGATCAGGGCCAAAGAATCTTTATTGACTTTCTTCCCTCAAGAAGAAAGCCAACAGGAGCAAAAACTCTCGATTGTGCATATGTTACACGTAGAGAATTTATGAATGAACACTGTCAGCCCCCTTTTACTAGAGCTTACCGTGCAGGCTCTACTCCCAAAAAAACAACACATAAATTGTGTGCCCCCACTCGTAATGAAGCAAGGGCATGGAGGAACACACAGTCCAAAATGCTGTTTGCTTGCCATGACGTCACCCGCCTATACACCATTGGACTGATTTCACAAGAGCTTCACGACACAATCACGCTGAGTGTTCCCAAAGCGTCATCTCAACACAAGTTCCCTTTAAAGGGAATCGCTTGCTGTCCATTTGTTCACAATTATGCTGCATCCACTCACAAAAAATATATTTTTTATATATTTACAGTAGGAAATTTACAAAATATCTTCATGGAACATGATCTTTACTTAATATCTTAAAAAATATCGATAATTTTGACCCATGTAATGTATTGTTTGCTATTGCCACAAATATACCTGTGCGACTTGTGACTGGTTTTGTGGTCCACGGTCACATATTCTATATCATATTATATAGAATTTCATATATTAAATCATATATTTCATATATTAAATATCTCATCATGTGAATTCTCAGCACCCTCAGCATGCCAACTTTTGCAGACTAATTAGATGTTCTGGAATGAAAGATTTTTTTTTTTTACTTAAGAAAATATTCTGAGTGATCACCTGCACAGGATCCTCGTCCACTTTCACCTGTCCAGCGATCTCCATCATGTCTAGGGCCAGGTGACAGATGGACTTTGCATGGTGGGTGCAGGGCTCCGGAAGGCCACTCACGGTCATGTACTTATCACCAACAGTCTCCACCTTTCAGAGAATAGAAAGATATTTAAGAAAGTGTTGGATTCAAAATAGAAACCACCAGAAAAAGTTAATGTGCCTGTGGTATAATGAATTTCAAAGGATTTTCCATGAGCTCCACTTGGATATTTTTATGTTCCCTACCCCGATTTTATATTTGAGTCATTTAACAGTTAACACTAACCTACTTAAAGCAATAATATTTGTATAGCATATAGATATTTACTTAACATTTTTAATTACCATGTATTGAATAATGGATATCCAAGATAAGAAATTAATTTACTGAGGTAAATCAATAGTCACTAAAACAATTTAAAGATATCTTGTGTCCTTGAATGTCTGGTAATAACTAGTTTGTAATATGAATGAATACAGCCAAACAAAATAAAATGAAAGTCGCAGGATAAACTACTATCCAAGTTAGCCAATTGTAGGATACTTATGATTAATCCAAGTTTTCCTGACGACGTACACTACAGATGTTGCCAATAAAATTCAGTAAATGTTGCCAGTGTTTTTTTTTTCTCCAAACCTTGCAACAAACTATAAAACACATCTTCAGAGAGAGCCCAGTCCTTCATGAGACCTTTGTACCAAATAGATAAAGTTTGTTTTAAGTAAATATTGCTTTTTTTGGTAAGCCAGCCTTGAAATTCTACCCGTCTATTTTATTTAGTTAGCACACCCTTGTTTTGAAGAGAGCAATGTACATTATCTGTGGTTGGAAAAGTACAGGCTATGAGGCACAGCAAGTTAGTAAAGATACAGAAACAAAACCATGGCTGTTAATGGTTGCTCTTCCAAAGAATTACTGTACATTAACCCCTTGTAATATCTAAATCAAATGCACCAAACACAGCCAGTGGGCCAAATATGGCTAATCCAGCATGTGAAATTATTTGAAAGAGAAAAGTTTGAAAGAGTAATTTATGCTCAAAAACATTTGAATGCAATGAATTTATGGGTATGATAAATTCATAATATTTTGTTTTTAGCTAAAGTGGTTTGCATTATATTTTGCATTATAGCTCACATTTTAAACCAGCAGTAGAAATTAAGCATAATATTTGGCATTAAATTAAGCTGAAACTGGATTTGTGAGTGATGGGAATGTTCAGTTCCCCTTTGTCAGGCACTCTCGACGTACATCAGAGGTGATATGACGATATGGTGATTTAACACTGAGTCTTTTTCAAGATATCATCCAAACCGTGTTTCTCGGTGTGGTTGTTTCCTGTCCTCATTTGACGGCCATGATAACCGTTTTACATGCCTGGGCTTAAGCGTGTTGAGACGTTTGTGGGTGGTTCATGTTCTCTCATAAGAGCATGACCACGTCGACATGTTCATCTCCCCTTTCTCGTAGAGGCTTAATCCGCTCAGCGTGCCATGTGCCGTCGATCTGCCGGTTGACAGTGCGGGTTGTCACGGCAACCCAGCGCGCGTCATTTGAAGCTCTAGACTCAAGTGCCTCAAACGAGGTTGAGTCCTCTTGCCTATTCCCCGATCTAGTACCTCTTCTGGTGGCAACCAGAGAAGGGCTACTTTGGCTAATAGCACGGGTGATCTGAGGATGACAGTGAGTGTTCCCCGACGAGACCCCCTCCTCTGGCCGCTCACTTTTCTAGCGCACCGCAAACATGCTGAGACTGCATTCATGGGTGGTTTATGCTCACTCAGGAGAGCATGACCACGTTGGCATGTTGTTCATCTTGCCTTTCTCATAAGGACTTGAGCGGACAGTCACGGTCACTGTCTCGCAAGCCTGGCAGCTTCCGGATGGGTTTACTGGTCCTTCTCACGAGGGACCAAGCATTTCATTTGGGACTCCAGGGGAGGATCAGATGTCGATCGCTGTATCGGAGAGAGGGCTGTTGAGCTCTGGAAATGAAGATGATGTTATGGAAATGTTGACAGCCATACTTTCCCGGGCTACTCTGGGAGCCTACCCTTGGCGGTGGGGCGGCTCTGGTAATTAAAGACCGCCTCTATTCCGCATGTGATGGTCACCCTACAAGTCTGTGGAAGGCCAAAACCCTCAATGCACAAGGGTAGTTATGAGTCGGGTTTGAGCTGCGCATAGTGACTGACCGTGGTTTAAGTCACAGCGCTGGTCCTCGGTCAAATGACCGAGGTGGCTAAACCTTGCAGAGGTGCGAGACATCACCAAAGTTCGCTTTCTCGATGCTCCCATCTCACAAGGTGGCCTTTTCCATTGACACTGCTGGAGACTACAGTTCAGAAGCAGGCTGAGGTAACCAAGAGCTTGTCCCGATGTCCTACCAGAGTCACTCGTGCACTGCCCGTGTTCTGTTTGTTGACAAGGTGTTCAGTCCCAGCGAAAAAAGAAAAAAAAACTCTGTCACAGCCAGCTCTACTGTGACGTTGAGCCTTCGCAGGAATACAATAAAGTAGGGGCTGTAGAACCCAGTCTTCATATCGGCTCTCATTCTTGCGATCTTGCAATCTCATTCATCGCAAGTCACAGGCATCGCTGCTCCACACGGAGGTGAAGTGGATGGCCCTGAACTTGGTAGTTCGTAGGGCGAACTGAATCGTATAGCCGAATCTGATGGTACAGATGAACCAGCGAGACGGTGTGGGGCCACTAGCCTGGCTCCCAGACACCTTGCAAGCGGGACCAATGGGACCACAGACGTACAGTACCCAGGGTGAAGCAGTGAGGTGGAACACAGGGACTCGACTCGGGAGGTATGAGGCAGCCTGAAGTGGGGTCTGAGTGTGCTTTGCAACACTTACCTGATTCCAGGGTAGGGCAGAGGGTGTGTGGGAAGGCCTGGTATCATCCCTGAAAACACACACTGCTGGCTGCTAGCTGGAGGGGGACGGGAGTGACTGCTAAGACAGTTGGCCCAGAGTTGGACACAGCAGCTCGTCCCTGGTGGAGGATCTTTTGTTTAATCAAATTATTTTCCGCCACTGGTGTCTCAGTCAGCAGTAACCAATTTCTCAGTAAAAGCAGCTACTCTATCTCTGGGTTTCAAGAGGGCAAAGATGGCAGTGAGTGACTCTTCCATGCCCTGACACCCGTTCTTTCATTATATGCTCGTGCTGCGAGGCAGAGCAGCTGTTGCAAATCATCACATGCCAATGTGCATTGGCTCATTTAGTTTACACTCGAAGTGGATTGGTCTCTCAAGCGAGATCCCCGTATCGTCAGATCACCTCTGACGTACGTATCCGTTCCCTCCTCGGGGAACAAGTGTTACCATACGTAACTGAGATGTAATTCCACTTTGATTAATCAAATTTTGATCAAAGTTGATTAGTGAAAATTGTTTACTGAAATAAAACAATATATGATTACTTTATGTTGGTTTCCAACATGTAAGGCAGATGGAATGCTTATAGACCACGTGAGGAGGACAGAAAACCAAGTGATGAGCAATTTTGTAACGAAATCAATATTTAAAAAGATCATTTTCGATTATAACTATAGCTCCTACAATCCTACAAAAAGGGATCAAATTACAAAGATGAATTCATCAACACAGTCCACTGTATTGGGTTATCAGATTTCTAAATGAGGGGCTGAAGTTTAACTAGGTTTAAGTTAGGTCTTTTGATTTTCACATACTTGTTTTATGTTACTCAAAGAATAAAAAAAAATATTGAATAATCTATATGACCACTTTAGAATAATGGTTACACTATTTTAAGGTGACCTTGTTACAGTGTTATTGTATAAATAAGTACTAAAGAGTCATATAAATAGGATTAGGATTCATGTTTGGTTTAGGGTTAGGCTAGTTGCTTATAATTATGCATAATTTACAAATAGTAAGACTGTAAAATAAGTTTTACCAAACTGGTTTGCTGTTGAAATGAAATTTAGAAAAAATGTTGAAATAAAATAAAAATGAAATGAGATTTGGGCCTGTAATTATAATTAGCCTTACAGTTTATGTAATATTAAACAAAGAACAATATATCAGTATTGTTGTTTGATTAATATTCCCTAATCACCAATTGCATACAGTACATATGAGGTCTCTAATAAATAAATTAGTAAATAAATTAGTACATTCCTGTGCTTCTCTTTTATCCCAGTAATGGTTACTCAGAAAAATGTGAATTGTGTACACGCTCTGGATTGCCTACAGCAAGGTTAAACAAATAATAAGAATAAATAAAAAAAAAAAACATAAACCCACATAAGATGATTCAATCTGGTACTTGACCTAAAATAAGTTTCACACCCTGATCTAAATATATTCATTCACTTATTGATCGAATTAGGTACATCATAAAAGATGTATTATAAAACTAGTATCATAAAAAGACTTATAAAAGATTTGTTGTCTTTGAACTTTGTAGCTGGTAGGTTTATTACATTTGTTGAAAGTGACACCTTTATTACTGTAAGTTTGCTAAAAGTGACACTGAAATTAGATTTTGATATATTTTTCACCTTGCAGGTTATAATGCTTTAATTTACATTGTGACTAACTTGCCTTCTCAGAAGCACATTTACACAAATGTATCCATGTACCTGGGACCATTTTTGTCAAGATATTTTTAGGCCAGTCACAATCATACAGATTTGTGTCTTTTGTGTGCTGAATATCTTTTTTTATGTCTGTGAGTATGGCTATAAAAGTATTTTTAGATCTATCTATTTTGAAGCATCTTCAGTAATCATTAAATACATATTTTTTTCACAGCAGTTCCACTAAACAAAAAACAGATTTAATTTCAAGGTTAAAATTCACTCACCTTATACACATAAGGGTTCTTTCGCGAATCAGTGAGAATGTCAAATCTCGTGTAAATATCGTTGAGCAGGTTGACGATTTTAATGGCTCCCTCTGCTGATGCATGTTTGCTGCAGAATGCATTGAAGCCAACAATGCCACTAAAAAGAATTGTCACGTTGTCGTATCGTTTAGCAGGCACGGGACGCTTATGCCGTAGTTCATTGGCTACAGATGGAGGCAGAACAGAATACAGCAACCTGAAAAAAGAGATATTATGATTTTTGTGTGCACTCTTTAAAAAAACAACATTGAATTCAATGTCACTGAACAAAAGATTTTATTTTGAGTAATACAATTTTACTGTTCTGTAGTCATTCAAAGCAATACAGTTGTTTTCAGTTTGAAGGGGGGGAAAAACTGTTTAAAAAGACCAAAATGAATTAATATAATACAAAACAAATCCTTTTGTGAAATTCACTTCAACTGACCATGGAATAATGTGCATCACTTCGTTCTTTTAGACACTGTACTTTCCCTGAAGGTTGAGTGCTAATTATCCACAGAGCTGTTTGAGTATTAGCTCTCTACATTTAGACATTTATCCATCTGTTCTGATCTTATTTCATACTGCCAATGGGAAAACACAAACATTAACCTCTGTGATCAAAAAGCATTTCAGAGCTCTGTTATACAAGATGATAGAAAATAGATGAAATTACTCGCTTTAGTAATATTATAAACATTACAGGCTCTTTATAAATAATATATTTGGTATTTTATGCATTTTATTTTAGTATTTTGTGCTACACTGGCATTTATTTAATCAGAGCAAATGAAGTAACATTGTGAAATATTATTACAATTTAAAATAAAAATCATGATTCTTTCAAAATTTTAATACAAATTTGTATTTCAATTACAATGAGTTTGATGAACAATCTGTTTTTTTCGTGTGGTCTGAAGTGTACAGTATAAACAAAAAACACCAATCTTCTATGAGGAAACACCTACTTCATTTCCATATAAAAACAGCGTCATTAAATACATAAACCTTAAAAAAACTTAAATAAAATGGCTCAGACACAACGTGCACAACTCAGTGCAAGTTTCAAGTTTTAGTCCAAGATGCCTGCTAGTGAAGACAAGGCAGCACTATTCAGAACATTCAGAATCCAGCCATTGTGTTCACCTGTCATCTACACGTCACAAACATCCAGATTTCCAAGAAATGCATGTGCATCTAATGCTACCGGAAAAAAAAAAAACAGTATTTACATTTAAAATTATGCTTAGAACCACAAGCTCATAACCACAAGTCAGCTACAGAGTAATTCTTACACTTAAAGCTTTTAATTTTCAACACAAATGAAAAAAACTACTTTCAACCTTTTCTAGGAACACTCATGTTTTAAATTCTGACAAGAATACACAGGCATTTGTGTAACGTCAGCTGGTATTTATTGTCTGTGTGGATGAGAGAGAGTTTCTCTGGTAATGTTCAAGGTTCTCCACCAAATTTAATAAACAATAACAGAGCTTGCAGACGGAGGTAGCCCGGCTCCCCACGGAGAGTGTAAATACAGCCTAATTTTTCAAGCAGGAAAAGAGAGACAGCCATCTTTAAAAAACTGTACACAGGGGAAACAAAGTAAAAACAATTTCATGCATATTTTTTTATCATTCTAGCCATGTGACAGCTTGTGCGCCATTATATCACCAAACTATAGTCTCGAAGCAGGATCGTAAGGGCTTACGGTGCCATCTGGGATAGGGCCTTAGTCATTAGACCCGAAAGTGACCTTTGTTGCATTACTCAGTGTATTGGTCTGGATCTAGGTCCTCACACATGGTCTCGCATAAGCCTATTTCCAGCTTGCCTTGTGTGAACGCCCATTTAGACAGGAAGATATGGTCTGATTGACATGTAATGTAATTTACAGACTACTGTACAAAGGTAATGATAACATGCAGAGGAGGAGATGAGCCTTATTTCATTTATCCGGAAATTGTAGAATACTGTAAACTCCACACAGACTATGAAAGTCCCTTTAGTGAAGATGGGAAGGGAAGAAGTAAAGAAATTATGACAGAGATTTAACACTATACTGTATTACATTTAAGCATGATCTATGGAGGAAGGCACAAGCCATAGCAAAGACACAAGGCCCATAGAAAAGGGACTTATCCATTAACTCATAGGAAACCTTCTATGAATGAACAAGTTCAAGTATTCACTTCACACAAACAATCATGTTTCTAATTTCCCTGTGACCATGGGTTATTTTATAATGTTTGCCTATGTATTAATCCTTGAATGAATGTGGTAGTTTTGCTTGATTAACCAAGATCGCATACATATCATTCTTGGTAGCTACGAATTTATATTTAATGACCTACATGATTGGATACATTATATGTTGATACCTGTGGTTTAACCTCCATCAACACCCAATCCAGTTACATATGCAAAATGCCATGCTCAAAGACAAAGGATTGTAAAGTTTCCCTCTAAAGTTCCTATTGGATCACTGATCCCTTGCATCATGAGTGACCTTCACATGAAGTTAAAAGCCACTGTAGAAGTGACCTTCTTTTCTATTCCTTCTTCTCCTGTTTGCAGTTCGCGCCGGCAGGCCTTAACACATCAAGCCATGTGTAACTTCCTCGACCATAACAGAGTCAGTCTAACGTTGCAAGTTATTCTTAATTTCTTCATTAAACGCAGGAGAAATTGATTGCAATATCAACATTGACCACATAGCCATCAAGAGTTTGAGTTTCCCTTGAGACTGCACACCAGGATGCTCATTTAACCACAAAAGCTATGCAAGTATCGTACAATAAACTAATTAAACAGAGGTTTATAGTATAAGTGGTTGACCCCATATTACAAAGGTGCTTTGAAGTAAGAAACTGATGGTTCTTTCAGATGGTTAAATGACTGTTTATAGCTTCAGTCTCTGGTTCTGTTCCGGTTTCATTCGGTTTCACATACGTACGTATGTGTGATGTGTTTGTATGTGATTGTGTACATTAGGTATGTGTTCGTGATTTAGACTGCAAAAAAATTTTGTGTAATTTTACGATGCAATCACAGCTACATGCTAAGGAAGATGTACTTTTCTGTGACCACGAAAATATATATTTTCTAAGAGTTGACAGAAGATTTACCAATACTGAGGGCCCTATCTTGCACCCGGCGCAAATGACTTTATACACAAACGCATGTCTCATTCCTATTTTGCACGCGCGCAAAGCAGGATTTTCCCCTCCACAGACGCACGTCGGTAAACTAGGAAATGAACATGCGCTCCCTGGGCGGATCGGCGCAAAAAGGAGGCGTGTTTCGGCGCAAACATTCCCTGGTGCTATTTTACACTTCCAGAACACAATTGCGCCACTGACCATAAAAAACCTGGTCTAAAGTCAGTGGCGCGTTGCGCGTTGTTCATAATGCTATTTTAAGCGCGCATGCTTGGCCATAATATAGCGGGTAGGCCTACACAACGCGCATATACTGATTCTCTCATCAACATAGATGCAGTAGTTTTTATTTTTGCAAATCATACATTATAACAAGGAAAAATATTAACACATGAGGGAAATCATTTTGGTTTACATGAAGATGAAAAAACTGAAATACCCATTTCTTAAGGCTATTGTAGTACTAAGGATCAGACCTGTTTGCCCAATAGTGGCAAGAAACATACGTATAGGCTATAATGTTTAACCGACGCTGATGTGCAAGAGTTTCTCCCATCCCTATACAACGTCACTTCTGTCTTTCACTGTCCTGACAAGAACGTCGGTCTCATCGGCTGTGAACGCTCCTGGCGCGCGCCTGGTAAACCCGCCGTTATAATAACAATCCGTCATGCAACATGCGCACCTGTTCTTAAAGGGTATGTTGGATGGCGCTCGGATTGGTTTATTTCACGTTACGCCCAAACCACACCTATGAATAATGAAGCTACTTCAGACCAACCTCTTTTAGATTTGCGCCAGGCGCAAGAGGCATTTATCCCGCCGGGAAAATAGCAACAGCGCCGGGACCCGCCCACAAAGTTACTTGCGCCATGCGCTTTGACACTTGCGTTTCAGATCGTTAAAATAGGGCCCTGAGTGTTTGCTGTACAAACAGATTAATTGATAGTAGTATTAATTCAGCTACATCCAGATAATTCTACAAACTGATCCATATATTTATAATTAATTTTAATTAGTTATAATTAGCTTCCCTTTTGAGCTAATTTGCTACAGCTTTCCATTTTTTTGTTTCTGGATGAGGTAGTTTCCTGGCCTCATCTGACAGCCACAATAACTGCAGACATGTCTGGGCCTTCAACACGCTGGGTGACCCAGCGTACATTTTGGAGCCCCGCAGGAGGATCAGAAGTTGATCGCTGCATTAGAGGCTGGGCTTGAGTCCCATTAAGGATAAAGACTAAGTAGTGCTGCCCTCTTTTGGGAGAATGGCGCAGGTTGAGTCAGACCCAAAGTTGACCCGCCATGCTTTCACAGTCTGCTGCAAGTGTCGGCTTGAGTTGAACTCTCCACCCTGCTCTGAACACTCATGGTTTGACGATTGTTATTTATTTATTTATTTATTTTTGCCTCCTGCAAGTCCATCAGGCCACAGCGCTAAAAGAGCTGTTTGAGGCCAGTTCTGAAGTGGAAGTTGAAGTTCTTGGCCAGGGTTTCGGCAGGAACTGCGCACAGCGACTAACCTCGCCCTTAGCAGCCATCCAGGCTGCAACATCAAGCCCCCTGCATGAAGCTAACACTAAGCAGTTGGTGAAGCAACATCCCTGAGAAGAGTGACCAAAAGATGGAGCACATTCTCAATAAAAGAGCAGTTTTCTCAATCTCTGGGTCACATAAGGAGCGGATTGTCAGTGAGCGATGCTGCACTTCCTTACTCTCAACTATCTCTTCTCTTGCCAAAATGCAGTTTGTGGTTCAAGGACATAACGCCTGCTCACGTATTTCTAGCCAAACACATTTTCCAGCAAAACCTTCCGTGGAGCAAGGTAAGAGTCCCACCATACTCACTACCTCTACTTCTGGATGGTATGACTTCCGGGTTGGGCCCAATGGCTCCACTTCGCTGCTCCTCTGCGGTTATGTCTGTAGTTCCACTGGTGCCACTTGCATGGTTTCTGGGGGTCTGGCTAGTGCTTCCCAACTCATCTGGTTGGCTCATTCAGACGATCAGACTCGGTTATGCGATTCAGTTCGCCCTGCTTAGGAGCTTAGAGCAGCTCTTTGTCTGCTTTGGAGGTCAGCAGAAGGGAAAGGTTGTCTCCAAACAGAGATTGGCCCACTGGATAATGGATGCCATTGCCTTGGCGCACCAAACTCATGGCATGCTGTGCCCCTTCGGAGTTAGAGCCCGCTCTATAAAAAGTGTTGTGTTCTCATGGGCCCGTATTCATAAAGAATCTTAATGCAAAGAGTAGCTCCTAGTGACAAAAATGACAAATTCTTAGAAATGTGGGCATTTACTCTTAAAACTAAAGAAAAAATCCTAGTAAAGAAAAAAGTAATTCAAAAGAGGTCGTAAGGTCAAAGTTGTTAGGAGTAAAGACAATGACTTTTAAGAGGCTTAAGAGTATCTTTAGCAGAGGAGAAAATGGTAGAAAGATGAAGAGGGTGTTGTAGACAATGGATGACAGTGAGTTAATAAGACGCTATAGATTGACACTATAGCGGCCCCGAATTTTCCGGATTGCCTTGTGTTCATCCACTAACTGGGATAACAGTAAAGTGTATAGTTTAGGAGTGCAGCACGCACAGGCAGCTCTCGAGAGGACTGCCTGTGAACACCGTGAAGCACTTTCTATTAGAGTGCTGCGCTTCCGCTTGGCTATATTATTTTCTGATGATGGCCAGGCCCATGATAGCCGCGATTCGGCTCCCACATCCGTTGAGGCGGCACGGCGGCTTAGATTGCGGGGATCGCAGAAGGATCTTGCGGATGAGAACGAGACTGCCGAGGCACTTTTTCGTTCATCATCTACAGATTCTATAACACTCGTTCATGACGCAGAAGACCACAATGCGGGTTCTTCTGCCCGTAAAGAGTGCCTGTTGCTCGAGCTATCTGTTTCTGAGGAAGTAGATGTGCTCAGCATCGGGAACGAGCAACATGAGTCTCGCCGGCTCATGTTTCTGGTTATGTCGAGCTTGTGGAGGTTGTGATGCGTTATGTGGCCAGACTTAAAATAAATAATTAAATATATTAGCTGGCCACAAAATAAGCAGGATGATCCCTGCCAAAGCAAGCTAGACGAGATATTCCTGCAGTACTGTTCACTACCTCAGTGCCGGCCGGGCTTACTGTTTTTCCCAGATCTTCATAAAAAGATCTAGATCCTGGGAAAAAAAAACACTCTTTTTCATATCTTGTAATTTATTATATGATTATTTGAATGTGGTGGGTGTAAGAGAAGCAGGTTATGGCAAGAAGCTGCAAATGGAGAAGCGTTAGCGAACTATCTTTCTCCTGATGCGGCATCTTCGTTTAAAGGCCCGGCGCTGCCCAACAAATCGTGCAGGGACACCTCTGCACTGGTTGGCTGGGCTTATATGGCGGCTGGTCAGGCTGGTGCGTACCTGCACTCTATGACGATTTTGCAGGCATACCAGGCGTAAGTGAGGGCCTACTGAGTTGAGAAGATCCGCAGATTGTCTCTCCGGGCTACTAAAGATACTACACGTGCCATGGCTCTATGTAGCAGCTATGGTGGCTTTGGAAAGACACCTGTGCTCCAAGTGGCCAGCCTCAGCTGTCAAACAGCTCCTCCCATCAGCAAGAGAAGTAGTAGAGGGTTGCCTCTAGAGCCCTTCCTGCAAGAGCCTGGCAACAGAGAAAGCGCTCTCAACCGAAGTCCTCCAGCCAGAATGGTGACCTGAGGGTCATCCGTCAGGTGAAGAGATCTTCTGGAAAGAGGGCCTAATGCAGTGTAGGACCTCTGAGGGCTGCCCTATGCTGTGAAGCAATCAAGGTTGTTCTAGAAGCAGGAACCCTTGGGGAAAAAGATGTTGTCCTGCTGTCTTTAATGTTTCAGGCAATATCGATTTCCAGCGAACACACGCCATGGCATTTGCCCCCAAAACTTGCAAACGGGCAACGACTATGGTCACAAAATCTTTTTTTGGGAGGATGAGACCGACGACCAGGTCAAGGGTTCCTGCCTGGGACCTGGCGGTGGTTCTTGAAGGGATATCTCTGGCCCCCTTCGAACCTCTTCAGTCAGCTTCGCCCAAGGATCTGACGTTCATTTTTTTTTTCTTAGCTATTACCTCTCTTGAGAGGTGTGGGAGATCTCCAAGCCCTGGCAGTGACACCAGCTTGCTTGGAGTTTTCCCCTGGCAGAGTTAAGCCCTTTATGTACCCGAGACCAGGCTATGTGCCTAAGGTGACTTCTAATACGGCACGGTCTACGGTCCTGCAGGCATTTCATCCTCCACCTCATGTGTCGGCAGAAGAAGAGAAGCTCCATTTGGCCTGCCCTGTCAGAGCTTTGAGTATTTACCTCGAGAGGTCCTCTTCTTAGAGGAGGTCGGACCAACTGTTAGTGTGTTTTGGGTCACCTAAGAAGGGGCTCCCGGCATCCAAGCAAAGTAATTGTAATTGGATTGTTCAGGCTATTGCCTCAGCTTACAAGGTGCACAATTTGCCTTCACGTTTGACAGTAAGCACTCATTCAACTAGAGGCATGGCGTCCTCTAAGGCCCTTCTTTCAGGAGTGCCCCTCCAGGGGATCTGTGAGGCAGCTAGTTGGGCTACCCCGAACACTTTTATCAAGCTCCTAGTCTGCACCTTCCTAGTATGCCTGGCGCACGTGTGGCCAAACAGGCATTTTGAGTTTGTTGTAGTGCTTTCTAAATACAGCAAGGCATGGCAATGCAGTGGCGTGACGTCATGTGAAAACAAGCTATTGGATAGACCTACAACCAATCTGAGGAACGCAGTAAGTCAGCTACATAGTTGCATACCATACCAACAGAACTCAACTGCACACACGCTGGAAGTAGTAAAATAATGAGTGTTGCTTCTTTTACTTAGTTCTCCATAAGTGCGACCAAAGGAGAAATCACAACGACTACAGGTTTTTCATTGCGTCCCATCTTCTTAGCGACCATCGGAGCCAGTAGATAAATTAAAATTTTGATCAAAATTGAACTTTTGATTCCTATGGGATTAATTTCAAAGGACGGCAAACACATCTTTCCGATCGACAAATGCCTTGAAAGCAGTTCTCTGTTCGTCTTTTAAAATTAATGTGCTGTCAATTTCTTTTAAAACAGATGCGATAGCGGAATCTATACATCTCAGTTCTCCAGCTGCAGTCATCTTTGAGGGAAACCAACCAGTTCAACCCAAGCACTCTTAAGATCACTTGGACGTGGCTGTGGTTACAAGAGGTAAAAACTATATAAATACTGTTTGTTTTCTCACACAAACCACTCGTTTCGTGTCTTAGGCCATCAATGTGTACTTACATTTACAAGTCATTAAGTCATGTTTAATCTGGACTTCTCGAAGCAGGACCCCCTAAACCTGCATTATATGACTGATAGACAACAGCGGTTTGACTAAAAAATATCAAAATTGAAAATACTGTGGAAACAAAGACACCTACATCTTAGATGCCCTTGAGGTAAGCTAAAACATATCAAAAATTAATTTCAAAGTGAACTATCCCTTTAAAGGATTTTTTTCCTTACATAACTTACTTTTTTACTTTAAGTAGTTTTTGAAACCAGTACTTTTATACTTTTACTTGAGTAAAAAGCTTGAGTTGATACTTCAACTTCTACAAAAGTATTTTTAAACCCTAGTATCTAATACTTTTGATACTTCTGATGTTTTCCTATGGAGGAGTTAACAAAAATATATACTTTTATACAGCTTCATCGCCCTCTCGACTTTTTATGCTTAGAGATGTAAGCGAACACAGTTTATGTTTGTGCGCTTCTATTGGAGAACCTGCTTCATGTTTACATTCTGTTTTGGCAGGGGCTAAGGCACAGTGTATGGATCTGTTCTCTTTTCTGGTCCAGACCACCTGTTGTTCAGCATGCTGATGTAAGCTCCTCTGAGGGCCACATGAAGGTGTTGGTCACAGTTAGATGATGCAAATCCTTCGCTTTTATCTGGTGTAAAGCAGAAGGTGGCTGTGAGAAAGAGGTGATTTGGTGGATTATTTTGGTGTGTTTATAGCACTTGTATAGTGCCCCCCCCCCTTGATAGAATGTAGTGGACTATGTCGATACACACCACCCACTTATCATCTGTAGTGCCCTCCAGAGTAAAAGGAGATAGTTTAAATGTAGATGCATCAATGCAGCACGCTTCCAGCAGGAATGGATGAGTCGGCAGAGTTGGTATTTGCCATTGTCTTCCCACATTCTCTTGTCACCACCCTCCAGTAATGTAAATTGGAGGTAAGAGTGTGGATGTAAAGGCATCTTTACACACTACTTTGGTGAACTTGTGGAGATAATAGCAACCATGCCAGCACAGGAACATTGTAGGGTGCTTATGAGCTTAAGTGTGGAGATGGCGATGCACTCACTCTGCAGCCCCCAAGGCAGAATCGTGCTCCTTGTGAATGGGTTGATACCCATCCCCAGGCTACCCAAAAGTCTTTGCAAAATGTTTTGTATTGCGGTTAGTGACCCATTCTCTGTTGCCTTTCCAGCTCATTAGTCTGGATATTCTTGGAATTCTTCCTTTGCATGCTCCCTTCAGAGAATTCAAATCTGATGATGTGTAATGCAAGCACTCTTTTGTACTCTCGGGTGCTCCATGTGACATCATCAGACTGCCGTTGGCCAATTAAGACTGCCGCGAATTAACCCATGCATCAGACACCTTCCAGGTTCCGTGGGACACATCCCCATAGTGTCAGCAACTGAAACAGAATCTCATTCCCTTCTCAGGGAACCTGGGTTCGACACGTAACCCTAAGACGTTATACCATCTTGACATATTTTTTGGCCACTACTGTATATAAATATTAAAATCTTTCAAAAACTGACCTGTCTGTCTTCTTCTTCTCATCCTCCAGGGCTCGGAGAGTGTGCTGCAGACGATCAGTCAGGATCTCCAGCTCCTGGGTCAACTTGTACTCCTCACGAAACTGCTCCCCCAGTAACACAAGGTCACGGGTGGCGTCATGAAGAGGAATGTCACTCAGGTACAAACCTCTCCTTGTAAGGTCATCCAGATTCATTACACTGAAATATCCACAAATGACAAAGCACTGGATTAAGCCCATAAATTAGCAAAATGTCAAGAAACAAAATGTTATTCTCCAAAAAACTGTCTTCAAAAAAAGTATATCAATATAACTCAAATACTGTAAAACCCAATATAACAGTCCCATCAGGAAGTATTTAAACTATAGACCATTTTAAGAGATGTAAACAACACTGGTCCAGAAGCACTTCCTGTTTCAGTTTGTAAATGGTTTCTTAATTTCAAATGTAAAGAAAATATCCTAAAGATGTTTGTTTAACTTTTTGATTCAGTTGTATATGTTCTGTTGGTTGTACTTTATCCCAACATTTATATAGTGTTAAAAAACTGAAACAGGAAGTGCTTCTGGACCAGTATTGTTTACATCTTGCGAAATGGTCTATATTTCTCATTATATGTTATCAAAACTGGATTATTGTAGTTTAAAGAAAAACAGCAGACGATTCAATCTAAAACAGTGGGAAGGACACAGATTATTCTTGTAGTCATGCTTGCCAGAGAAATAGTGTCTGAACCAAATGATCTGTTCTACTGTAAATGGACTGCCTCACATTCACCCACTCATGGTGGTGTCAGCCACCATCCAGCTCGTTGGGAGCAGCTGGGGAAGTGTTGCTCATGGACACCTCAACACTTCAGGTGGAACCAGGGATTGAACCACCAACCTTCCAGTTTGTAGACAACCTACATGAACCACTGAGCCACTGCCACCAACTCTAAGTGGACTGAACTCATCTCAGAATGTGGAATAAGGTACTAGCCCATATAGTGATAAAAACAAAAATCACATCTGGTAGGATTTGGCTTAAAAGTAGCCTAGAGAATAACTGGAATGGTACCTAAACATGTTTTAGGTACTGGCTCAACGTCTGCTATACATTGCTGACCATTAGTGTTTTTATTTAGGAAGTAATGGACTGTACTTCACTTCATTATCAATAAAGCAGAAGAGAATTCGTGAAATTTCCAAAAAGTACCAATAAATTACGTAACTGATACTTTAGTATTTTAGCATTGTGTATTTAACATGGTAACTGTAGTTTCTATAATCCCAAAATGGGTCAATTTTGATAAAAATCAATTTTGGCCCCGCCTACTGGCATTAGTCAGAAGAGGAAGAGAGAAGAGCACAGGGTCACTCACTGGACTAAAATAACATTACCTTCCAAAGGATCATAATGCTAGGAATGTAGATATTTATTTTTAACAGTGTGAATGTCTCAGTTGAGCATTATTTATTCATATTCGGTACATTTCACTGGATTCTCTGGATTCTCATCTGTGAGCAGTGATTTCTGATGTAATGATTCATGTAGCTACAGTCAGATGCTCTTTATCATGTCAGTAAATTAAACCAGTGACTAAATGGTCAACTTCACATTATTTCTCTTAGTAGGGTGTAAATAACACCCTACTAAGATTATGTTATTTAAGCTGACTGAATTGTTATTTAAACTGATTTAATTATATATAGAAGGCGGTGAAAGAACGCTCTGTTTACAATAGCTGTAGCTGTCAATTAAACAGTACACACAGGAGCTGACAATCAAACAGTGTTTATCAGTGACTGAGTTCTGAACTGGGGCCAAAACTCCCGTAATAATCAACAAATCTCTTATTTACATTGTGTTTGCACTGTTTGTTATGAAGAAAGCATTCATTATAGTTCAGAAATCGAGTTGCAATGACAAGATCGCTGCATACATGTCTGTGAATGGCTGAGAGCTGTAAAAACGTTTTCGAGAGAGTTCCCCATGTAATACTAGCTATTTAATATACAAAGCTGTTAACCAATCACAGCAGTGGGATTTTACACTATAGTCTCTCAACAGAGTTTTCAAATATCAGGCTAGGAAAATGCTTAGTAAAAATCATAATAACATTATAAGTGCACCCCACGAAAAATTATGAAACAATAAAACAATGCAGTTCATGACCCCTTTTAATCATATTCTTTCTATTTATGTGCACGTTAAAGGTTCTCTAAGCGATCCTTGGTGAAGTCACTTCTTCTTGACGTTCAAACTATTGTCAAACAAAATGGAGGCTAGCTAGACCCTCCCTCCTCCGCATCTCGTCTCCTCCCCCTCCCTTCCAAGCTTCCTGAAACAGTTGTGAACGTGCATTTCTTAATGGGGAAAGTAAAAGGGAAAAGTAGCTCACGTGCTAACGCTAACTGTAATGATGGCTCAACCAACTCCTTCATGCTCTGTGTGAGTAAATTGAATAAGTTTTGTTCTTCCAAGTTAGCTAAGTGCTTTTATAAATTGCAGAACAGAATACAAAAAAAGAGAAACATTATTTGAAAATCGTTTCGCCACCGGAGGTTGTAATTATAGCTTCCATACAAGGATGCAATAACAGCAAGATAACGTTAGCTTTGCGTTTCCCAGTGAGCATAAACAACGGCGTTGGCGTAAACAAATTTAGTCAAAGTTGTCAATACTCTATAAATGAACAATCAAATTCATAACAAACAGTGGATGAAAACAATCATTCACATAAATTGTCGCCCTACTATTAATTTGATTGATCATTTACAGTACAGATTTTTTTTACATAACGCTGACTGCATAGTTCCAACTAATTATATCCTTGTGTGGGTTTGGCGAACATAAGCGTCAATTAAGAACAAAAAAAAGAATTTAACGTTACCCACCTGTCCAGCAAAAACAGAGCAACCTGAATGTCGGACTGGAAGCCCTTCTGCTGGCGGAGTTCTCGCCATCTTTCGAATGCTTTACCGATGTAAATTCGGTACTTTGCGCGTTCTTCATCCTTTTCCCTCTTCTTTGTAAATTGATCATCGGAACGTTGTCTCTTTGGTCGTGTGTCGGCCATTATTCAAACTTCCCTCTTGATGCTTCTCTCTCCTTTACACACCCCCTTCATGTGCACGCACACTAACCCCCTAGACCCACCCTCAAATAGTTTATGTTTCGTGGTGCGGGTAAGCCAAGTTTGTTTTTGTTGCCGTTTTGTTGCCGAGACCACGTTTTTTTACAGTGTGTTCAGGGGACAGGCAGCTAGCGGATAGTGAGATGTTTGCTGTATGTGACAAAAAAAAATAAAAATTTTGGCCTGACATCACTTAGTACACTTAAGTAAAGTGGGAAAAAGTAAAGTGGTAATCGTGTGTGTGTCAACAATTTTTGTAGAATAAAATAGGGTTGGTTACTGAAACGGGGTGCCAATAGGGAACTGGTTCCGACATAAACAGTAATAACCAGACCGTTACCAGAATGTAGGTGCCTGAGTCTCTGTGTCATGAGGCACACACACACGAAGTTTCTCGCTCTCTCCCTCTCTTTCGTGCGCGCACTATACGGTTATACAGCACAGTCTAATCTGTCTCACATGCGCGTTCTTGCTCACTCCCTCTAGATTACGGGAGATTTTAACTAATTAGCGGGCATCAAATTGCGAGCCATTATCAATATGCGGGAGACTCCCGGAACATCTGATAGCGAGGGGATTAATGAAGATGCCGAAGACAAAATCCTGCAAGGTTTGGCTGTATTTCACGTGTAAAATTACGCGTCAGAGTCATAGACAGTAAAAGAAATGGACAGAGCGATCTCATTGGAACTCCATTGAGACGATTGAAGCCCGTTATGGGTGATTTTTTAGCACTTCCGTCCCTGACGCGCAGACTCATACAGAGCTAGAATACGTAGATGTGACGTGAGGGAACCGTTTGACTTTTAGTGCGGTGGCATGAGAAATCTGAACCATTCCCTCCTGAAACATGCGCAGAGGCAGAGAGTATGAATAGGAGCTGTCCACGGGCTAGGAGAAGGAGACAAGTTTGCTAGGTATTCTGATTAATTATTTTGTCATTTTGCCTCCACGTTTCCCGATTGCGCGCGAGCTTGATCTCGTGTCCATACGGTAATCTCAAAACTGTGCGACAGAGAGTCGCGTGGGTATGACGCAATCGTTAGCCTACTTTCACGAAAACTGCTTCTACGGGGCCATAACATAAGCTACAAGGTAATGGAGCTATTTATACATTGTCGAGTTTCTTTAGAAATAAATAAAGGGCAAATGGGGTCTTCAAACGCCTCAGATGTAAAGTTATTCACTGTCAAAGTGACGCCAAAATGAACGGGAGTCAATGGGAATGCTAACGCAAGTGAAGTTCTGCCACAAGATGTCAGCTCCCACGAGGCTTCAACTTCTGGTCGATGGATTACCCCCTTGGTCAGAGTAAGTGTGCCGATTGTCCGAAGCCCGAATAGAATCACGCCAATCCATTGACTGATGGCGCGGGCGCCGCCTTGACACTCTAACATTGTCATATTATATTAGCGCGCATTATCTGATTTCATTGTGCGAAATGATTTCCAGGCGGTAGCATAGAGTGGAGCTCAACTCTAGTCTACATTGATGGGCGGAGTAGTGGGAGTGGCCTGCGGAGATGAGCATTGCAATGCACTATGTGGATTGTTTTCTACAATCCACACGCACTAAAAAGTCATTTTCTGCCTTTTATCACCCAAGAAGGACCCAAATTAGAAATTTATGATACAATTCTGCTACATATATGACCCACTTTCAATACATATTCATGTCTCCACCTGTGGAATTACCCTTTAATGACCATAGGGAAATGGGTTCCCATGGCCAAACCAGTTGAAAACCACTGGTTTAAGCTTTCCATCTACCTTGGTGAGCACAGGAAAAGGATGTTCTCAGTCTCAGGAAGTGAAATCATCTGGCCCTTCAGTCTGAGACAGCTGATCTCTGTTCCTGTGAGTTCATCTTCACTCTCAGCAGTCTCTACGTTCAGCAGGCCCTCCTACGTGAAACAAACCTAAACTTGTATTTAACAAATTTAAATGTTCATATTTATTACAACATGCATTGTAATCCTTGTATTTGTATACGAGTGTGTGACATGTACAATAGAACTGATAAACACACTTGTGTCAGAAAATGTTAACCACATTTTTTGTAAATGATTGTTGGTGGTTTTTATATCAGACTATATGTAATGTGTTTTGAGGCAGACAGACCTTACTCCGCAGCACAAAGACAGTGTTGATGTGAGACAGGATGCCATGGAAACTAAAGTCTATGTGCGGCCGCACCAGAGAGAACACTGAGGACAGGTTACAGACGCCAGGCTGCAGCTGGAAGATGACACACATAACTTAACATGTTACTCCATTACACTTTATATATACTTTCTAAATCTTTTCTTTTATATTTTCAAAATAAACTATATTTTTTTGAGTAGACAGACCTGTGGCAGAACTCTAAAGATGGCATTTCCACACTGTGAAAGCATGAGATCCTTGTCAAACATCAAGTGGAATGGGAAAGCCTTGCAGAAGGTGTATGGACTAATCCTTGACTCTTGAGTCCCATTTTCCTCAAAACCATCCAAGTCTTCATAAAATGCCTCTTCCTCTGAGTCCTTCTCCTCAATCAAGAACTTAATGTGATCACATTCTTCACTCTTCTGCTGAATAACCTGGTACACCCCCACAAATAACAGATTTAGAGTCTCATTTGGAGAATACATTTCCAAACATTAAACATTGTATGAAGGTAACAGAAAGGAAATACTTGTATGGACTGATACAGGGTTATTATAGTTAACTAAAACTATAAAAATCATTACTTGAACTAAAATAAACGTTTGATGAAATGAAATGAAATAAAATAAAATACAAAAACACCTTTTATTACAGCTTGTTGCCAAGGCAACATTTTTCATTCTCATTTAATTTAGGTTGAAGAGGTAAAGAATATAATTCTTTTTACTGTATTTTTTTATTCTAAACTGTTTTAATTATTCTTATTTATTTTGATTATTTTAATGTATTCTATGTTAAGTACTTTGAATTACCATTGTGTATGAAATGTGCTATATAAATAAACTTGCCTTGTCTAATAGTAACAAAAACTATAATAATATATCAATGATAATAAAAGACTGGGCTAATATATTATGAATGGCTGAAGCAAGTAGCTCATAGGCATGCAGGAAGTATGGCAAGGTGATGTAACATCTCGTTCTCTTCTCAGGGAACCGACAGAGTCATAACCTGAGACGTTCTGTTTTAAAAATCGACTAATGCATGTCCTAGTGTGAGTCAATCAGAGTACATCTTAGGATGAAAGCACTGTGCTTTCATCCTAAGAGTTGATCTAATAGTTCCCAGTATTTATATGGTTAAAAGATGGCTGTGTCTCATATGATCTTATTATTTGTACACTATGTGACTATACAAATCACAACATGTAAATAGAAAAATGTTTGCGTTATGTTGTCACTTATTGGGATTAGTATGCTAGCTGGAGCCATTCACATCCAGTCTTTGTGCTAAGCTAGGCAAGCGGTGGGTGTGTCAGACAGAGTTAAAGCACGGAGATGAAAAAGGTATGTATGGACTTATCTAACTCTGGGGGATACAGCGAATAAGCAGAAGTCCAAAAAAGTTGGTGTGTTCTTTGGCAACCTCAAAATGCCATAAAGAAAAAAAGTTACTAAGTGGTGTCTCCCCAAAATCCCTTTGCTTAATGGTGGGTGGAAGGCAGCTATGGTCACCATGTAATCCTTAAGCATGGAGGGGGATAGATCAACTGAAAAACGTTCCAGAAGGAACTGGGCAGTTAACTGGGTAAAACTGGTTTTCTTTTCTCTGCATAAAGTGAATACTCTACACTATAAAGAGGACCTATTATGCCCCTTTTTACTAGACTTAAAACAAGTCGCTGATGTCCGTAGAATGTGTCTGTGAAGTTCCAGCTAAAAATACCCCAAAGATCATTTATTATAGAATGTCCAATTTGAGCAAAAACAAAAACACTCTATTTTCGTCTGTGTACCTTTAAATTCAAATGACCTTCTGCTTCCTGCCCCATTTCCGGAAGACAGAATTTGATGAAATTTCTGTTTTGGTGAAGGATAGATATATAGAAGTATGTGTCCTATAGATCCATCAGGACAAACCAGTCCTCGGACCTGATTTGAGTCACAATGTGCTGAATTGTGAGCATCTTAAACCTGTACGTCCTCAGTGTATGGTTCACTTGATGCAGATTTAAAATAGGGCGTAACCGCTTATCATTATTTGGAACTATGAAGTACTGGCTGTAAAACCCGGAGTCCCTCTAGGTTTTTCCCTAAAAAGTTTTTAATATGAAATTGAAATTACGAAATTATGTTTCAAAAATGAATGTCTTATCATTAAGAGCTTTCAAGGAAAATAAGTTTGTGATCGTGAACATTGTATATGTATGCCCTGTTTTAATTCATACTGTAAAAAAAAAAAACAATAAAATATAAATAAAAAAAAGAACTGGAATAGTTGCACACGTGCTTAAGACGTAATCACGCCAAGCCTTTCCCCATAGCGTCATCAGTCAGACACAGGATGGAGTTCCCTCGAAAGGTAACCAAAGTCCTTTTCAAGGAATGTTTACATAAGTTAATATTAGTTAACGACTTTAGTTAACACAAACTAACAATGAACAATATTTCTACAGCATTTATGCTTAGTCAATGGTAATTTTAAAATCCAAAGTTGTAATTTTAAAAATCCAAAGTTGTGTTTGTTAACATTAGTTAATGCATTGTGACCAGGAACAGGAACAAACAATGAACAATTGGATTTTTACAAGCGAACATCAAGAAAGTTTCAAAATATATTACTCATTATTCATTCATGTTGGCTAATGCATTCATTAATGTTAACTAATGAGACCTTATTGTAAGGTGTTACTAAATATTCAGTTTCAAAAGTATTAAAAAGCTTTACAGCTCAATAAATGAAGTTAAATACCTTCATAAAATAAGATTCATATTAATTGCATTACATTATATTTGCTTTTAAATCCTTCAAAAAATAGCACCATTTTAATGCCTTCAATGTAACCTTGATTTACCCTTGTAAAGAAAATGAAGGATTAGTCTAAATGACTTTGTGGTAATCAGCATTGTGCCACAAATGTTGTTGATTGAGATTAATTTGTATTGAAGTCAGAATATTCCTTTTAACAGAGAGAATTGGTCTCTTGTGATTCCAAACAATTTCATCTTAAGTGCTAAAAGCCCAGGGTTAGTGAACTCATTCCAGTCTTCAGTCCTTGCATAGCGTTTAGACTAAGCAAAAAGAAAGTTACAGCTTCAAGTATGTCTGGGTGTTTAATAAAGGAGAATGTTTAGTGCATTGAGTATGAGTCAAATGCAAAAATAACTTTTGGAATTTTTTACGTAATGAATACACTCAATGCAGTGTATCACTGTTTTCTTTTTAGAAATCACTGAAAATGGCTCTAAAAGCATTTTATTGTAGACATCATATCAGCTTGGGCTGAATACAGAGAAGCTGTTGTTTTTTTCTCTCTCAGCTTGAAGTTGAGCCCATTTCACTGACGTCAAGTCGCTGTCTATTTGCCCTGCCGTCACCATGACGACAATGGCAAACATTTTTTTTCAACAAGTCAGGTGTTGCATTTCGAGGGTCTGTCGATTGGACTCCCTCATTTCACACTAAGCCCAGATGGAGAGAGAAGGACGGAAAGAGCAGTCTGCCGTCTGGGGGATGATTAGCTCGTATTGGGAATGGGGTTTATTTCAAAATAAGGCAGAGAGTGAAGCACGGTGACAAAGGATAAACCGTAGTGCAGTACATATGTATCGATGAGCCTCTCTGTGAGAATGAGACTAAATCTACTTTCTGTAATGTTTTGATCATTGAAGATTTTTGTAGATTTTTACACTTACTTAAAAGTTTATCTATCTATCTATCTATCTATCTATCTATCTATCTATCTATCTATCTATCTATCTATCTATCTATCTATCTATCTATCTATCTATCTATCTATCTATCTATCTATCTATCTATCTATCTATCATCTATCTATCTATCTATCTATCTATCTATCTATCTATCTATCTATCTATATTACTATTAATATATAATCAGACCTGTCTTTTGATTAGGGGTATAAGAACTGATCACAGGACCATCTTTGCAACCAACCTGAATCTGCAAGGCTAAAGACAATTCAAGGAACAAAGCAAAATCTATATGAGGGGATTATCAATGGAAAGGTACAGAACAAGCAGACCTTCATCTCAATCTCAGTTCCATGAATCTGCTGTGCAACCGTCTTGATGATGCCTATGACGATGTCCTGAAGACCTTCTCTCTCAGAGTAATAGTGTAGAATAAGGTTGTTCCCTTTCTCTGCATCAGTGCAGCGGAAGGATGGCGCGCGCATGCCAGGGTAGATGGTGCCCAGATGGTCATGCAATGCGTCCAGATTCTGAAGGAGAGAACAAGATGATCTTAATGTGGAGATGCAAAGAGCAGATTTTTTGCTAAGCTGGAATAAGTGAATGCAAGGAAAAGGGGTGTACTAAGTTACATGCAACTCAATATTTAAAGTAGTGAAATTCTAGTCATTTACTGTAAAAAAAAAAAAAAAAAAAAAAATGAGAATCTAAATTAGGCTGGCAGCATCACACTCAAACGCAAATTTACAACTAATGAGAAATTCACACAATATGAACTGCAGTAATGAGTTTAAATGAATATTTAAATATAGAAATCAAAATATAGAAATACATTATTATATGTATTCTAAATATATAAATAATAAATAATGATACAAAATAATAAATTTAACAATTACATAACATTTTTTTAATTAAGCAGCTGAAAAACAGCTAAGCTGCTGAAAATGAGTGTCTCTGTTTTTTAAGAAACTCATTAACACCTTTAGCTACAGTGATGTCAAACTTTTCTCTCATTTTTAATTTTGGCATTTACTATGGACAGCATAGAATTTCTCACAAAATAAACCAAATAAATTACATTCTTTGAAAAACACGATCTGTAATTCATATTATGACTTCACAGATTGGTAGTGAAAGGACATTAAGGATTATTTCAAATGTATCGCTGATGATGTTATTGTCAATTCTGACACAAAACATACAATTTCTATTGTTCAATCTAACAAAACTGACCCAGTCTATTATTATTTTTAACTATTCTAATAATATTTAACCCTAAAACTCTCACAAAAAGTACAGTACATGCAAAGTGTGAAAAAGAAAACAGACAGGGCTGCTTGCGTCATTGTTGCTACTGATTTTGGGTGATAAAAACAGTAGCCTCTTACTTGTAAGAATTCACGGACATTAGAGCCCAACACTCTGAGAATGGTGTCATAGCCAGATTCCTGACAGAACTCAAAGAACATTTTCCCAAACATTTGCAAGATGCCTCCAGCATCTATTTCTAGTGGAGAAGAAATCGTATTTAAATCAACATTGGAAAAGAAAAATTATCATCGAAAACATCAAGTAGATTTTTACATTCAAACTAAGTAACTTTGTTACATTTTATTGTATAACACCAGTTACAGTAATCATGATGTTGTTCTGCATCATCCAGTAAACTTATATAATGAATCACATCCTTTATAATGAATCATATCTATTTAAACAACACTTAAAAATTATATATTTAATTAATTAATTTAATTTTTTAGCTAATTATTATCTCCATCCTTCTAAAAAAACAAAAACAAAAAAACTTACTCAATACTTTGCTTGCAGCAGCCACAAGGTCATATGTTTTGGCATCTTCATAGATAATTCTGACTAGAAACTGTCCTTCTACATCAACCTGGGCCTCTCTCCTGAAAAAAAAAAAAAAAAAAAAAAAAAAAGATAATATGAAAGATTAAGAACATCAAGAAATTACTATTACATGATCAAATTAACAAAAATGTTAATGCCTAGAAAATAGAAATTTAGAAAAAAAAAATCACCATTGACCAAGAATGACCAAAGAGAAGTTCAGTCAAAAAGTTGAACCAGCCTAATAACAGAACTAAACATCATTAATCATGCCTGGTACACTGCACTGAGAGATGCTGCTAACCTTGTTGTGCTAATACTGAACCTCATATTGGCAATAACTGAGTCCAACTACTTTACAGTAAAGCTGCAGTCAGAGGTTTTTCCTCTTTGTTGCCATGTCCGTTCGAAATCTGCAATTACAGTCATTCGCAAAATTATCAACTTTACGTGAGTTGTGCTTCAACACCCTGACACGGCACAGCATGGATGAACACAATGCTGTGAGGCTGTCAGTCACTCACCGTGCCGATGTGGATACTGTCATTCAGAATCACAGATTATTATTTTTGGAAGTATGACCAACATAAACATTTTCACTGGAAAATCTCATCTGAACTAGTAAGAAACATCCACTTTTGTTCTGGTTCTGACATTGCAGTAAATCGCGCTGATTAAATCAATCAATAAGTTATCATATCACGCTAAACCATCCAAATTATACATTGCTCTCAAATTGTTAATGTTAACAAAGTAAGCAAGCATTGCGTGACTACATGTAATGTCCTTGCGATATGTATCCTTGTTTTGGCATGGGTCTGGTTGCAGTCTCTTTTTTTCTGTATCCACTCTGAAGTCCAAACGAACTCTTTTGCATTTTACAGCGGGTGAATAGTTGTCACTGGTGATTGTCATTTGAACCTTTTTGTATCCGCCATCAAATTGATGAGTTTAATTATATCACCTGCTGTGAGAAAAGGCTATAAATCTCCACCTCCAACATCCTCACATGCAATATAGCCTACTAGCCGAGACTCCTTCTTTATGTGTACAGATGTGACGTAATGACGCAAAGACATGCTCGAATCTCAGTACCACTGGCGTTAAAAACATTATTACAAGCTTACCGCTTTGAATCGAGCTAAGACAAGCAGATAGTTCTGAACACTGGCTGGTTATGCATTTTCTCAAATATGTATTTTGGATCATTTTTAACCCAAAAAAAGCTATGGACTCAAGTTTTAAAGAAGTAGTTCACTTTCAAATAAAAATGTCCTGATAATTTACACACCCTCATGTCATCCAAGAAGACGTCCATGTCTTTTTTTCTTCAGTCAAAAAGAAATTAAGGTTTTTGGGGAAAATATTCAGGATTCTTCTCCATATAATGGACATCGATGGCAAACAACGGTTTGAAGGTTCAAATGTCAGTTTCAATGCAGCTTCAAAAGCTCGACATAATTCCAGACGAGAAATAAGGGTATTATCTAGCGAATCAGTTATTTTCTAAATATATATATATATATATATATATATATATATACTGTATACTTTTTCACAAATGCCCATCTTGCACTATCTCTGATATTCTCCATGCATTACTTCATCACATTGGTATTTGGAAAGATCACGCGTGATGTAGTCGGACCTTTCCAACGTGATGACGAAATGCGTGGCGCATCTCAGAGATGGTACAAGACAGTCAATACTTTCAATACAATACTTATGGATAAAAAGTATATAATTATTATTTCATTTTATTTTTTTAGAAAATAACAGATCGTTTTGCTAGATCAGACATTTATTTCTCGACTAGGATCACGTCGAGCCTTTGAAGCTGCATTGAGACTGACATTTGAACCTTCAAACCATTGGTTGCCATTGAAGTAAAGTTTTCCTCAAAAACTTTCTTTTCGACTGAAGAAAGAAAGACATGGACATCTTGGATGACATGGGGGTGAGTAAATTATCAGGAAATTTTTATTTGAAAGTGAACTAATCCTTTAATGTTGCCAGAACATTGAGTGAGACTCAAGCTCGGGACTTGAGCCTAAACAGACTCTAAAACATATGTTTACATTAAGCACAGCTGTGACTTGACAAGACTGCTCTTAAAAGTCATGTCAAAGAGCTGGAGGAAGTTAAAATAAAGCTGAACTATTTGTGCAAGAGGAAAAAGTTGTACACATGTGACCTCACCCCGCAACATGTTGTGCGTGACTTCTCATGCTCTGAGTCTGAATTAATAAAAAAGTGCATATAGTAGTAAAGACTGGGTTATCACAACATCCTGAGCTATTGATGTAAAACATTTATTTGGAAATGCAATTAGTTTTCCCCTTAGGTATTAAATAAAAAGTGCTGGGAATAAAATAGAAATTGTTGAAATGTTATTTTATTTCAGTAGCTTTTTTTCTACATGCACTCAGTGTGGAAAGAGAACTTGCAGCTGATTGAACTTGCAGGTGTTTTTTTAGATACGATGATGAAATAAAATCTTTACCACACTGATCACAGTTAAATGTTTTTTTCTCCAGAGTGAATGCGCAGATGAAAAACTTTGACCACACTGAGTGCATGTATACGGTTTCTCTCCAGTGTGAATTCTCATGTGTTTGTGAAGGTTTCCTTTATGTGAGAAACTCTTTACACACTGAGTGCATGGGAAAAAAAATCTTTTTTTTTTTTAATTGCCAATGTCATTGTCAAAAACACATTGATATAATATAGAAGTACATTTTAACTCACTTGATGTCCTCCCACACATCTGGACCATAATTTCTCAGCACCAGAAGTTCCAGTGCGTGGTTCACAAAACCGTACTGCCAAAAAGGAGAGAGATATACAAATGTAAAATACAAATATAAAATGTTTTTATCAGTGACTATATATATTATAATGCATGAATGCATTCTTCTGTCATTTATTTATAGAAGAAGAATGCATTGTTTGCTTTCTTATTGTTTACCAATTCAGCCATCTATTAAATATGCTGTAGTGCTTTTTGTGCGTAAATCAAAACATGCTGTGGTTTCATGCACAGCTTACATTTTACCGCACAATGAATGAGGCAATACAATAATTGACCTATAATACACAATTACATATTGAGTAGCTAATGCCATCGCCTTTACACAGCGAAGATGCTGTAAACTACAGAGCAAAATATTTACACTACGTGAATAGTGGTAAGAAAATAAATACAACACGAGTACAAACGCATTCATATTGCTACATACCATGTTTCGATTAATTCGCCAATCCCTTTTCTGGTAGATTAAATCACTAAACACCAGAACTGACAAAACCGTAACGTTACAGCTGTTGCGGTTGAAACCACCATTCCTGGAATGAGCTCATTGTTATTGACAGAGGATGTGGCCAACGGGAGCTCGGGGATGCAGAGACTACACACAGCTGGCTCTCGCTATTTGCATTTCGCTAGATCCTACGACGTTGACCCGATTGTCTTATGAATATTGATCACGCAATATGACGTTTATCCAGAAGACCTATCTGATTGGCTGCGAGGTTGACGTTGGTAGGTGGGCGCCAATAAACTGGCGAATCAGCGATTCCTAAAACCTGGTAAATAAATATTAATTAGGTTAAGTCTCGTACGCTCCGGGTAGGTTACCAAGCAACTCCAGCATGACCTCATTAATATTCATCGACCAAGTGCAAGTGAATGCAAAGGAATATTATCATTGGAGTTCCTTAGAAATACCGTAAGATTGTTTTTAATCGAAATATTTTTTTTTTCTTAATCAAATTAAGAAAAGGCTTTTATAAATTGTATAGCCTAAAGTCGTTGGAATTTTTACAGTCTGTTTGACAGTCATCATATAAAAATGGCAAGATATACAATTTCTCTATTTTTCTCTAATTAAGTTTTGTAGCCCTGTTCTGAGACATTTATAGAAGCTAGCCTTGGTGCATTCCTGTTTGTAAAATGCTAATGGTAGAAAAAAATGTTCTGTTATATTTCAACAGTTTTATCTTACATATTTAGTTGTAGTAATATAATAGTGCTGAATGTAGAGAAGCAAAATGGGAAAAAAAATATGATGGTGTGAAATGGTGGGTAGCTACAGACAGGATTACCCCTTATATACCACCACATTACTTTTTATAAAGCATGGATTTTAGGAAATACCCCACATGACCCATGTTCTGTTCAAAAATGTTAAGAAGAGACCGCAGATTTTAGGATAATGCAACAGTGTTCTTTTATGTGGTCTCTCTTCCACTCATTTCATGGAAAGAGCACAAGGCATTGAAACATCAACAATAAACCAAACTTTCAATAAAGCATGTTTATTACAGATCTATTACAATACAAAAGAAATGTCACAATGTTTAGTTGAAGAATGATTGTGGATGGTCTCTGCTGAGGTGATGCTTTGCATTTCTTCGCCTTTACTGTGTACTATAATGATGTGCTCATTCAGATTATTGAAATGATACTTGTTGTCCTTAGACTACAAATGATTCACTTACTTGACTCTATAGCGTTTAAAGATATCAATCATTATAGATAGAAATGTGGATGACATTCTTTGCTTTTCAGATTTTTGGTATACAGTTAGGAAGTCAAAACAAACTAATCACTTTATTAAAACAGTCCAGCCGATCAAAATGACAAAACTCATACTTAACACCACTGTGAAAAAAAAAAAACACAGTGCTCAATGAAACCCTTCTGATGAGTGTTATTTGATAGCTTTTTGGCAACATTCAACAGTTGGATGATAAACTACCTCTGGCTCAACTAAAACGATACAAAGAGTGACAGGCAGTATTACGGTTTCCACTGTAACCACTGTTTCCACTGTTTCCAGTATTCGTTGTCTGAGAGATTTTGTGTTTTCATCCACTAGGCTGAGCTTCCTCTGTAACACAGCCTCTGGAAGCAGCACTTGTCTTTTGATCACGAGCCTGGAGAAAGTAACAAACTCCAGGGATGTCAGTGGGGAAGTTGGGCGGAAGATCCTCTCTTCTCCGGGGGATGAGAATGAACTCTGGACAATCTTTTAACAATCTGAAATGAGAAAGAAGAAACAAATTGTCCTAAAGACCACTTGCAAGTATACACAGTAAAACTGTTAGTGTTAAATCAGCTGTAACAGTGGAATATGACGAAAATACGTATAAATGTTTTGGCTCAGCCAGAAATGATTTAATAAGGATTACTGTATCTTGTTAGTCTTTCTCAAACATAAAAAACAGATCCATTTGATGGAATCGTCCTGGTCTTTGTTTATGTAAAACTAATATAGTGGCACTTATAGATAACAATTGTTCTGGTTGGGAAGTAGACCAGCAACAATAAATAACTAGCTGTTGAGCTCATTTATGTGTACAAATACAAGTCATTTTACTCTCATTTTACTTAAAGATTAAATATTTGTTTATATCTCAAACCTTCAAAAGAATTAGAAACATGTGGATTCAAATATATTTAAAAAAATTAGTCAAACAGACTTGCCAATATGTGATGTATACAGAATAAACAAGCAGGACAGTTGTCTCTTTTTATACCTGTATGTGGTGGGACTGACGTTAATCTTTCTTGGCAGGCTACAGGACTCAAACTTGTTGGCTAATGTGACATTATTGCCAAAAAGGCAGTAGCGAGGCATTTTAACACCGACCACACCTGCCAAAACCGAGCCAGAGTGGATCCCGATACGCATCTGAGAATAAAACAAAGCAAGCACGCTGTTAAAAAATTAAAAAGAGTTTAGCTTCACATCTTTCTACTCATATATTCTTTGTTCAACCTCTTTATTTCAAACCATGTGTGATTATAATTCGGAGCCTATAATTCCGATGTCTATTGTTTGCCAATACATTAAAACGATCAATCTTCAAAGTTCGAACCAAACATAAATATTACTTTTCCACAAGATCATTTGTTAAGATAAAAATGATCATATTTTTGTGTCTAAAGCAGCAGTATTCGTATCCTAATTCCAATTCTGATCAATTATTCTGGGAGCCTTAAATAGGATACATTAAATGTGACCTTTCAAAAATTATTTTCATTGTAGTGTGACGGTGTTTGCACAAAAATGTACAAGCATTCATGTGTAAATGAGTCACGCATCGATTTTATCCTACCATTTATTTTATTCTACCACCGAACAACAGTGTTGAAACAGTTGCACTATTTTGTTTAATATCTGCAGTCTAGTAAAGGTTTCCATGACAAATGAGAGAAATTTAAATAAAAGAATAAAAGACAATTATAAGTATATGGAACATTTGACTCATTACATATTATTCATGCCATAACTGTATAATATAACTCATAATAAAAATGATGAAACACTAACCTTGATGATCTCCCCCATGGGAGTCATGACCTCATCCGACAATTCCATCATCTTCAGAGCCATGAGAGCAATCTGGACAGCATGGGTCGGACACTCTTTGTGTAATCCTCCAGCTACACAGTACGCATCGCCGATGGTTTCCACCTTGAACGCACAAATGAGGACATATGAAAGGTTATGAGAGCAGAGTGCTAAATATTTCATAACACACCTCTGAGTATATTCGAGGTTCATGGCTGCCGTAACACTCTGAAATGCCTCTCTTGTGACATGCATGTATTAGTTAAAATTAATTAACAGAACCAATGTGCATTTAGACAACAATTTAATTAAGTTTAATGATATCATTGCATAATTATTATTAGATAATATTATTTATTTATATCAGATCATAATTTTTATTATTGGAAGCTCAGGTTCGCTGACTATTTGATGTAATTTTGACCAAAAAATAAATAAAAAATCATCAGATTCTTGCAACGTGAATGCAGAAGTTTCAGTGTTGAAAGTAAGCTATTTTGGAACCAGCTATAACAAACTAACTTTATGTTAACAAAATGGGACGATTTTGACAGCTTGAGAGACATTAATTCCTTGTTATTGCACATTCAGTATGGAAATGTTTAAGACACACATCATGAACCAGCTGAGATATGTTGGGAGAAGACAAGAGGGGAATCTATTTTAGGATATAGCTGTCTGTAAGAATGTAAGCAAAGCCAGACACTAAGCTAAACTTTACCTCCACTGTCTTTTACAAGAAATTAATCTCTGCTGCATGTGTATGGGAAAATCTACTACAGATTACATTAGCCAACCTCCCAGCACTTTATGAGCCTGCATGTCAGAATGTATGAAAAATGAAAAAAAAAGATTTCGGGCGAATCCCAAAGGCCCTAGATAAAGTTAAAAGACCATACTTTTTGGCTACTTTGAAGCTAAAAGACCAAAAAAGGTTTCAATACACTCTGCCAAAAACAGTCTAACCAAAGGACTATTCATCCATGAAGAATTCAACACTTATCAGTAGTGAGTAGCAGTGAAATGATCTACATAGTGTTACTTATTTGTTCGGACCAAAGTACATTATCACTCACCTTATACACATCCAGCTCGCCGCAGTGATGATCAAACCTAGTGTAGAGCTCACTGAGCATGTTTACCACCTGCATGGGCGTACAGCGTGAACAGGTTGCAGTGAAGCCCACAATATCTGAGAACAGCACGGTGACATGATCAAACTTTTTCGCCTGCACAGGAAGTCCCTGCCACAAACGCTGGGCGACGTTCCCTGGGAATATTGTGAAGAGCAGCTCTACCGTTCGTCTCTTTTCTTCTTCCAGGGCCTGGTGTGCCTGCTCCAAGGCAGCTTTGGCTTTGCCCAGGCGTTTTTTTAGTCCATCTTGGGCCTTGGTCTGCTCCCCAACCAGAACAACATCTCGAAGTGCATTGTGGATGGGAATGTCAGAGAGGTAGAGGCCCCGGCCTGTCAACTCCTCCAGCTTATCCACACACGGAGAACCGAGGAAGAGAAGAGCACTCATTTCTGACATGAAGATCATCTGCCCCTTCAGGTCCATATGCTGAAAAGAGATGGTTGGGAGGATTGGAATTCATTCCGAGGTTTGGACAAGTTTGGTATTAAATGGGACTAATGTATATTAATATGTTAATACATTTATAATACATAATTTAATCAAGGCACTTTCATGGTTATTCTGTACTATTCTGGACGCAATAAATTATATGAATTCCCCGACAATGTGTATTTATTTTTTGCAATTTTCTCTTCACAGGGATTTGATTTGCACTTAGTTTACACATTGTTTTGAAGTACGTCATCATGACCCTACCACCTACCTAAGTTCATAGTTTCGTTTAGGGAAATGATTTCTTTGCTAGTTGATGTCCATTTATCTTATTTCAGTCAAATCTTATAGTGTACACTGGAAATATACATTTTTGTATTGTATACCCAAAAGATCTGACCTACAAATTATGTTGGAGGTCATAGGGGGTATTTGTTTTTTTATGACCCAAGAAGCTCAATTAAACGAACAAAATATTTTAGATATGAAAGGAAAAACAAAGCACTAAACCTGGTTAAGACATTTATCTAATAAAATTATTATTATTTAAATAATATTTAAATAAAGAGTGAAGATATATATTTTCCAAGGCCAGGCATCACTTTCGGCAACTGTAAATGAATTTGTGTTTTTGAAAAGACCTCTTTATAATATTATTAACTGTTTAAAACTGTGTGCACTCTTTATAATATTATTAACTGATGTTTAGTCTGTGTAAATAAAATGAATGTGCCATTCAGTGCAGTATTTTTAAATAAAATATAAATATCTTCCTGTATTTTTCCAAAAGATTACCTATAGGGGTAAAGCATGAAATGAATTCTATTTGATATAGAATGTAACTAATAAAGGAAAGCACATTAGACTAAACATTATAGGGAACATGGATGCAAAAACTCTTTATAAAGCCTTTACCATCATTGTATAATACATGTGTACTGTTTGTTTCTTAAATTAATTTACATATGAATTCGCTGTCCAATTCCTTGCATGTGATCAGGTAGATCTCATTAATTGTGCCTTTGAGGGTCCTTCCACATCTTGACATTTGGGGCCATGTTCATTTCACTGCGGTACAGGACTTTATTGCATTGCCCTTATTATACTGATCATCTGCAACCTGATATTGCCAATATAAATTTTCCTCAACCACCTCATAAAAACTCATTTCAGATCAGCACGAAGATAAACGTATGAGTAAAAATCCTACTAATTACGTTGCACAGATTATTTAAATCATGTTGTGCTTTTTAATTGTCTAATCAACATGAAACCCAAAGCAATCTTTGATTTTTCTTATTCTTTGGTGCATGTCGATGTGATAAAACGACAAATAGACCTTCAGAGGTTCACATTGTGAATGCAATCTTGCATACATTGCATTCAAAGTTGCAAACATAGATGTTTTTCCACACTCTGTTTAGCTTGTCTTAGCTAAGCTAAGCAATAAGCTTGACATTTTAGAAAGTCCCAGGTAAGCAGTTTCACACATAACTGGTGGCCCATTGTTAGCATCAGCATTTCGATATATAGCATGCAAGGCCACCCTTATGACAGAGGGAGAAAATGGAAAACAAAAAAATACCTTTCCAGGGCTGTCAGCAGAACTCGCTCCATGATGTTTCACCCGTAGAACGAACTGGGTGTTAAGCATGGTTAAAATATCCTGGAAGCTGGCTCGTATCTCGGGAGACACAATGGCAAAGTGGTCATTGAAAACAGGTCTCCTTTGACCATCTCTGTATCGCCCAAGCCTCCTTCTCAAACCATCTCCAATCTGCATCAGGACCATTTCCTGATCCAGGAGAACGTGGAAGGGAAAAGTCGAGTAGAGCAGCGAGAGGGGGATGTCTCCAGATGAGTGTGTCCTCATGGGGCTTGGTGTGAGGCTCCTGCCATCTCTCACTACCACCGAGTACAGCAGATGAGGCTGATGACTGGCCTGTAGAGCACCACTGTCTTTACCCCCAACATCCATTCTGACCTCCACCCGTGTGCAGTAGAGCAAACACGCTGCCGCCTGGATGATACCCGCGAAGAAGAGCTCAGTGGTGGGGAGGGGGTTGAAGTAATAGACTGTCAGGAGTCCTGGATCTTTGTCCAGGCAGAGGATGGATGCTTGGTGGATGTAACGCTGTACCTCAGGGGTGGGCGGTGTGCTTTGTTTTAAGAGAACGTTAAAGCTGTTGAGAAAATCATGGAGAGCTCCCCCCACCACTCTCAGAATATGACCATCCTCCTCATAACAGTCTCGAAACACCTCCAGACCCAGAGAGATCTTTAGTGCATCCATGGGGATACCTTGAGTTTCATGTGAAAAATACAAATCATTAAAAATGAAATTAATATTAAAGAATTTATTTGAATGCCCCTTTCCTACCTGTTTTAAGTGAGTAGTTTCTCATGACATCGGATAATTGTTCAGCATTGTCCAGTGTCTGAGATCCAACAGAACTGCATGCTACAGGGCTTTGGACACATATTAAAACATAAAATCAAAAAATTAATATGTAGAATCGAACCCGGAGAACAACATCAGAGCATTTTTTAACTTTAGGCTGAACTGGGAAAATATAATATAATATTATGTTATATAATAATTCACAATAACAACATTGTAGAACGTATAATTGAAAATATAAATATTAAAAAAAATGTGGAAAACAATAATGAAATACTTTGTCACAAGAATGAAAACAATATTCAAACGTGGTCAACAAATTGTCAAAATTAAAAATAGTACAAGGACAATATAATTCATGGTCAACACTAACATGTTGTAAGGCATAATGAAAGGGAAAAAACATCTTACCAACTCATGTCTATCTGCTGTTTCATAACTCTGAACAATGCATTTCGCAATTTCTCGAACTAAAAGAAGAAAAAAACAACAACATTTTATATAGTATAGCATATCGTGTGTGCATTTAATAATGTAAAATTGACTGTCGTTTGTCTGCCTTGCACATTTCTCTTTGCGCGCTTGCAAGCAAAACCCAGAAATTAAACAGATTTTCCAATCCAACGTAGCCTATTAGAATCTGCTGCAAAATATCATCAGGTGAATTAAACATGAATTTACCTCCGGGCACACCAGCTTTCGGATGCTCTCGCCCAGTGAATGCAGATTAACTTTGCTCCGGCTTATTTTGCGTCTGGGCAGAATGTTTGCGATGTTGCCCTGCACCTCTCTGGATACTGGCACAACATTCACCGCATTGCTTTCCTCAAAGTCCGCAGGTTCCTCATTTCCCACGACCATAGAAAAGGGGCATTCACCCGAAATCTTGAGATCCTTCAGTTTAGCGCAAAACATAATTTGCAAAATAGTCCTCTCCAAACACGCAGCAAAAATATCTACATTGTGAATATCCGACTGAGACCATTCATGCCTATCCGAATACAGGATGGAAGCATCCTAATAGGTGATGGAAAAAAATCTCAGCCAAGCAAGGAAATGTATTTTGCCCGCACGCACACGTCTTATCCAGGACCAAGCTATTTCAAACTTATCAGCAGCTATTCCGCCCGCATCCAATATTCATAGTAAATAACAGGGGCAAATGATGAGCCAATGATCATTAAGAATGGCCAATCACAAGCACTACTGGAAACCTCCAGCTAGCCAATGGATGCACTGGCAGCCAGAGCTCCTAAAATATGTATATACTCGTCTGGAGATGCGTGATATTCTCTTGGAGATGCTGTGTACCATGCGCATCATCAATGGATTGGCTGGTTATTTTAGAGGACTGCCGTTCTCCAGTGCCGTTCTGTTTGCTCGATCTTTTGATATGCTCTTTTGATATGCTTTTAGCGACGTCTAGCAACTATTTAAATGTCACATACTGTATAGTTTAACCCTATCCGTTGGATTCTTACGCAACATCACGTTTTATTTAATTCGGATTCCATCTGAAACGTTTCCAAAAGGAAGCGCTTTCAACATTTCGCACTTGGATCTGTGTCATCATCTCAGAAACGAACAATTTGGACACATGCTCCGCTTTGGGCCACCCAGATGTCTGCCCAGTTTCTCGCCAACATAAATTGCCATGTTACTCATTACAGGCGCAAATAGCCTAGATGTTATGTAAGTGTCTCAAGGCATTGCATTCTTTCATGGGTCCCTTTCCTCAACAGACTGCATGGACTTGTCAGGCTAATGAGGAGCATCGATGTCAAGAGATCATGCCAGATTACAGTTGAATGAACCTAATTATTTGGAGAAAACACATATTTGATTTCGTAACAAACAAATATATTTTTTAACCACAAAAAAACATATTTTTCTGTGTCAGTCTAAAACAAGGGCAGATATTTCACACTATTGCATAGGGGGAGAGTGGGGCACAACACATTTTGATTTTTCTCAGTTTGTGTAAATCCATATAATGTTTTTATTTTTTTCCCCACGTTAATTTCACACGTCTTTTACAATTATGTCGATTTGATCCATGAATTCAGTGTATTTTTTTTTTCTTTATTTACCCCAAAAGAATGGAAGTGAAATATGATGACATGTAGCCTACAGTACATTGTAACATGACAGCTTAAATGTTATCTGATCAAATATATAAGACAAAATAATATAAAAATAATATACAATCATTAACTTTCTCTTATAGAATAATGGATTTTTTTCATGATTACATTTTTTTTGAGATTGACACAATGATTTGAGATTTGAATGAAAACAGTATATAGTTCAAAACATAATAATAATAATAATAATAATAATAATAATTAATAATTTCTGAACATTGACATTGTCTTTAGTCCAATGTCTTTATTATATAGATTAAAATAATAGCAGATTTATATTATTGTATTTTGTAACTTCAGAAAGAAATTAAACTTTACTTTGGTTAAATATATGTTCAATGATGAAAAATGAAAATTTTCTCAATGTAGTGTTGATGAGTGTGGAAAGTTTTAAACAATTGTGAGTTACAATATCCCAATGTTAGGATACCCTGGTCACCCCTACACATATTCTTGGTGTTCTTGTTCTCTGTGACAATGATTTGTTTTCAATGTAGTGGTCTTGAAGATTGCATTAGGGTCCTGCAGAGTCAGACACTGAGAGAGGTGAGGAGAGTCCATAGTGCAAAACAGATCAATAGCATGTACACAGATCAATGAAAACTCAGAATTCAATTATTTTCAAAATCTGTATTTTACTTTCACTGGATTTTGATAAAACACAATGATCAATAAATTACATATTTTTAAAATTATGTAGGCTATTCTGAGATTGAATGGATTGGGAGAACACCCTATCATTATGGTTGCCTTATGGTCATGTAAAATGTCTCAAATACTTTTGTTTAATTTAAATTTTGATGATTTTGTACAAGGAAAGTAAATATATACTGTGTATAAAATGTCATTTGTTCAGTATCTCATTGCTTTAGACAGCTGTGTAATTAAGAGAATTCCAATTCCCACTTTTTTATTTTCTCCTGAGACAAAGTACCTATCCTGGGATATGTCTGGTCAAAAGAGATCTCAAAAGTGTCACAAACTGTTCTCAGAAATCTTAAAGAATTCAGCAACTTATTTCCCAACAAATTATTCCAATATTCTTAGATAATAATGTTGTTTATAATTATATTTAGTCACAAAACAAAAGAATTGGAGCCAAAACTGATATTTAAATGTAAATATCAACAGACCCGGAAAAAAAAAGTTTTTACTTAAGAATATAGGCTTTCGTATATGCACCTCAGTTGTGTTACATGTTGAATGAAAAATATTGAACAATTTCCCATATTGTTCTTATCAGTATCTGTCTGAACACATATTCAAATAAGCCGAAATCAGCAACCTTACAAAATACTTTATGTAATAAACAAACAGGCACAGGGATCTGTAGAATTTTAAATGAACGGAGTTCCCGTTTCTGTGGAAATCTGCAGAGTTTTCAGTTAAGTTCTGTCGGCCACAACATCTTTGTGGACATGCATGAACAATTTTCGCAAATTACCCAACTTTTTCTCACTCAGTAAACTAAATATTTGCTCTCAGTATTAGTAGTAGGAATCGACCAAAAAGTATTATATCGTGATATTATCATACATTCTTTTCCCATTCAAGCTGAATTTAGTATAGGGCATTTCAACTTTCAAATTATGGAGGAAAAAAAGTCTTGATAATTAAAAAAAAAATGTTTCAAGATTTGTTGTCACAACATTTTTTTCTTTTGTCAAATCAACTTAAATAATTCATTTAGTTGAGATAACTTATTATTTGAGTTTCTGATGATTAAATTAATCTCCTTCATTGTATTAACACACTTTTTCCAGTTCAATCAACTTAAAAATTTAAGGCAACCAGGTTACTTACTTTTTCAAGTTAAACCAACAATATTTTTTTTACAGTGTACATGACTTTCATGACATTGGTGTACCTGAGAATTTTATTATTAAAAGGCAGTTCATACTGGAACCTGTAATCATCATCTTCTTCATCTTGTGACAACTTGAGTTTTGCAGACCCTTAAATCCATCATCAGTTTATAGGACTCAATTAGCTCCACAAGAGCTCACTGATTAACAAACAAGAGGAATCACATGAGCTGTGGAGTGCAGTGATCATTCCTCTGATTAACATTAATAGCCACCTAATGGCCACAGATTTGTCAAAACATGATGCCATGGCCAGAACTTCTTTGAGTGACACTTTGAGTGCATAAGCTTTTCAGTGTTTTCTGTGCACATTCTGTATGTTTATACGATATTGGCCTTGATTATATCTAGGCTATGTGTTCATTATGTAAACACTGGCTTCTCGTCAGCATTAAAATAGAGTTTTCTTCTTTTCAGCTTGACAAGCCAACACAGAGCCCAAGTTTCACTTGAAGCACAGAGAAGAAGGCATAGGAAAAAGATGAAGGAAAAGAGAGATGAGACATTTTTTTTCTTGTTAGTTTATCCTCATTTGTCGTTGGTGGCACTTCTTAGTTGCGTGATGTCAAGCTCTGATTCTGTCTTTGCCAACATGCTTTAAAAAGGCATATAGCGCCAGCTATAATCATCCCTCCCCCCCCCCCCCCCCCCCCCCTCTCTCTCTCTCTCTCTGACCATGCATAGACAAATACTCAGTATCATGCTAAAATAGCACTCCATTAAGAATTCATTGTTTTAAATCCATTAAAGTTTGGAGCAAAGCGGATTCTTGTTAACCTGGCAATACAAACTGTTTACAGATAAATCCCAATTTTGCACTTTGCACTCTGCAGTTAAAATGACAAAGGGCGCTGACACATGAATACAAATATTTCACACACCAAATGTCAAAAAATAAATTAACTCGCCAATCTCCATGTCACAAGCATGACTCATAATCATGCCATCAGTTCATTAGCCTACATCATGTTTGGTACAAGTTCATTTTTTTTTCCCAGAGATGCTGACATGAATAATTAAAACATCCATGGGTGCTGTGAGACATTTGCCATACTGGATTCACTGCTAGATCTGTGCATAATATAAAAGAGTGATGGAACTGATATAGAAGTTTGTTTTGGTCAGTGCCCTCAGGGAGGTTGCTGGCTTCCATAGTGATGCTTTAGGTCCAAAATCCTGTGTAAGGCAGCGTGACTCATTCTTCAGAGGTGGCAAAGGGAACAAACCTCTCTGCAACTGATGACACAAACAGCTGAGATAGGGCCAACAGAACAAGATCAGGTGTGTGTGTTTATGGTATGTTATTTGCTCATTCACAAAAGATGTATATAAATTGGGACATAATGAGGACATATGAGTACATGGCCAACACACACACACACACACACACACACACGCATGCAGAATATTATCCTCAGAAACCCTCCGGCACCGTCTACTGCATTTGAATGCATTCAAAGAACATCATAGGTGTTTCCTCAGAGCCTTTAAATTATTTTTCCTACCTACTCATATATGACACATGACATTCTCCCCTCAATTCCCTTTCTAATAGAAGAAGATTACAAGACCCAAGGTCATCGTAGCTGAAAGGGATGTTTGTTCTGAATCATTGCCAATCTCATAATCCAGAGTGGATGGCTGAGCAGGACTCGTTTTGAAAGGGAATTGGACATTAGGAACCCATAACAACACAGAAAACAATACTGAACATGAAGGCAGCACTCTGAATGATACTCCAAGCCAACACAGCATGTTTATTCATTCATTTCATATCTTCATTCTTGAGAATTGGCCACCAACTGAGCAGTGGATTTCATAGCACATAGCACACAGTGTTTTGACCTTGGACTAGATATTGTGTGAAAACATGGAATGAAATTAATACCCACTGTGGCATACAATGATATTTATTTGTCTTCTGTGGGGAGACATTATGAGAGAGATAACAGAAGAGGAATGTATTTCAAATGTTTCAAAATAATGAATCTTATCGATAATCGTTCATTTGTGAGTCAATATTTTGCCATATTGCTCTAACCACAATTGAAACAAATTAATCAGAGGTCTGTGTACAGTAGATGAACTTTACAGACCGAGTGCAAAACTGTTATTTACAGACTTCCACTCTTCCACAAGATTAGTCTCTGCAATATCCAGGGAGGGAGTCTGAATCATTATGTAATCCTGTCACGTATTTATGAACGCAATGATGGTTTCGAGCAGCACTGGGAGTTTGTGTATGTGTGTGACTAGAATGTCATAGCTCAATACCATAGCAACACACCCTCCACCAGGAGAAATGTTTAACTGAGTCCAATAATGTGCTAAAATATTCTTTCTCCAAGGAAATATTTTCTCACTAATTGTATCCCTTCTTACGCTTGCATGATCACTACAGTAGCATGGACAGACCAACTTTTCGAAAGTCAAATGTATGTAAACCACAATGTTACATACAGTACCACACATCGCGATTTTGAAAGCGCTCATTAAAACGTTGTATACCTCAAAGGATTTTGATCCTGTTTATGGGCCCCTTGCTGCAATCAGTTTTGCAGGGGCTCATTTATTCTTTAGAGCAGCAAAACAGCATGATGGGGACATTAATTAATGTGCTATAGGCAGACTGGCCCCTGACAGCTCCGTTTACAACACCAACACTGTTATTATTTTTAGCCCTTATCGTAGTCTAAGCACACAAAAAAATGTCTTTAGGAGTGAACTTTTTTCCCAACACACATAATGAATAGGTCTAAAAATACTTAATAATTTTACCAAACCATGCATTGCACGGCAAAGTCAAAGTGCTGAATATGTGAGCCTGAATCAAATGACGGTACTGTAGTTGCATGCCCAAAGCACTTATCCATAGATAAAATGAGGGCACTTGGCAGTGAGCACTGCAGGAGACCTTCCTCTGGAACACGCTGAAACATCACAAACACATTTAAAAGCTTAAATAATAGAGAGAGTTGAGGAAAGGTACTGGTTGGTTACTCTTTTTCCATCTTTCATGCCTTCTTAAAGGGGTGGTTTAGTGCTTTTTTTCTTTGCATGATTGGGTTTGTGGCATGCAATATAACATGTATTACTGGTTTTTCTTTTTAAAAAAGTCTTATTTTTCATAATTTTCACCTTTATTGTAAGCCGCATTCTCCTCTGTCCTCTGAACGACTGGTTGACTTCCTGAGTCTATGAAACCACTCCCTCAGAAACAGGCAGTGGGCTCAGATTGGTTAGTTTGGGCCAGTGTTTTGTGGTTGGCTAAACTGTGGTGCACGATGTTCGCTAGTTCACGCCCATTACCTTTACGAGTGAAGTTGCATGTGTTATTCCTGTCAAATGCACATGGTGTCGATACTGCAGTATCAGTATGAGCCAGAATCAGACCCAGAAAGCGGTGATGAAGAGAGGCAAGCAGAACCTCACCACACACGGCTCTTACAAAACAGTTCTGAATGGTAATTTGCCTATATTTTTTTAACTTTATACACGTTTGATTTACACAATAGCATTGAACTGACTGGCAACTATATACACAAACAGCGTTAGTTTACGTTCTTGATCAAATCGAAAATGACGTCATAAAGTATATATATACATGGAAAAAACATTTACAAAATTAGTAAATATACTGTACAAAATTCAGATCCAAAATGTTTGTACGCATTTGTTGTAGACATAAAATAGCATAACTAGCTTAGTGGCTAAAAAGCTAGCCCTGGCATTTGATAAAAAAAATAAAACACAAGGCTACGTCTGAAATCATACATAATACATTTAAAATTATTTAGCCTACTTACAGGTTGTGGCCCAACAACTGCTGCCTCTGGTTTTAAAGTTGGAACTGCTTCATGTTTTAGTAACAGTTTCTTGTTGAATCCGGCATTGAATTCATGGAGATTTGGAAGCTGTCTTTCGTAAATGCGCAGAATTACGATTGTAATTTTCAGGAACATAATCAAACATAAATTATACCCATTGTTGACGAACTACAGTGTCCGTGGGAAGCCCGAACACAGAAAACCTGACAGCTGGGTGAACACAACACACTCGATGAGCCGCAGAAATATGGCCATGCCCTTTTTTTGCGTATTCCGGAGGGAGGGTTGATGTAAATGTATGGGTTAGTGATGTCTAAAACACTTCCTGATTTTTAAAGGGTTAATTCACCCAAAAATGAAAATTCAATCAGTATTTATCAGTATTTACGCACCCTCATGTTGTTCCAAACCTCTATGTGTTTATTTGTTCTGCTGAACACAAAGGAAGATATTTGGAAGAATGTTTCAATCAAACAGATCTCATTCCCCATTGACTACCATAGTATGTATTTTTTCCTACTATGGTAGTCAATGGGGAATGAGATCTGTTTGATTAAAACATTCTTCCAAATATCTTCCTTTGTGTTCAGCAAAACAAATAAACACATAGAGGTTTGGAACAACATAAGGGTGAGTAAATACTGACAGAATTTTCATTTTTGGGTGAACTAACCCTTTAAAAGACGATATCTTTGCTTACACTGAACTTTCAGTCCTGCAACTTTGCAGATACTATTCATGCACCAACAGCAACATTACACACTATAAAATGAAAAAAGTGAAATCACAATCAACCATCCCTTTAATAATGCCATGCAGCAGAAAAAAAAACAATCAGAGCTGTTCTACAAGCACTTGATCAAATATGAAGGACAACAGAGGAAAACAGTGTCATTATTCAGCTTGTTCAATGTTCATTCAGTTCAGTTCAACTGTTTATTTCAGCTAAAAACATCAGAACAAGTTTGTTGCCATTCAGCTTGAGTGAGTTGTTGACTCAATTCAGTCAATTATAAAACAAGCTATAGAGCTGCTCAGCAGAAAATAGCGGATTTGTTGATGTAACCTACTGTAATAAATTTAGGTTGAATCAGTGATATTAAATAATATTGTTGATTTGAATAAAATCAATTAATTTAGATGTTAACAACTGATTCAGATGTAATATTTTAATGTTTTTTTTTTTTTAATTTGACTTGGCATTTGATTTGGTAAACCTTCATCACATTTTATTTGTGCATCAAAGGGTTAATCAAATCCTAGGGCCATATTCTCAAATATAGGGCCATATACTCAAAATGTTAATTTACTAAGAGTACTCCAAAATAACAGTAAAAGTTATTCGGTAAGTGTTTCCTCTTAAAACCTATACACAAAGCCTAACCCTGAGACCAACTTTTAACAGAGAGAAATCTTAATTCGGTTTCTCTTAAATCTGCAAGTTGGAGCTACTTTTAGTCTTAAAATGTTTTGTGAATACGGCCCCTGGTCATGTTGTATAAGAAACTTGAGGCTTGGTAAGGGATTCACAAATTAACATTAGTATTTTTCTCATAAATTAAGTGAAGTTTAAACAATGATTAGAAAAGGGAATAAACCACATTGTTTCATTTGGCTCCTAATATGGCCATCCTGAGCTCAGTATGGAAGAATGTACAACGCAATGAAGAGGAATATCAGTATGTCAGATGATGCTTACTTTACCACACATTTCCCTCCTAACAAATCAGCTACATAGGCACCATTTATGAGTCACAACACATTTTAAACATAAACTAAACCCTCTGTAAACGAATTCCCCTTTTACGTTGTACCTGTGCCGCTGTCACTGTGCCATGGCATGTTTACACATATAGAAGAGGGATTTATCACATTTTCGTTTCACCAATGTTACAACCCCACGTCATGTGTTTACAAAAAAGACCCACGGCTGCCAGCCCATGCTCTTAAATGGTAACCATGATAAACAATCTTAGGTTTCCCACAGCGTTCGGCCCATGACCAGACCTTTTAAGACTGGAGCACTGATGCTGTGTTTACTTGGAGGTGAAGGGCAAAGGGAACCACATGGAGAGTGACAACTACACATCCAAATAGCAACCTGAGATGCAAGGCTGCACATCAGGAGAGAGAGAGAAAAAAAACTGTGATGGTCTGTGTCTATGTGTGGACACAGCTGTCTCTAGAAGCACAAATACGAGGAGTGTTTGTCCAGCAAACTGCGAGGTGCCATATGGTCATGAGGAGCACTACAGAGAAGAAATATAACTTCATTAATCAGGTTTGTCTCTTTAAAATATATATATATATATATATATATATATATATATATATATGCTATTTGAATGTTCAGGTACCTTGTTAATACCTGGAAACTATTTATTTATTTATTTTAATATTGTAATAATTATCTCTATTCCACAACAAAGGCATCCTCAAGTGAGACATCATACATCAATATCTGTCTCTGTATTTATAAAGGCCCATATATACAAAAAGCAATAACTAACAAATAACTAACAATGACTACAACGATATTAGCACTGACACCAACAAACGTTAATGATCTGTTCATTATTATGCAAGTGCACTGTAATTTTGTTGTGTACTGCTTTAATTGGCAGTTCGAAAGGTATTTACCAGCTAGGGTAAACTTTTCCAGTAAGTTTGCTTTGGAAATCCAGATACAAACTCTAAATGATGTTTTGGCCTGAGTTTGTACGAAATGGCATCTCACCATTTCTTCAAGTATGGGCCTTAACTTGTTCATGTTCTGAGAAGTACATTGTGTCCAGTTCAAAAAGTCTAGGTTCATTCATGATGGGTTCAACCAATGATAAAGCGACCGAGAGGGATCCTTTAGAACAGTGATTTTCTACTCCGTCTGAGGACCCACCACTTTCATTTGATGTCTCTTTATCTGATACACTCAGTTGAGTTCACAGCGCTCTCTCCTGATGAGCCAATCATCTAAATCAAGTGTGTTAAATAAGGGAGACATACAAAACTGTGACTGGAGTAAAGAACCACTGTTTTAAAAGCTGTGGACAAATTGGCTCTGACATCTGACCTAGCAAGGACATTGATATTCCAGTCAGTGCCCAGGCTGGATTCCCTTTATCTCTTTAGGAATTAACATTTATAAATGGCAAGAGTGCTGGAAGCATGTTCCCAATGATGAATTCAGTCAATTTAAAAGCTGCAGAAGGGATGGTATGCAGGTAAGGTAGAATATCACCACAGTAACATTTAATTGCCAATCATTGCAAATAATTTCAAACTATTGAGATAGAGTTTGCTAAAGTGGCAGAACAAATACATTTACAGAGGCTCAAGTAAAAAAAAAAAGTGTCTAATTAATAACTAATTGCTATAATAATAATCTGCGACAATGTTTATTTTGGTGATATAATAATTTTAGGCAAATGCACAAATACAAAACTGTCATGTGGCGGAAGGATGGACGAACCCAAAAGCAGACTGATTGCTCAACACAGAATTTATTCAAGACAAAACAGAAAACAAAACCCACGAGGGGGCAAAAACAAGACTGGGTAGCAAACACTAGACTTAGACTGAGGTAACGACAGGAACAATACTTAGACAAGAGCAGACTCTTGAATAACAATCTTCTCACTGATTTACTCACTGTAAAATTCACAAAACATCAAACAGATCTCACGGCAGGTTTCACAATGAACCGACACCGGACAGCGAACACAAGAGGATTAAATAGGGAGAAACTAATGAGGGAAACAGGTGACACTAACAGGGCAATCATGACTAAACAAGGATAACAAGGGGGCGGGGTTAAGAGACGAGACAACGCAAGCACATGGCCCAAACAACAGGCCATGCGCTTGCACACAAAACATGGTTCTGCCATGATCCTGCCACAAGACTAGGAAAAATCAGTGACATGATGGCAGAATCATGACAAAAACCATTTAAATTTAATTAACAACTTAATACACACTTATAATGTTATATTCAGCTAAATAAATTACAATGTTTCTTTGTTCACTGTTGATGGTTGATGGTTATTAAAATGATTACTTCATTTTATACCACACAGGGCCGTTGAATGATCATTCTAGAAGAAAATTTCAAATGGCACTTAGAGGCTTTTGCACCTGAACTCTTCATATGTAGCATAGGGTTCTTTACTCAACTGCAAAGGACCTTTTATGAAAAAAAATGATGATAATGACAAGAGAGAACCCTTTTGGCACAAAAGTTCTTTATAGGCTATTAATCATTCATATATTACGTTATTCTGCAACATTTTGCAGTTGTAATTAAATTATTGTTTATTAAACTGTTGTAGTAACTTACAGTAATATCCCATTTTAATCATGCTGATTTTTGGAGAATAAAAACTGAAATGTCACTCTTCGTGTGATATTGATTAATTACATTTTTTAACCCTCATATTTTGAATTTTGTGATCATTCATGCATTGCATTTTAGGGGTTCCAAATACGTAGCGCTTTAGAACCTTTTAAGGTTCTATATAGAACCTTTTCTTCTAAGAGTGCTTAAGTGATTCATTTAAATGTTAGTGCATAGGAGACAATATAAAGTGGGGCCAATATGACTAACAATAGGATAAAAATGACAAACTATTTCTCTTTCTTTTTTATGAAAAGCACATTTTTTTTCTCCGGCTGTCTTTGCACACACAAAGAACAGATCTCAGAACTTACAGCTTCTATGAAGTAGGACATGCACTCATTCAAAATTTGCATCCCTGTGTTAACACAGACTACAAATAAAACCCCGGAAAACCAGATTGTTTTTACAGTTGTGTCGCTAACATATACTGTATTGCATTTTATTACATCCTATCTCTCCATCTCCAGCACCAGTATAATTTATAGCTTTATATTTCATTGACAAAAACCATTCAGGCTTTGTTGGTGCTCCAAGGCATCTTCCAGCAACCTGATTTTTTTCCCCAATCATCCCCCTTTTTGGTTTGACACAAACCAGCAAGCAGCTTACAACTCACAACGCAAACAAACTGCAGGCATTTAAAAAGTGTCTTCCTAAGAACATCTACATCTGTTAAAGCACACGGCTGGTGCATTTAAAAAGTCGAGTAAGCTTTTGTAACAGGTTATTCTGGACTTGAATAGAACTTGGACTTGGACAGAATATACAATCAGATGCTATTGTAAAGGCAACCGAAAAGTCTAATATTCTCATGTCTTCTACCGTGAAAAAAAAAAACTCACTAATAAACAGTAATACACAGATATAAAGAAATTACTCTGACAGGGTGAGACTGGTGTGAGGCTGTAGATTCATACATTGTGTAACCACAGTGATTTTTTTTTTCATCCTGATGTAACAGTTGATGGTCACAGATTCCAAATAAATGGGTTTCCTGGACAGCGCCTTGGGCCACTGATGCTCTTCTGTAAAACTATGCACTCTCCATGTGAAAATTATTACAGAGCACCAATACAGTCATCCTCAGATTCATTTGAATCAGAGGCAAAATTGAAAGAAGATTCAGCTTTCAATACAAAAGTTAAAGGGATACTCCACTTTTTTTGGAAATAGGCTCATTTTACAACTCCCCCAGAGTTAAACAGTTGGGTTTTACCATTTTCAAATCCATTCAGCTGATTTTCTGATATTTAGAAGAATATCAGTAACCAGACAGTTTCTGGTCTCATTGACTTCCATAGTAGGAAAAAAAATATACTATGAAAGTCAATGAGACCAGAAACTGTCTGGTTACTGATATTCTTCTAAATATATATATATAAAAAAAAATCGGCTGAATGTATTACAAAATGGTAAAACCCAACTGTTTAACTCTGGGGGAGCCTATTTGAGCCTATTTCCAAAAAAGTCTTTTTTTTCCAAATGAGCCTATTTCCAAAAAAGGGGAGTATCCCTTTAAGCTCAATCAACAGCATTGAAACAAAATCTTGATTAGTAAATGGATTTTGAATGTTTAGAAATTTTAATTGAATGTCAAGTTAGTAAATGTAATGTAAATTAAATTATCTTGTTTGACTTGGCCCTTAAGTTTGACAACAAATTTCAAGTCATTATTTATATCAGCATAAAGTTGTCCTGGCCATATGAGACTGAAGAAAAGAGTTAAAGGAATTTTCAAATTTTCCACTGAGAATGTTCCAAATTAGTAATGTTTAATGTAAGTCATTATGAATTATTACCAACACATGGAGTTGATATAAACAGCTCCTGTCCAAACACAGCTGATGGGAGTGTTGTGATTGATATCACAGACAATTCATCTGCAATAAATAAATAGATAAACATGGAAGAGTAAAAAAAAAAAGTAAAAAAGAAAAAGATTGTGATGGAGAAATAGATGGTGTCATACAAAGGTCAGGATCTTATTAAGACGACATTTGTGGTGCTTGCAGGTTGTTGATGAAGATACAAGAGCAACATGGACCACTAGCTGAAAGACAGAATCACAAAACTTTTTTTGTGTGACAATTAAACATAGTTCTAAAACTAAAGAGTTTATCAATATGACTGACTTTAACAATTGAGAGAAAATTCTCGAATTGTGTTTTACTTATGGCAATTTCTTTTCTTTTTTTAATGATTAAATAAACACAGAAACGTTACAATAAAATTAAAACGTAAGAGCACTTTTGTCCCCTATTGAGAATATTTTCCATTGACCATCACCTGGCTTGATCAGTGAGGTCATTTTATTGCAGATCTCTTTTCCCAGGACAGGAACATTTTGAGATTTCTACCTCCCCCTGGTGGAAATATATGGTATTATATTTTCAAATATTAAGTCAGCAATTGGTCTTGCCATGACAAAAGGACAACTAACACAAAATGTACAAATATTTACTGATGCTCAATAAATCAGGATGAATAACAGGATAAAATGCTCTTAAGGGCCTATATATTATTTATCATCCTTAAGAATCAGATATTATAAGAAATGTAGCCTATCTTTTCAAGACAAAATGCATCCTGTTAAAAAAAACATATTTAACTTTAGCACGAAATAGGACACATGCCAAGGAATATTCAAATATTTCAGAAAATGAATATTTCAGAACACCATAAGTTTGCGCTGTAATCATGTTGCCTGTTTGGGATTCCACAGGGATAAACGCCGTGTGATGCATAGATTTTAGATCAGGCCCTGTCACTGGAGCTGTGAGAGTTTTGTATGGATACCCATTTCTGCCAGAAAAAAAGCTTTAGCAAATGTTAATTATGACATATTAATGCCAGGCTCAGACTACAGTAGTTTTTAAATCTTAATTCAGTAGAAATCAGATTTCTATTGTGAAAGTTGGACAGTTTGTCCAAATGGGTGAGATCTTTTCTGGATGCCTTGACATTGCTTGTGGTGTCCCTCAGGGGTCAGTATTGGGCCCCAAATTATTTAATTTATATATTGATGATATTTTCAATGTTTCTCAATTGGTTAAATGTGTATTGTTCGCTGATGATACAAATATTTTTTATAGTAACCATAGTTTGGAGCGACTGATTAGTGTTATAAACAAAGAATTAAGTAAAGTAAAAAAATGGATGGAAAGTAACAAATTATCCTTAAACCTCGATAAATCTAAAGTGATGTTCTTTGGGAAGTATCAAGCTGAGTCGCAGAAACTGGTTGAGATTGATGGAGTACACATTGAAAATGTTCAGGAAATAAAATTTTTAGGTGTTACGATTGACAACAAGCTAAGTTGGAATGCCCACATTAGACATATAACAACCAAAGTCTCCAAAAGCCTTGCCATAATAAGTAGAGTTAAGCACATCTTTGATTATAATGCACTCCATACCCTGTATTGTGCCTTAATACAGCCATATCTAACCTACTGTGTAGAGGTATGGGGCAATAATTTTAAAAATGTAATACAGTCACTTTTTTTGCTACAGAAAAGAGCTATACGAATCATACACAAGGCCGCCTATTATGAACACACAAATCCTCTCTTTCTTAAATCAAAGCTATTAAAAATGCAGGATCTTGTAAAATTCTATAATGCACAGTTTATGTTCAAAGTGTATCATTATTTATTACCTGCGAACATTCAAAATATGTTTTCCCATAAGGAGCAGTCGTACAGTTTGAGAGGATTTGGAAACTTTGTGGTACCAAAGGTGTGTTCCACCAGGAGGAGTTTTTCTATGTCTGTTTGTGGGGTTACTTTGTGGAATAATCTGGGGCTTGAATTAAAGCAGTGTCAAGGCATTCACAATTTCAAACGTCTTTATAAACAGAAGGTCTGGTTCCATTACAAGGACAATGAGGTTTGATTGTATTTATATGTCGATTGTTGGATTAGTTGTCATTTATTTACCCTTGTGGTATTCCCTCTACCATTGTTGGTAGTTGTTCCTTATGTTCTCTTGTGGAATTCCATTTACCATTGTTGGTATTTGACAATCATTGTTATGTACCCTTGTGGTATTTCGTATACCATTGCTGGTATTTGATAATTATTACCTGTGAAATATCTGTCAATTATTAATATGTATGGTACGCGTGTTTGGTTTTGACTTGTGCATCCACTGTTCCTAAATGAGGTATTATTATTATTATTTTTATTATTATTTTCTCTTAGAGATTATCTATGCAGGAAGCTGTTATTTTTTTGTTGTTGTGTAAAATCTTTAATAGACTGGGGTGGGGTTTAATAAGTTTTACTTCTTCCCACTCCATTTCAAGCATAAGTGTTATTATTATTGTTATTGTCTATCTTTTCTGTTGTCACACTATCTTGCTTGAAATAAATAAGAAAAAAAAAAAAAAAATCTGGTTGCATTACGCACACAAGGAGAATCTTCAAAGATTTTCTTCTTTCAAATCTCAAAACTGCACACGCAAGATTTGAAAATTGTGGCGCATAACACACTGTAAGATATTCTTAAAATTATCATGTCAGATTTAGCAACTCAAGTAATCTCACAGGGAAGCAGGTGCAAACAAAATACATGCTGTATATCAATAATTACTCTTCAATAATAGTTATTGTAATAATAGTATCAAAAATTACTATTTTTAGCATGAAGCATGAATTGTAGCATGAAGAACCTGGTGTCTTGTTGCCACAGTTTGACCAGCAGTTCCTCACCGTGGCAATCAGATTTCACAATCAGATTTAAAAACTACTCTAGTCTGAGGAGCTGGCATTAGTTGACCCGTTTAACTACTTGACGTTTCGCGGTCGCCATTTCTAATGTTCTGTCACTTCAGTCTCTTTGTAGACTTGTAGCTATTGTTGAAGTACTGACTTAAACATATGATCATCCTGATTTACGTTCCAATATATATATATACAGTATATATATATATATATATATATATATATATATATATATATATATATATATATAAGCAAAAATATTACATAAAGTTAAAGTGGTCATAACATTCGCAGTTTCTGACAATCTCATGCCAATATAGAGTGTTGCATTCTTCATAACTCTGAAAAGTCTTTAGTTTGATCAGATTTATAAAAGACAGAAACGCTTTACAAAGTCTTTCCGAAAACAGTCTCTCTTGAGCTCTTAAGGGCGTGCCATGCAGCACTGCCGACGACTTCTGTAACCCGAACGAAGTATGTTTGGGAATGCTCTCGCTCTGGGCTGCGTTTCCCATACAACGACGTAACTGTCAGGGTTAGGGATTGAGGAGGTGAGGCGAGGACTTAATCGCAGAAGTATGAAGGCTTTTATTAAAAATAAAACAAAGGCGGAAAACAAGTAACGAGGGAGAACAGGTGGGGTAAATGAATCAATAATCAGGTACAAGATGGGAGAGGCAATCAACAGGAGATTACATGGCACAAGGAAACATACGTGACAAGCCATGTACTGGTGTATGTACACAAGCACATACACCAGTACAAATCACAAGCCATGTGCTCAAATAAAAGACACATAAACAGCAGGAAATGAGAGCACTCATAAGCCACGTGTTCACACAAACTCCTGTAGTCTAATGCTGGCTGGTTTTGCATTTGCTAATCCAGATGCTAATCTAATCTAATCTAATCTAGATGCTAATCCAGGCAGGTTTTTGAGCATATAAATCACGACTTCAAACCACGACTCACGACTTTGTAGCATTCCAGGCCAGTCAGGCCAAACTAACCGAGCGCAAGGAATTGTGGAAGCTAGATGTAAACAAACCAGCATGGCGGACCTTATGCACATTTGTAATCATTTCTGTCACCAAAGGTGCCTACTCCTTGTTTATTTGAGGGAAACTAAGGAGGAAAAAAGGTGCATAAGACAAGATAAGCTGTTATACCTACCTATAGCTTGTTTTCATATGACGTCACTCACGCCACTGCGTTGCCATGGCGCGAAATGCAAATGGAGGGCAGGAAGTGATTTGCTGTATTTAGAAAGCACTATAACAAACTCAAAATGCCTATGTTTTGCGTCGTTTATCATTACTTAAATCGATCAAACCACGAGGAGTTTTTATCGCTGCTAATATGCTATTAATGCTAGAAATTGACCGAAAAACACAGGGAAAAAACGGCTTGCAAACCTGTCTGCGGTCGGGAGGAGCCGAATGGGAAAATCCAGTGATCACTTCGTCAAAGGTGAGTTAATACTTAATAAAATAAACTTAAGTGGTTATGTTTGTGTAATGTGTAATGTTTCCGAACTTTGTTAAGTCAAAGCATGTCTGCAAGACGAGGTAGTTGCTGATCTACCGCATCGAATGCTGGAAAATCTTTCAGTTCAGTTGAAAAATCGCTCCTCTATAACGTAAGGGTCACGTCCAACATATGTTTGATTTTGTGTTTATATCTTTCTCTTGTAATAGTGTGTAAAGTAGTACAGTACGTACTTTCCCCATCTCGTCCATTGCGCTCTTCACTCCCTGCCCTCCATCTGAATTCCGCGCGTCGTCATAATCACATGACTGAAACACAGCTATTTTACTTTATTTGTATATTTGGAAATGTATTTGGTATTAATTTATCCTTGCACTCAATGGACTGAAAACTAGCTAACGTTATTGTCCTAAAGTGTATTCTCACTGTGTACCGCCAGCAGAAACACTGCATCCAAAGGGGCTGCCATTGTTGTTTTGGTTTCGCGGGCTATGTGACATCAGAGCTCGTAACAGGGAGAACATAGATCTAGTACGAGTTCACGAGTGGGAAGTCTTGGGTTTGACTGCCGTTACAGTGCACTTTCACAGGTATAAGGTTGGAAAAACACAGGTTACAAGTTGTTTGCACGCGGCATAAGCCCGATTATGTCATAATTTCAACTTCTATTTCATAATTTCGATTTAGTATGTCATAATTTCAACTTTTTGTGAAATTATGTTTTTCGTTGAATTTTTAGTTGTAGTTTAGACTTGTTATGATTTACAAAAGCATGTTTTTTATTTCTTATGTGAAATAAATTGCCTTCCATAGGTTTTAAAATCCAAAAGCCGCTGCAAGTTCATTCAAATTGGATGAATTGGTAAAATTTAGGGCATTCAGTGTAAAAAGCGTTGTGCAATGTAAATTACATTTTTTTGTTTTTTGTTTTTTTTTTTTGCAATTGTTTGTTAACATGGACAAATGGTGCTTAATCTAATAACATATGTGCTAATTTGTATAAATACCCAAACAGATCTAAACATTGGTATAGCAGGTGAAAATGTCTTGTAGAATGTTGTTGACATATAACAGCAAACTTAGAAGTACTTTAGAATCAAGCCTTTAATTATTATGGCAGAGATGGGGTTTGGAGCTGGGTCAAGTGGTACTTTTTCTGGGAGTCTGAGGGAAGAATAGGAGACATGGGTAAGGATGCAGAAGACAAAAGGTAGGAAAAATAAAAGTGTCTGGATCAAAAAATCTAATTATACGTACACAATGCACTCAATGTCCAAACCCCATCTTTACAATAATAATTAATAAAGGCTGGTTTCTAAAGTACTTCTTCCTGTATTAATGTTCATGGGAAGCATATGGGTTCCATTCAGACCTTAAAAATTAAGTCTTTTACTGTTATATGTCAACAAGATTCAAAAACATTTTCACCTGCCATACCCAATGTTTAGATCTGTTTGGGTAATTATGCAAATTAGCTAATACGTAATTATATTATGCACCGTTTGTCTATGTTAACAAACAATTAAAAAAAACTTGTAATACATTTTTGCTTGTCTTGATGTAAGTAATCAGCTCAGTGATTTTCATGATGATATCTAAAGGTTAATTTTTTTTACCCTTTTCACGTGAGAAATGAATTTATAATGAATCATGGGATATATTTTATACCTTTTTTTTAAACGTTCCCCTAATGGAATTCTTCGGGGCTTTTTCCCCCTTACTCGGGACATATTTAGGATACAAAATCAGTTGAGTTTGCTTCTGTTGCAATTTTTTAAACCTTTTTTTATAAAATGACTGGACTATGCTTTCCCCTCCAAAAATATAGCCCAAAACGTGACCCTGCCTTTCCAAATGCAAAACTTACATTAACAAAACGTATTTGGGTGTGTGTTTTATTTTATATTTACCGTTTAATAATGCAATCGTTGCTGTCTGTCCATAGAAAAACCATGAGAAGAACCTGTCTATGAGAACTGAAGAACATGACAGCCCGCGTACGTTTTGGGGGTTACATGAACCACGTGACAGCTGTCGCGGAGACATCAAAGCGTATAGGCTATCATATAGAGACTAGATGCCACATCGGCCGCTGGAAACCGAGAAATCCGGCCGCCATCTTGAACCGGTCGTATTCCTAGTTTCATTGTGTGGCAGCAGATTAGATGCCAAGAGCACTGTGGAATATTTTCCTGTTCTAATCGCTGGACCATCAAAAATATAGCTTTTTACAAGTAAATAATTACATTACCGTACTATTGGTTGTATTTTGTGAACAGAATATTACCAGATCGAGGAGCAAGGATCTTTGATATTAGGCTAGGCTACTGTACTGAAATCGTTGTGAAATGGCTGTTTACTGCATCAGCAGCCGGTGTTCACTCGGCATTCAACTGCCCTGTTGTATAGGTTATTTGTAGGCTATTTGCGCACATGATATCAGGATCAGCAATGTAATACGCATGACAGCGATGCACAAATTACCCCTCCCGCTCCCACTTCTGCTAGTTTTATTGATAACCTATCTTATCCCGTGCGATTTGGCAATTAATATTACAGAAGTCCTGTGGAAAACTTACATTATTAATTTACTCCATGGCATCTACCCTTGTAAAGTTAATCCGAATAGGGCTTTTGTAGGCCAATGACATTTTCCCCGCCCACATCCACATACAATAAAAAAGGCGTAGGCTTACAGTAATGTTGTCCGAATTTAATTTTTGGAAATTACTGATGCAAACACGTTGAAAAGCTTCTTCTCATTTTTTTTTTTTTTTTTTTTTTTTTACAGGTGGCTGTGTTCGGTGGATTCGGTGGCTGCGTTCTGTGTGTGTGTGTGTGTGTGTGTGTGTGAGAGAGAGAGAGAGAGAGAGAGAGAGAGAGAGAGAGAGAGAGAGAGAGAGAGAGAGAGAGAGAGAGAGAGAGAGATGGAGAGAGAAAGTGTGTGTGTCTGTGTGTTAGAGAGAGAGAGAGAGAGAGAGAGAGAGAGAGTGAGAGAGAGAGAGAGGAGAGAGAGTGTGTGTGTGTGTGCGTGTCACAAATCATAAATTGTTCCTTATTAAATACTTTACTGCAACTATCTGTTTCTACTTCTTTATCATATTTATAGTGTGTGATTTATAACATACATTATCTCCTTCATCACATATCACATATTGTGTCTGGTCACTTTACCTTTTATCAGAATATTATATTAATGTGTTAAGCCTACAAAGGATACAATAACTATTAAAAAAAGAATGTGTCCTGTATCATATGACCTTTGCAGCAAAAAAAAAAAAAAAAAAAAAAAAAAACGTGAAAATCAGTTCGTTTTCAGTGAGATATGATTCATTTAATGCGCTGACAGCTCATATCACCTATCATAATGCTTACACTGAGCGGAGCGGATGACCGGTTTAAGATGGCGGCTCCACGGCAATAGGCAGAAGCGGTCGATAGGAAACCTATCTATATGATATCTATGGTCGTGACTGGCCATACAGGAAGCTCACAGAGCAACGTAACCACGCCGTCGTTTAAGTTTAGCCTTCGTCGTACATTCTCATCCGCTAGTTGCTTGGTAACTTGCGTAAACAAATGGAGTTGATGATGATTTGAGCAACGCTTGCCACCGATGTTTTTAAGCTACGGTAGGTTTTAATTGTTTGAACGGTTGATGATGGTTAAATGCTATATCTAAAACGATTATTTGCTTGTCAATTAACAAATGATTGCATTTAAACAGTCCGTTCGATAAGATGAATGACGAGCCGTTTTCTACAACGCTTGCTTACACGAAAAGCCCTAAAACTTCCAGAAGAACAACTTTTCAGGTATTAAATTATTAGTGTTGCTCTTTGAAATGTTTCTTTAGATTGTCAGACACATCAGCCTTTGACTGAAAGCCTAGTGAGCTGCCTAGTTTCGAATAGAACGTTTGTTACCGTAGTAATGCTCTGATTGCTCTCCACCTTATTCTGCTCTAAACAATGCGCGCTGCCATGACGACGACTCCGGTTGTCAACTTCCGGTTCTAGTCTGGTTTATGCTTTTTTGCCATGTGTTTTAGATTGTGTCATCCCCACATCGCTAAGCTAAATCGAAAAAACATTCACCAAATGTGATCTGATCACGTCATTTTTTTATTAAATCACGGATAAAACAAAATGAACATTTTCTTCATAACTTCCAAAGGATGGCTGATGCATGACTGTATGATCTCCCTAATCCAGCAGTAAACATCCGACAGTTTCTATCACCCAGACTGCTGCAGAATAACAGTCAGTAGCCTACTATTGGGCTAGTTAACGTTAGTCCTTTGATTCCTGTCTACCTCTGCTTTCAAAGATGCATAGTCTATATATTTCTTAGGCTTGTGAGGTTAGGCATAATGTTACGCAGAGTTTCATTCATGAGACCAAAGTCCAGTTTGCGCGCTGTCGCCTCCGTCATGATCATCTATTGTTTATATACTTCTTATTTATTAAAACCAGTCAATTGGTTTATGAAACATTGATTTAAATTAAGATTCAATTAATAAAAAAACGAATAATTCACTAGAAAGGTTTCTTTGTTGTTTCTCTTTCGGTTGTGATTTCATAGCGGTCATGTCCGTGAATACAAAACGCGTGTAGACTGATATTTTTCTTATGTCTGGACCACGGGTCTATATAATATATCATTGTAGATGAGTGGTCTGGACTAGAGTGCTAGCATTCTATGTAAACAAATACTTCAACAGGAAGTGGAAAACCGAAGTCAGTTAAAACCGCAATGAATCATGGGAAATAGAACGGTCGCAGAATGAGGTGGATAATGTAAGTCAGTATGTCTATGACACGTGCATGTTGTTGAATTTTAGGATGAGCTAAAGAAAGCTGTGTCTGCTAGAGCCAACAAGCATAGTTACTCTGATGACTTTGAGGACGATGATGATGAAGAAGATGGTAAAAATGATGATGATGATGATGGTAGGTACTGAATGGCATGCTCTAAATCATACAAATATGGCTAAAGTTCATGGTATTAGCCTACTCAGAACTATAGGCTAAACCTTAACTTTACATAGAAACAGTTTTCTTATCCCCAATAAACAGTAATTCAGTTTCAATTTAATGTTGTTCGTATTGAAATACTTGAATTGTTTCAGCAGACACACTGAATAAACTACTTAAAAGACAAAAACAGAAAAAGGAGAGATTTAAAGCTGGGAGGACAAAGGGCAAAATCAATAATTTTAAGCTTTCAGATGATGAAGAAGAAAATGTCAAACCCAAAAAAGTGTCTTTCATGAAAACCAAAAGAACCAGCTCACCTGTGCATTTTGAAAACCTAAACTCCATGGGAAGTGCAGATGGCCCGGTTAGTTCTTCCCATTCCAACCAATCCAGGAGTACTTCTCAAAGTCCAAGCAATTCTTACACTGCAGAGAAAAATCAACTGTCAGATTCCCTTTTTTCCCCTCTATCTGACAAGTTTCAACCAGAATTCACTTTACTCCAAAAGGATGAACAGTCAAAATCAGTAATGAAGTTGAGGAACCAAACAGAATCTGTGGCGAGGAAGAGCCTCTCAGAATCTCCACTGCCACTAAACTCTGAGAATAGCCTATGGGAATCTTCCATCCCCATTACATCAGAAGGCTCCCAGTGGGACAGTCCAGTACCATTGCCTTCAGAAAAAGATGAGGCCAACCAAAGGATTGGTGAAGATGGTGACCTACCCATTCCTCAACCCAGGGAGAGAACTGTTAAACCAAAACTCTCTACAGGTCAGGGCTACAGTTTTTGTTTGTGTGCTGCTGTTTATGAGCTGTTGTATTTTGTAAGACTAATTAATTACTACTGTTTATTATAATGCTGTTTTGGTGCTCAGTTAGTAATAATGGTTCGAATTGCTTTTTAATGAATAGAAAGCTCAAAATAACAACACTTATTTGAAATAGAAACCTTTTGTAACATTATAAAAATCTTTACTTTCACTTTTAAACAATTTAATGGATCCTTCCAGAATAAAAGTATGCATTTATTTTCACCATAGTAATGCTCTGAAAATTCAACTTTGCAATCACAGGGCTAAAATCCATTTTAAAATAGGCTATATTAAAATAGAAAACCATTTTAAATTGTAATGATATTTCACAATATTACTGTTTTTGTATTTTCATCCTATCAATGCATCCTTTGTGAGCACAAGAGACTTTTTAAGAATCTTAATTATTCCAAACCTTTGACCGATAGTGTACTTCTGAAAGGTTTCCTATGCTAAGATTTTTTTGTCTTTGTAAATGTCAGAAACTAACAAATAAAATGTAATAACCTGTAATAAATGTAACCTGTAATCTAATAAAATTACAGGTTATGTTGCCCAAGACATGTCACCCAGACCCAAGCCCAGACAGAGGACAGCAAATATGTGTGACACTGGTCAGTTAGAAGAGGAAACACAAGCAGAAACTCCTGGCTTCAGCAGAACAGCCACATCCTCTATGTCTATACCCTTCTCCAACAGATCCTCTTCGGAGAAGAGTCAAACCTCTACCACTGAAAGTGTTCAGGTGAAAATGTGTAAATAGAAAGAGAAAATGTGAAATTGCAGAAACCATTTTAAATGTGTGGCTTTAAATACTAGGCTAAAACCCTAAAAAAGGTGTTACATTTTTCAATTACAGTAATCTAGTGGTATCATGTTGATTCTGTTAGCGGAAGTGGCGAATGATGTGTTTTAAAATAGAGGAGACACACCATTTTTTTTAACTGCTTTAATATGGGTTCCTTTTCGTCCTGGGAACTCCAACCTGTCGTCGGGGAGTTCCCTGACGTATTGGTATCAGGCTAGAGAGCCTATTGCCTTTGAGAGAATTAAAAAAACGAGAAAAATAAATATTGGTATGCAAGATTTGCATTCCGCGAGCCGCTTACTAGTGCGGATATAAAAAGCGGAAGTAAATAATTCATGAGTGGATGAGGATTACCGTAAAGAATGTTTCGACTGGTGCAAGATCCTATCAGACTTCACACGCCTCTACTAGCTCGTTGCCATTGGCGGTTCCGGTGGAGCAGTCGGAGCCCCCTCGGGTGGTTCCGGTTGTTTCCTTCGGGGTGATGCATGTACAACATATCTCCAAAATCAATTACAGACAGAAAAGAAGCTTCCACAAGTTTCTTCTTAGCACTAAAATTTCTACGGGGTAGAAGTGCCCCTACTCCAGGTTTCCAGGCATGCTGTGGTTTTCACAGATGCTTCTGCCATGGGGTGGGGGGGCCACGTACAAAGGGCATGCAGTCTCGGATCTGTGGACGGGGCTCCAGCTGCATCGGCACATCAACTGCCTGGAGTTGCAAGCAGTATGCTTGGCTTTGTGCCGCCTCAAGGGGCTTTTCAAAGACAAGCATGTACTGGTACGTACGGACAGCACTGCTACTGTTGCGTACATCAACAGACAAGGTGGTTTACGCTCCTGCCACATGTCGCGACTCGCCTCCCACCTCCTCCTATGGAGTCAGAAGCATCTGAGGTCGTTTCACGTCACTCATGTTCCAGGGGAGCTCAACCGTGTGCCAGACGAGCTTTCATGGTTGCCTCGCATGCCAGGAGAATGGCGACTCCATCCCCAGGTGGTTCAGTTGATCAGGAGTGTTTTCGGAGTCGCACAGGTGGACCTGTTTGCCTCTTCGGACACGACCCATTGCCAGTGGTTTTACTTCCTGTCCGAGGGGACCAACGGCATGGACACCCTGGCTCACAGCTGGCCCCGGGACCTACGCAAGTATGCGTGTCCCCCAGTGAGCCTTCTTGCACAGACACTGTGAAAGGTCAGGGAGGACGAGGAGCAGGTCCTGTTAGTGGCGCCGTATTGGCCCACCAGGACTTGGTTCACGGAACTCATGCTCCTCGCGACAGCCCCTCCTTGGCCGATTCCTCTGAGGAAGGACCTTCTTTCTCAGAGACGGGGCACTCTATGGCACCCGCGTCCAGACCTCTGGAAACCCCATGTCTGGTGTTTGGTCCCTGGACAGGACACGGAGGTTCTAGGTGATCTACCACAGGCAGAGGTAAACACCATCACTTCTGCTAGAGCCCCCTCTACGAGGCACCTCTATGCCTTGAAGTGGAACCTATTCATCGAGTGTTATTCCTCCGTCAGGAGGACCCCCGAACTTGGCCGATCAAAGTCGTGCTTTCCTTCCTACAAGATGGGCTGGAGCGAAGGCTGTCTCCCTCCACCCTCAAAGTGTATGTTGCCGCAGTAGCTGCACATCACATGTAGTAGAAGTTAAGTCCGTGGGTAAGCACGACCTGGTCATCAGATTCCTTAAGGGTGCTAAGAGGTTAAATCCACCTCGGGTTTTGCACTCTGTACCCTCTTGGGACCTAGCTCTGGTACTGAGAGCTCTCCAAAGTCCTCCCTTTGAGCCTTTGCTGACTGTAGAGCTAAACATCCTGTCAATTAAGACAGCACTCCTGTTGGCTTTGGCCTCTTTTAAGAGGGTCGGGGATCTGCAGGCTTTTTCGGTCGACAAAACATGCCTAGAGTTCGGGCCGGGCCTTTCTCTCTCAGACCCCGGCTCGGATAAGTGCCCAAGGTTCCTACCATTCCCTTTGTGGATCAGGTAGTGAACCTGCAAGCACTGCCCCAGAAGGAGGCAGACCCAGCACTAACTTTTGTCTGTACCGTCCTGTGGGTTTACATTGACAGAACGCAAAGCTTCAGGACCTGAGACCAGCTCTTTGTCTGTTACGGAGGCCAGCAGAAGGGGAAGGTTGTCTCCAAGCAGTGGTTAGCGCACTGGTTAGTGGATGCTATCACCCAGGCGAATGAAGCTACAGGTGAGCCTTGTCCTCACAGGTTGCAAACTCACTCTATTAGAGGTGTTGCCGCCTTCTGGGCTTTGGCTCAAGTCACCTCGCTGGGAGACATTTGTAGAGCTGCGGGCTGGGCGACACATTTGCTAGATTCCATAGCCTACGTGTGAAACCTGTTTCCTCCCGAGTACTCACTACGGCCAGTGGTGCGAGGGAATAGGTTGTGTTCGCTTGCTACGCCACTCCGTGCCTCAGCTGGATATGTGCGTTTTTTGCTCTGTTGGTGCCCTACGTCGGTTAGCCTCATGAGTTCCTCCATCACCCCTTCGGTGCCAGGCATGGCGGACCGCCGGCACCAGGTCTACTACCTCTAAGGGAGTTGTTGTGTAGACTAGGTGTTATGTCCAGAGGTCTCTTCGGTGACCCGTTATGCCACGTGCAGTTCAGCCGTGTCTTCCCCTTGACAAACTCGTTCTGTCGTCCCTGTTGAGTACGCTCCCACTCCCCTTGGATTGGGACTACCTCAGGGACTGCCATATGTTTCACTACCCCCCTGGGCTAGTACATATATGTATTCCAGGCCTTCATCAGACGGCTGGCTTCCGCAGCGTTCCCTTCCTCATGACGGGTTAGGGCATGCTTTCCAATTGTTATCCGATGTCCACTGTCTTGCGAAACAGCAGTGTGACTCCCTAGCTAGCTCCTGCAATTTGTGAAACTGCTTTTAGGTATCTTAGCTGGGCACTGGAAGGGGCCAGCACCATGGCATTTTGTTAGGATCCCAATTCATCAGGGAACTCCCCGACGACACGTTGGAGTTCCCAAGACGAAAGGGAACGTCTCGATTACGTATGTAACCCTCGTTCCCTGAGTACAGGGAATGGAGACGTGTCGTCCCTTCTCCATGTTGCTGTACCTTTGCGGAGGACCGGGCTCTTTGGCTCCTCAGCGAAAAGCGTCATGCATTGTTTACTTCCGCTTTTTATATCTGTGCTAGTAGGCGGCTCGCGGAATGCAAATCTTGCATGCCAATATTTATTGGCTCGTTTTTAATTCTCTTGAAGGCAACAGGCTCCCTAGCGTGATCCCAATTCGTCAGGGAACTCCCCGACGACACGTCTCCATTCCCTGTACTCAGGGAACGTCTAAATCCAGTCTAAATCCAGATTCAAGCAAATGTTTTAACAGACCCTTGTTTTAACCTTTCTAAAGCATTAAAAAAAACGTTGCACAGCTTTTGCAATCCAGGGTATGTTTGGACCCGGTGCAACATAAGCTTATAGAACAGTCATAGGTTAATATTTTTTTATGTACAATTAATATGCATAAAGGTTTAAGGTTTTAATTATTACCATGTCCAAACCTTTTTAAAATTTAGACTAATTTGCTCTACACTTTAAAAACATTACAGTAATTTGTTTGTCATTTTATTTTAATTTCAGAATTATGTGGGCATGTTCGAGCATGTTTATAAACAAAATACAGTCCCAGTGGAAGGGAAAAAGTGTAGGATAGATTGTGTGTCAGTGTAGGAAAGAGACTAAATGTATTTTAAGTAATTTGAGACAACTCTAATGTATGTAAAAAAATAAATAAATAAAAAAACAGCATAATTTCATGTGTAAAGCCACTGTTCAATTGTGTGCGTGTCTAAACGAGACTAAATGTATTTTAAGTAATTTGAGACAACTCTAATGTATGTAAAAAAATAAATAAAAAAACAGCATAATTTCATGTGTAAAGCCACTGTTCAATTGTGTGCGTGTCTAAACGTACTCAACGCAGAAGTTGTAACAATTTAGTTGAAATGGTTATATTTCTATCTTTAAACAACATAAATTATGTGTATTTTGACAGTATTAAGACACCTAAAAAAATCACCTTTGTACTAAAAAATATGGATTATAAAAAAAATTACAATAATGTACCTGAATGCAATAGGTGGGTTAACCCTATTTTTTACTGCAGGGTGCAGATGAACACCAGGCCATGTCAGAAAACTCCATTACACAGTCTTTTTCAACTGCAGAGCAAGTGGCTGAGGCTCCAGCCACTGCAGACAGTGGTATGTAGGAATGGATTTAGACTGTTTTAATGTTCAGACTTTTACTGTTGTATAGAGATTACATTTTGGTATTGTTGATCTGTGACCTAACATCTAATTAAAGTAAATTTAAGTTAAGTATTTTATTAATCATTTCATATAAATTTGTTATTTTCATCCTAGTTGCCTCAGAAGAATGCAAAGAGAGAAATCACTCAACATCATTTGAAGAAAAGCATGTAAGTCTGATTAAGAGTGAAAATATCTTGTTCTTAACGATTATTCTGAAAGATGGCTCTTCGGAAATCTCTGTCAGCTGTGTAATTAGAAACAGCTTATTTTTTTCTGTTACCAAAGGATGCAGAGACGTAAAAATTAAGGTCAATTAACTGCCTTGTCAACATTTAAATGCTAATGTAATTCTTAATTAAATCTGTCAGGACAGTTCTCAGGATGACCTTGACTACACATCAACCACAGAAAGCCACATGTTTAGAAAATCCAAAGACAGGTTAGTGAATTTGTTTAAAGGGGAGTTGACTGCTTTTTTTCTTTGCATGATTGTGTTTATGGGGTGCAATATAACATGTATATATATATTTTTTTAAAAGTCTTATTTTTCATAAACTTCACCTTTATTGTCAGCCACGCTCTCCTCTGTCCTCGAACGAGCGGTTGTCTTCCTGATTCTATGAAAACACTCCCTCAGAAACACGTAGTGGGCTCAGATTCGTTAGTTTGGGCCGGTGTGTTGTGATTGGCTAAACTGTCGCTCACGTTGTCCGGAAGGTTAATGCCCATCACCTTTACGGGCGGAACATGTAAGTGATGAGCTCCGGTCCAGAAGATGTAAATATGTGTCGAACTCCAGTTTCAGTTTGAGGCAGAATCAGACCGAGAAAGCAGCGATGAAGAGAGTCAAACAGAACCACACCACACATGGCTCTTACTAAACGTTTCTGAATGATAATTTGCTACATTTTTTAACTTTATACACGTTTGTTTTACACAATAGCATCTGACTGGCTAGCAACAATAGCAACTGACTGGCTACTAATGTACTCAAACAGCGTTGGCATGTTTACGTTCTTGATCAAATCGAAAATAACGTCATAAAGCATATATACATGAAAAATATGCTTAAAACATTAGTACTTATAAAGTCGGAACTGCTTCATATTTTAGTCACAGTTTCTTGTTGAATGCGGTGTTGAGCTCGTGGAGATTCTGGAAGCTGTCTTCCGTAAAATGCGCAGCACAGAGAGCTAGATTACGATCGTCATTTTCAGGAACATAATCAAACATAAATTGTATCCATTGTTGACGAAGTACAGCGTCCGTGGGAAGCCCGAAACACAGAAGACCTGACAGCTGGGTGAACACAACACACTCGACGAGCTACGGTTCTGGACGAGCTGCAGAAATATGGCATGCCCTTTTTTGCATATTCCGGAGGGAGGGTTGATGTAAATGTGTGGGTTAGTGACGTCTAAAACCCAGCTGTAGTCCCAATCGAGTCGTTTTTGTAGGCAATATACTTCCTGATTTTTAAAAGACGATATCTCTGCTTACACTAAACTTTCAGCTCTGCAACTTTGCAGATACTGCTCATGCACCAACAGCAACATTACACACTATTTAAAATGAAAAAAGTGAAATCGCAGTCCACCCCCCCTTTAATGTGAGTATTTGCACACTGCCATTATACCCGGAAATGGGAGTGCGGCTTGCGATGCAAATCTCACTCGCCAATGCGCATTGGCTTGTTCTTGACCATTTGAAGGTGAATTGGGCTATCAGACGAGAATCACAATTTGTCAGTCATTGATGTTAATGTCGAACGTGACTGACTGATAGGGAACCGACGATATTTTTAATGAAACCTTAGAGATTTCTGAGATTTCTAAATAGTGGAAAGTAATCCATGTTAATAGAGAGACGAATTTATAACCTTTCATCAAGAAACCACTACTATAATATGGATAATATCATTCACATTAACATACTTTATTGATACCAAGCCACATGGAAGTCTCACCAACTCAACACTTCTGTTAACAATTTTCTCATGCTATTTTTTCCTACCTTGTTTCCTTTATCCATATATGTTATTTTTTATGTATATATTATGAGGAAACAATTACTTGGTGCACCTAAAGTGTTACTTAAATGCATCAAACATTGAAAACTCAAAGTGAATATCTTTTGGACGTTAGAACGTCAAGCTCCCAGTCATCCAGTTCCAGAAAATCCAAAAGCTCATATATAGTGGAGTCTAAATACCTGGGAACATTGAAGATTTTGGATCAGGGGACACAGGAAATCCAACAGGTTCCAGAAGCAGCAGATTCACTAAGAGCTGCTGTGTACCAGGTTAGACTAATCATTTATTAAAAACATCATAATAATTAGTTAGAGATAGAGGCTGAATAATTCAATATATTTAATTATAATTTTTTTTATGTTTTTTTCTTAACAGGAATGGCTAAAAAAGAAAGAAGAAACTTTAAAAAAAACAAGCAGGGCAAAAAAGCAGGAAGAGAAATTGAAAGAGGAGAAAATGCAAGAGGTAATTAGCATAAACCAACGCTGCGTCCGAAATCGAATATTTCCCTACTTTTATAGTATGCGAAAAATAATATGCCCAAAGAGTATCCGGCGAAAAGTACCCTGATTTCCTACTACCGCCGAGAATCTAAAGTGCACATTCGATAAAGGCTTTACTATCCCACAAGGCATGGGAGAGGATTATTGGAGGGCAGTGAAGCGACACAACTGATGTTTGTATGTCACATGACAATAACAAAATACATTCAAACTATATAGAACATACTTTTAGCCGTAAGTTTAACATAATTTTTAACCGTCATGAAGTTCAACTTCAAATGTAGTACTGTAACTACTTAGTACGCGATTTCGTACGCACCAGAAAATGTTTTGACGCACTTCAAATTCATTGAATTCTTTAGTTACCATAGTCATGTTATGATTTATTTATTGTCATTTCCCTTTGAAGGAAAAGCTTGCTAAAATTGCAGATGCAAAGGCCTCTTATGATGCTTGGAAAGAGAAAAAATCTGCAGTCATCAGAAAGATAAACCAAGAAAAACAGAAGTCAATCCACCAACAGCAAATGGAAATGGATAAAATTCAAGAAAAAAAGGAAACCGCAAAACAGGTCAGTATTTTTCATTGGTAATTATATAAAAAAGTGGTTTATTTGAAATATTGTGAACCATTTACTGTATTAAAAATAAATAAGGGACTTCTAGACATTTGTTAGTAAATTATCCATAATTATGCACACGTTAGGTGTGCAGGACACCAAAACTATATGTTTAAACAGCCATAGTTTATAGTTTAAAAAAACTCTTTGCTTTCACATCAATAGTATAGTATGCATTTCCAGAGAGAGAAAAATACACTCCAGCCCACATAAAGTCCAAGGTGGCACTGATCTGCCCAGACTGGCAGTTGCTCAACCCAGTCAAATTGTTATAATATAATAATGGTTTGAGTAAAGAAACTAATTTGTCACACTAAAAAATATTCATACTGTTGCTCAAATAAATGAAATGCATCACATTTCTCTTGTATAGTTTATGTGTGTGAATGTGATTTGCTGTACTGGACTGTAAACTGTGCAGCAGCCTTGTGAACCCTTTGCTAAAAGTATTGTGAAAGGGATCTTTGTGTGAGGTAATAAGTTGCTCAGTTTCATTTGGAATGTCCCTTCAATTAGCATCGCTTTGCCACCTTGACCATCAAGGATTTCATAACAATGCCTTCAAGGCACTTTAGATTCAGCATTTTAGCCGCTTTCAGAAATGTCCCGTCATGTCTGTTTTTTATTGTTTTTGTCTGGGCTTTCTGCAGGGGTTTCGGGGTCTGAAGGCTTTATATGGAGCGAATTATGTGCCATAATTAAACAAACAAATCCAGCATTTTGCAAACAAACTTGTTCTGCTTTGCAAAGGAAAACTCGACAAACAAAATAAACTCGCAAACAAACAGAAAGCAGTTTGTAAAAACAAAGGTCAATTTGAGCTAAAATGCAGTGGAGTAACCAATATTGCGTTTTACAAATATAAATAATTGAGCCTAGATGATAGGCTATTTCACAAATAAATACAAAGTGCCGCCTTCATCGACACGACAGCACCGATCCTCAACATCTTGTCTCCAAACCGGCGTGATTCCTTCGAATTCCAAATAGATGGAAACGGACAAATTCTCTTAATGTTTCGATCCAATTTGTTTTGTAATCACTGTTCTTTCGTTGGCCAGTGGAGAATTGGCCCCCGACTGAGCCTGGGTTCTCCCAAGGTTTTTTTTTTCTCCATTCAATCACCTGATGGAGTTTTGGTTCCTTGCCACTGTTGCCTTGCTTTTGGCTTGCTTATTTGGGGACATTTAATATTCAACAATATTATTGATCTGTGTTGTATTATTTTCAATTTGATTCAATCTGTATTGTAAAAAGCGCTATATAAATAAATGTGACTTGACCTGACTTGACTTGACAAACCATCCTACAAATTGCATGTAACCTTTGAACAAATATCAAATCTAGTGCATACAAATGCATATCTGTCTGTTACGATTGTGAGAGCTCTCGTTTTTCTCACAAATGTTTCCAAGCAGATTTTCTCACAAATGCAGTTGAGTAAATTCCTCTCTTCTAAAACAGCAGATGACGCTAAAATAGGGGACTAATTTAGTACTAGTCTCCCGGGAGAAGCATTGATTTGAAATGAGCTTGCATTTGCCTACAGCTGTGGAAAAAGTATCTGTCTTACTTTATTTATATAAAAAAAACATCTTGAGGTTTTGTTTTGAAAAATGTTTATTACAAGGGCACTGGGCCTTTAACATAGTTGAGGACTAAATGCAACATGAATAAAATTTAATTAGATCTGTGATTTTACACAGATATGAGATGTGAGAACGACAGAAATAGACTCATTCATTGTAGACATAATCACTAATTTAGATTAGTTTAGTTTATTTTTTTAGCACGTTTAGTACAAGTACAGAACAATGCAAGGAAGGAACGAAGCCAGTCTAGGCTTGTACAGAGTTGATTTGAGTATTATTAATAAAGATCTTAGATAATTCTATAGGGTAATGTTTGTTAGTAAGTAAGTTTGTTTCATTGAAACCATTCTATAATATATGATAGTTCCTCATTAACCATTTTTATTAAAATATTTAAGTCTTGGTGAGAAACGACAAGATTTGTATCATCTGTGAATATACTGGGAGGAGTTTGGTACAAGTCAATTAGCATGCGTCCAATGAAGAAAAAATGTAAAAAGCAACATATAATGGCAGACCTTTTGGCTTAGATTTCAAGAAAGTGAACTTAACACATGTATGTTACTGAAATATATTGCCCAGTTTTTTATTCAAAATTGTGAAATTAGTCAAAAGTTTATCAGTTTGCCTGATTATTTTTGTTGGTCATTTAACATCTAATTTACAAAAGCAGGTTTTTGAGAAGTGGAAAGAGGAGCATGACAGTATCCTTAAAGACAGGATAAAGGAAAAGAAGCAGAACGAGATACAAGAAAAATTACAGCAGGTCAGAGAGAAAGAGGAAAGAAAAAAGGACTGCACCTCTGCTTTCACTGAATGGTAAGAAAGACATTTAAATTACATATGATAGGCAACCCTAATTTATTCCTTTTATCTTGTAAAATAGCTCACATTTGATCATGCTGAAGTTCCAATGCAATTATGTATTGATTAATACGATGGGCGTCGGAAGCAAAAAACAAAAAAAAAAGTGGGTGGGTCCTCCCCCAGAAAAATGGAAATGCCATTTCATGTACTGCCTTTTAATTAAACAAGTAAACTAAACTCCACTTCACGTCGTGCAATAAATGCACAGCTATCCGCTGTTGATGCCATGGAAATTTTCCAGCACTGACAACTTAAAGCTGTTATTGATGTTTGCAACGCAATATTTGACTGGAAGGGTACACTGTAAAAAAAATCCGTAAAACTACGGTACAATGTACCATATAAATTTGAAGGATTTTTCCGTTTTTGTCTTTTACAGGTCATTTACCCCTATTTTGAAATACGCGTTGCATTGTGTTAACAGAAATTTTTTTTTTTTAACGGGACAAAGTCCGGGTAATGAGCTGCCAGTATTTTTTCTGTTATTTTACGGATTTATTTCTTAGAGTGTACAACAGGTACAATTTTCGTCAGTTGCGGCTCGTTGAAAAATATAATGTAGCGATTCAGTGGAAATGAGGTTTAATTTATTAGGGCATTCCTCAAGTAGAATGGATTTGACTGTCACCACTATGAAAAGTGAACAGATGTGACCTGAATTAGAGATGGTAAAAGTGAGTGGGTCCAATTTCATTGGCCTTAAAAAGTGGGTGGGTCTTGTCCCACCCATAGACAATGGTTCCGACGCCCATGATTAATACATTATAGAAAATGTATTATAACTGTTATGCATTTAAACATAAATGTGTGTTGGCAGTGTGTGTACACAACCACTCTATAATGGTAAAAATCCACTCACTTTTTTAATTTTTTAATCCCCATAAGTCATTAGCAGTGTCTTAGAACGAGCCATTTACAGATTCTTGCATACAGTATGTGACATCATAAATGCTTAGGCTCCGCCCATGACTGTGACAGACTCTGCCCTATCAGCATAGACCCCGCCCTGAGTGAGCTGTACATAGTCCGCCATGTTTATCTCATCACCAGAGCATTTCACAGTAGGGTAAAATTCCTGTAAAATTTTGGATCGTCCATATTTTACGGTTCCCTGGGTGTTCCTTATTTTGCAACTGTGGAGGCGCCAACCCTATTTAACAGCAGCATTTAAGAAAGAAATGTTTTTCTATTAAAGCTTCTAAAGTTAAAGAGCAGTGAGTGATTTTCTGTTTTTCTTTTGTTGTTTGGTTCATGTTAACAGTATACTGTATATTACTTTTACTACAATTTAACATACATATGCTATTTCTTTACTTGTTTATGATCATACATAACCAACTCTGTTTATGTGAACTTTGTGAAATACAAAGGAGGTTATGTAAAAAACACACAGTTTAAGCACAATAACACGTGAAAGAGAAGATACATGGTACACTTAAGATACACTTAGATACATGGACCAAAACAGTATGTTTTTCCTTCCACTCAAAAATGGACATTTAAAACATGATATAAATTATTACCTGTAGGGTAGCTGAAACTACACAGACGTTTTGGGGAAACCTGAGTTTTAAATTAATCTTGTAAAAAAGGGCATAATAGGACCCCTTTTAGATATAAATGTGCCCTTTGTGAAGCCTGAGGTTACAGATTGAATTTAATGACTGTGCCGTCTTGCAGAACATGACTTTCAGTTAATTATTTTACATATTACATAGGAGTGACCGAAAAAGGGATGTCATTAAAAAGAAGGTAAGGGCAGAACGCCAGAAGGAGAAAGTAAAGGAAGTGGAGGAGAAATATGAAAAGGAGGAAAATGAAAAAACGGCCTTGGAGATGTACGACAAATGGCTGGTATGTTACAGGAAATGTATGTCCCAATGACACATACCATTTTGCTCCGTACAACAATTTGTAGAAAATAAATTTCCATGACATTGCTGTTTATTATTTATAAAAGGTTTGTTCTATAGTAAAAAAATATTGAACTCTTCTTAAATGGCATTTGCCTTTACATTTTTGTCATTATGGTGTATGTTACGTGTATGAAAGGGGCATATCAATCATATTTCTATTAAGTGGGGTTGTTCAGTCCTAACTTGTCATGCCATGCACTAAAGATTCCTACGTATATGAACACATTTAAACAGGCGTTGAGACTAAGACTTTTTATGTATTTAAATTACCTTTTTCTTTTAATGAGCATGTTGTAAACAAAAGCTTTTCATTGTTTTGCCTCTGCTGACTGATGTTGTATTTATTATGTGGTCCTGGTCCTTTTATTGCAGAGAAGGAAAGAGTTACAGCAAAAACGAGAGAAAAATGAAAAAAGGATACAGACTATTCTTCAGGATGAGCCAACTCCACCCTGGAGCCCACCTAATAAAACCATCCCATTTGGAAAATGAGATTTATTTAATTTAATTTAACCTGCTTTTTTTGACATTTGTTATAATTATTTCAGGAATTGTTGAAATGTAAATAAATCAAACAAAAATTCCCTTAATGTGATGCAGTAACACTACATATCATTTTTATCAAGAAGTCTTTAAGTTATAAAGCGATGTCAAGATATTTGTCTAAATATCATAAAGTTGATCATAATCATGGCATGATAAGAGAGATGGCGATAAACACGTGCTGTTTATTTTATCATCATATTATAGGTTTATCAAAGCCTTGACCTTATTTACAATAAATGTGTGTTTTGCTTTTAAATCATGTTCAATTTGTTTTTTTATGGAATTTGTTTACTTGTTGACAAAAACATTCACACTTTGGACCTTTCCATTGTTTGTTTTGATGTTCAACTTTATTGTATTTATCTTATAAAACATATCTTGAAATTGTACATTTGTGTTTAATATTACTTCTCTCAAACTCCAGTTAATCAGCCTTTTGAGCTTTGCAGGCACTTTTCTGAAGTGGTCTCTTCAAAGGTAGTCAGAGCCTGGGATCTAGGCCTATCTATCGATAAATTACAGGAATTTCTGTCTGTGTGTCTGTTATTCGTATATATCTCTCGAAACGTTAGTCCAATGGATTTCAAACTTGACAGGTGTTTTGCTACAGCACAAGTAAGTCCAGTGCCAAGTTTGACGTTGTTTGGATTAGAAATGCAAGATATCATTCAGTATATCGGTAAAAGAAGCACTCATTTAGATGTTTAGAGGGTTGTGGTTTAAAAATAAACATTCTGACAGAAACATTCTGACAGCTTAACATTAAGTCAGCTGTTAACTTCTGTATATTATATTTTGTTCATGGCTATCATTTGTAGTAGCCTATTCACAAAGGTTTTGCTCAAGCACAGCCGGGTTTTTTGCAATTCACTCCTGCTCCCTGAATTGTCATTAATTTGTGGATGTTAACTAAATTTGTAAGTCAGCTATGCTGTTTACTATAAAGAATAGGGGTGTAACGATACACAAAACTGACGGTTCGGTTTTCCCACGGTTTTGATGTCTCGGTTTAGTTCGATTCGGTTCGGTTTAGAAAGCTAAAATGGCTTTTTTCTTAAAACAGTGGTTTAATGGAAAAAGGTCTTTGTCTTTAAATTAATTCAATTACAATTAAACATTTCACAAGGATTAAAAAACAAATCTGCTAATGCTCTGAACTATATAGGGAGCCGCACATTACTATAACATTAAAGGTTGTAGACTTTTAACCTAAATTTGGATGCTATTTATTTTTTATATATAATAATCAACACACAACACATTGTATGAAAACATGTAAACTGAACATAAGGCAGTTTTTGCATGAACTTGTTGTTTTACTCTAATTTGTTATTGAAATATAATTTACACAGTTGTCATAATCTATCTAAACTCCTGCTACCTGTACACAGATACCCAAATACATGTCACCTAATATTACCCTGATAGATTATGCAACCAATTAGTTTAATTTTCCATATTTATTGTATGTCATTATGTCAGTATCAGTATTTGCTTTCTATGCACAAATAAAAATGTCTCTGAACTTTTGCTGTGTACTTGAAACAATGAGCACTCAAACACACCAAACCAACAATTATTAAAAACAAACACAAAAACTGATTTTGCACGGGCACTACACTTGTCTTATATATGGTGCTTTAATATTTGATGACTCATGGGCATGAGTTTACCCATCAGCACCCTTTTCCCTACCAGTCAATGTCCTGCTATTGTATAAAGGGTAACACTTTACTTGAAGGTGTGTGCATAAGACTGACATGACACCTTCAAAACCATGACATGACATATGTCTTGAATATGAATTAGGGTTTACGCATGTCGAATGTTATGCATGTTGAAAATGCATTTTGAATGCAAATATGACATTATTTAAGATGTCTCTGTTATGACATCTTGACATAAAGCAATACATCATAACCTGTCATAGTCTTTGTCATGACAACTTGACTTAATTAAGTTAAACTGTCATGTGGTTGTCTTTGACATTGGGTGTCATGAGGCCATTATAACTGTGTAATGAATATTTTTTGTGACCTTAACTACAGTGATACTAATTGAATTTGTCATTAAACAGTTATAATGGCTTCATGACAGGCAATGTCAAAACCAACCACCTGGCAGTTTAATGTAATGAAACCAATAAAGCTAGTTTTTTTTTTTTTTTTAATTTTGATAATTAATCTGCTATGTCATGTTTATGACATGTTGTGTTGTCTTAGTAATGTCAAGTTGTCATGACAAAGATGATTGTATTGGTCAAGGTGTCAAATAAAAGACATCTCAATGTCATATTTGCAGTAAAAATGTCATAATTGAGCGAATGACACTTAATGACAGTTGTCACAAACATGCATAACATATGTCATGTCATGATCAAGAAGGTGTCATGTTAGTCTTACGCACACCCCTTCAAGTAAAGTGTTTCTGTATAAAATATATAATAACCTTTATTTATCCCTGTAGGAGGGGAAATTGTGTTGCTTGTGGCATCAAAGACTTTAACACTAGAGCAATGGAAATTTGGCACCTATAGTAAAATAAGGTTGGTGAGTACTAGGAACTACCTTAAAGCTTCTGTGTCTGGAATCTTTAGCGGTATAGTGGTAATATGTCTCTTGGCTTTGAGGCTAAAAGCCATCTGCTTGAATTAAAAATCCGTAATGCAACAATGTCTGTAGATAAATAGTTTTGTGCAGAGACAGGAATTCAATTGTGAATTGTAGATATAATAAAAGTGGCTTTTGGGACATTCAAAGACAGGCACAGCCATTGACAGGATCAATACTTAGAGACCCTCTTATTCTATTTTTATGTTGTTGTGCAGTGAGTATTGATTGGTCTGTTCTTGTCAGTTGATTGATCTTTCAGGGGCCATTGGCTATCAGAATTAGGAATACTGAATGGAGTACCATTCCATTTGTAAACCATATTTATTTAATGTTTTAGTTTCAGTCTGGTACATTGGCAAAAATTCATAATCCCTCTCTATATTACGACTTAATAAAAAAATCTATTTTATAATATGAAAAATAATAATTATATGATCTTATAATTCTAAATAATATAGGGTTATTATTGTGCATGATCCTTGTCCAATATGGAATCTCCATAAGATACAAGTTGAGACAACATTCCACCAAAGATACTTCCTGTTTAATGAACTTAAGACGTCATTTTATAAGAATATTTGTATTTTAATGAGTCACTTCGCTCTTGGAATCAAAATGGTGTTGTATTTTGTGATCCTAGACATCTTATTGTGAACAATGTGCAGTATTAGAGACCATGCAATGTCTAGGTTACATATTGTAACCCTCTTTTTTTAAACGAGCCAGTGCACATGGGCGTGCAGTCATTTGATTCAGCTGTTCTGCCACACAGCGCAGGTGTATTATGAGTAGCAGGTGGGATTGCACTTCAGTTTTTTTGCTGAGGAGCTAAGCCGATGAGCTGGCTGCCCCAGCGGGCCACAGCAGATGTGGCGACAGGACGTGGGACGAGTTGCGACATGTGATGGGAGAGTAGACCACCTTGGTTGATGTACACAATGGTGGCAGTGTTGTCCGTACAAACCTGCACGTCCCTGTCCTGTATCAGCCTTTTTAAGTGGCTCAAAGCGAGACGTCCTGCTTTCAACTCAAGGCAGTTGATGTGCCAATGGGGCCCGTCCACACCCCTGACACTGCATGCCCGTTGTACGCTGCACCCCAGCCTGTGGCATCTGTGAACTCTACAGCATGTCTGGATACCTGTTCAGGCACTCCTGCCCACAGGGACAAGGGGTCTGACACCGGGCTGAATGTCTGGCGGCACGCCGGTGTGATTGTCACCCGATGATTGCTGTGATGCCATACCCATCTCGGGACTCGGCCATGGAGCCAGTGGTGTGAGTGGTGTTACCGCTGCCGCCGCTGCCATATGCTTCAGTAGCTTCTGTAAGAACTTTGAGCGTATTGAGACAGATCAGCAGCTTCTGTGAGGTGCGCTGTCTGTGCGACCGAATCCAACTCCATACTGAGAAAAGAGATCCTTGGCACGGGGGAGAGTTTTCCCATTTGACCTGAAGACCCTGGCTGAGGTGCCTGAGTATGAGGTCCCTGCGTTCGCATAACTGATCTCAAAAGTGTGCTAGTATGAGCCTGTCGTCAAGATAGTTGAGGATGCGAACGAAAGTTTCTCATGGAAACGAAAGTCTCATGACTTTCGTGAAGACACGGGGAGACAGGGGACAGCCCGAAGGGCAGGACTTTGTACTGATATGCTCGACCCTCGAATGAAAAGCGCTGAAACGACCTGTGTCGAGGGAGAATCGAGACATGAAAGTACGCGTCCTTTAGGTCAATCGCTGCAAACCAATCTTGGGGACGGATGCATTTGGAAATGCGTCTCTGACTGAGCATTTTGAACGGTAGCTTGTGGAGACTCCGATTCAAAACTCGCAGGTCCAAGTGGGTTACGACTTAATCAGTCGTAACCCTCTGCCTTTCTCGGGTACAATGAATTGGGACTTCACCAGAAGGACTGTGATCTCCACTCGCAAGACATGAGCATCGGTTACTCTCATTGTAGTGGAGTGGATGGCCCGAATTTTGGGGGGAAGCCAGGCAAATTGAATCACATAGCTGGGCCTGATTGTCTGAATGAGCCAGTAAGACAGACTAGGGAGCGCTAACCAGGCTCGCAGAGACCGTATAAGCGGGACCATAGGGACCGTAGGTGCACCCGCAGTGGGGAAGGGAGGTGGAACGCAGGGATGTGGTTTGGGCGGCTCTCTCTGGAAGGCGGCCCATATCAGGGTCTGAGGGTTCTGTGGAACACTTGCCTGGTTCGACGGGGCAGGAGGCGCAGGAGGCGCAGGAGGAGGAGCTACCCACTGGTGATAGAAGAGGCGGATGAGAGTCAGAGAACTTTGTTACCACTCATGCCACTTCATGCCACACATGCCACAAAGTTCCTGCAGAACTTGGGGATCATGACCATCCTCGTGCAGGTCCTTCTGTGCCTTGGCCTGATGGACCTGCAGCAACAGCGTGTATGATAGAGGCGGCTTCCCCACAGGCCTTGTAAGCCTTGCCAATTAACTCCAATGAGTAGTTACAAGCCCGGGAAGGGAGACACAGCTCTCCGTGCCAAGGAGTTAAGGGACCAAGTGGCAACAAGCAACAAGGTTGGTGAGGGAGGAGGAGCCACCAGGATGGTTGATGGCAGTAAAAGGTGCCATCCATGCCCCACTGAGCTTTTCATGCACTTCCGGTATGAAAGGCACTCGAGCAACCCGAGAAAGCATGGTCGTCATCTCTGGGTCCGAATCGTCATCCACAGTAAAGTCTGACCCACCCTCAGATGCAGCGATCGACACCTCGTGGATGGTCCAGCACTATCCAAAGGTGGCTCTACTGGCTGCGGAGCGTGAGAGGGATAAGGGTTCCTAGGGGGTTGGTTCACCGAAGAAAGCGTGCTCACCGTGATCCTCAGGTCACCCGTACCACTGCCTGAAGTAACCTTCGGTGGAGGGTTAGATCGTGGCAGAGGCGCAGGGACTCCACCCCTTTGCAGGAACATGAGTCTCGACCGTAGCTCCGAGATGGTCATCCTCCCACAATGGGTACATGGCTCATCCACGAACGCTGCCTCAGTGTGTTCAATGACCAGACATGCGATGCAGAGCTCGTAACCGTCCCACGATCCCAGGTAACGACCGCATCCAGAAACACACAGATAGAGTGACATCTTTAAAAGACGTGCTCCACCAGTTTAAGCTCTTTTAGGGGTGCTTCTTCTGCTCCGCCAAGCTCTCTTGGTGCTGAAGCATGCAGGGTATCAGTCACTGCGAACACGGAGAGGAGCACCTGTCGTGTGTCTCTTTTACTGGTGATCTTACCAGCCGTAAGAACGGACTTTCAGTGCAGAGCAGCCCTTTTGTTTTTGCTCAGTTTAAAAGCAACAAAACACTCAGAGAGAGACAGAAAAGTCAACCCCACTGGCATGCTGTATCTCCCGCACCAGCCATGAGAGATCCTCCTATTCAGAACTCGTCTATTTACACACTTTTTTGTAGACAATAGCATAGAAGTGCTCGGCTCCTAAGCGAAAAGCTGAAGTGCAATCGCACCTTCTGCTCATTATATACCTGCGATGATGGCCTGCGTGGCTGATCAGCTGATGCAAATGATTGTATGCCAATGTGCATTGGCTCATTTATATTCACTTCACTTGAAGTAGATTGGCCTCTCTAGCAAGATTCCTATTCGTCGTTCTCGACGTGGCATCAAGATTCCTATTTGTCGTTCTCGACGTGGCATCAAGATTCCTATTCATCATTCTCGACGTGGCGTCTCCGTTCCCTCCTTCAGGGAACGAGGTTTACCATAAGATTGAAGTGGGACCTAATTACCTGCGAGACATGGGGTGTCTGAAAGCAGCTGGCTTGCTGCCTTGCTGCCCAATGAATTTGTTGATTCACATGCATTGAGTATAAACCTTTTATACTTTTGATAAACTTGTTTCAGACCAGCTTTCAAGGTAACAGTATATTAAATTGAGGTGAGTTGTACAGACAACCAAGCAAAAACGTTGACTTATGTGCTTATTTCTCAATATAAATTAAACATATATATATATATATATATATATATATATATATATATATATATATATATATATATATATATATATATATATATAGTGGAGGCTAAACGCACGTAAACGCCGTTTACGCACCTCCCAAATTTGGAAATAGCATTTACCCACCTCCAAAGTGCGTTTATCCACCTCAAAATATCCTGGATGTATTTCCTATGACATTTTCAATTAAGCTTGTGTCGTTTTAGTTTCATATTGTTCATTATTAGTTGCATAGGTTGAAAAACCTAAGACGAACTCTTTCATATTGCGCTGCATTACTGTCAGTGTTTACTATTACTGACGGTAAGGTTGCACTGTTGACCCTCGCGCAGCCTCTCGAGTAGAAATCTACACAAATGAGCGCAGAACACACTCAGTTAACAATATCTACTGCCTATAAAAATATAAATAGAGTTTTTATAATTCTGACATGTTAAACAACCTAAATTATTTTTCCTGAACACCACACCATCACGATAGAAAATGTGACATTGATTTCCTACAACAGTTCAATAAACAGTAAAAATTAAATCACTTACATTTTAGATGCAATATTGGCTGTTTTTGTTCTGTTTCAGCAGCGAAAATAGTTCCAAACAATAATCACAGCAAAACCACGGCGCATCTCATCTCACACGTGTTTTCATTACTGAATGATTCAGCATTTTGAACGAATCGATTGAGTCAAAGATTCAATGAGCCATTCATAAACATCGGTCTCATTCTTGAATGATCAGTCGTTTGAACGAATCGTTTGAATGAATGAATCAATGACTCACTCATTAAGACGGTCACCTACCACCACCTACTGGCGATTTAGTGTTATATGTTTAAAAGTAGTATCATTCTTTCCAAGTTTCTTATGTAAATTTAAATACATTTCATAACGTTATTTTATGCAATTGTTATTTTTCAGTGTAAATGATTTAATTTGATCAGCCCCTAGGGTAACAGCCCATAGTGTCTTATTATTCGAAATAATTGAATTTATTGATCAAATTTAAGAATTTAAAATGAAAGATGAAGCATACATTTACTAAAATTGGGTGAGGGGATGCCCTTTAAAGGTGCAGATATTAAAATAATGATTGAACACTGATGAAAATATTGTTTCAGAATAAATGAACACACACAAAATAAAAATAAAAAATCCGGACAAGCAACTTTTTTACTCAGACAAATGAATGGCAGATTTACTTGTCCAAAGGACAGGCGTATTAAAAGGCTTAATGTCGAGGCCTCCCTATAGCAATGTTATCAGGATACACATACACCGGTAGACAGTGGCCCACCTTACCTGGTGACCACGTCGTGGTCCACCAGAATTTATAGTTTACCCACCTCTTTTTTTACCACTACACCTCTGTATATATATATATATATATATATATATATATATATATATATATATATATATATATATATATATATATATACGGTACATGTATATATATATACGGTATATATACATACATATATATATATATATATATATATATACAGTATATAACTACAATATACTTAACATGAGATCCCTGTCACACTGACTTTTTATTTTTACAGATCAAATGTTCTGAGTATAACCAAATACATATATTACATTTTAACAACAAAATACAACATTACAAACTAAGTGTTTAGTCACAAATTCACCACAATTGTCTTATATATTTGTAGTGTTCGGTCTACCGATTTACGTGCAGTCCTTCTTTACAGTAGACTTTTTCTCCTTATGTTTACATTTTGTTTTGAAACCTCAAAAAGCAAATGGCCATCACAGCAGAGTGTTTTCTTGTTTAAAGGCAAGACTGATTGTGTTTTGCTTATTGCGTGTACTTTTCTCACATACTGCCTCACTGCTACAAACTCTTCTCATTCCGTTGTTTAACCTTCCACACTTGAAAACAACCACAAAAGATCTTCTGTAGTTTCTGTTCATCCAGCCATAGAGGATGGGATTGGCAAAGGTGGAGCACATGGCCACAATATGAAAAGCTGTATAGAGCAATTTAAAGTCTTTCATTTCCAATACACTGCTATCAATATCCACAGCCAGCTGGAAGGCGTGAAAGGGCAGCCAGCTAATGGTAAAGACCACCACTACAGCCACCAGCATTTTCGTCGTCTTCTGTCGCCGTTGATGACGGTCGCTACGGCCACCGCCGGGACTGACGTGATTTCTTAGCTTGTTCCAGATTCGAGTGTACGCAAAAGAAATGATAGACAGTGGCAGTCCGTACTGCAGGAAAAACATGGCGATGCTGTAGATTGTCCCATCCGCGCTACTTCCAGGCCACTTCTCTGCACAACCCTGAATTGTTTGCTCAGGAGTTAGGTCGAAGGTCACATATTCACGGAAGATAGCTAGAGGGCTGGCAAGGATTGCACTTGCCACCCATGTGATCGCAATCACGACTATGCACATGTCTTTGGACATCTTGGTTTCCATGTGGTAGACAATGCTGCGGTACCTATCCAGCGCTATGACGTTGAGCGTGATGGTTGAAACGTGGACCGCTAAGCCTTGTGAGTATGGCAGCAAGTAGCACATTACCTGCCCGAATTTCCACTCTCCATAGAGAGTGTACATCAAAGTAAAAGGGAGACACAATGTGTTGACCAGTAAGTCTGCTACAGCCAAGTTGGCAATGAAATAGTTAGTAACCGTGTGTAAATTTTTAAACTTGTACACGACATAGATGACCAAAGTGTTCCCGGTCACGCCAAAGACGATGATGGTGCTGTAAGCCAAAATCAAGATCACTTGAACACCCACCAGTTTTGTACTGTCTTCCAGACCATCTAAGACACCCTCAACTTCGATAGTGCCTGGTGTACAACAGTTTGTGGACTGAATTAAGGAGTTCAGGGATTCGTCTTCAGATGTGTTTGTTTCGGTTCTTATATCCATGTTTAGCATTTGTTCACTTTTGTCACTTACTCTGGAAAAAAAAAAAGAGAATGAGTTAAGTGAAAATAAAAAAAAAAATAAAAAACTATTTTGTATTCAAAAAATATGCTCAATACCCTGCTGTTGTTTTTATAGCATTCAGTAAACAACATTTTTAAAAAGGATAAATTATAGGTAAAAGGTTTTTTGTTTTGTTTAAGGTGATGTTGTTAGGGTGTAATTACACAAGTAGGCCTAAGTAGGCTACTTAGTAATAATTAATACTTACTACAGTGTTTGGATGTAGTTTAGGGTACTATAGAACATGTAACGTGTAATGTCACTTTAAAATAAAGTATTATAAAGTGGATCTTATTTTAATTCCTAAAATGGTATGCATTAATGCCTTACGTTTTATTATTTAATGATGTTAGATGATCTTAATCATGTAACATGTTAATTTATTTTATATAAATAAATAATCAAAGGTTAATTGCATTCATCAGTTTGAATTTTATATATATATATATATATATATATATATATATATATATATATATATATATAAAATGTTTAAATGCACGTCTGCAACTAGTGTTAATTTACTGTCACAACGCGGTCATTAAATCATATAGATTTAAAAAAATATATAAACTTAATAGTTTGACATGCAATATTATTTTTGGAGATGATAAATAGAAATTCAAACTGATGAATGCAATGAACCTTTGATATATATAATGTTAAATGCACGTCTATAATGTTAAATGCACGTCTGCAACTACTGTCACTACGCGGTCATTAAATCATATAGATTAAAAAAACGTAAACTTAATCGTATGACAGCTTGGAGTAGTGACAATATGTTGTGCAAAAGTGCACTTAATTTAGAAAGTTTCTTACCTTTAAGTTGTGAAGTTTAAGCTCATATATCTGCCAGAAGAATAAAGAAAACAGACCAAATCCATGCCAACAATAACGTGCACAACCCTACGACAGAGTCCGAATGAAATGGATGCATTGAAAGGGAAAGGTCCGCTTCCCTGAGAATCAGATGGGAGTCTGGCTGCCTCTTCGTGATCTCCGTGCGCAACTGTACTCGCGAGATTGTTGATTGACATCGGACTTCATCATGAGCCACAGTTTGCTTTAAAATTACAACTATAAAAGATAAGAGGTTTATGAATAGCCTATTTAATTATGTTAATTCGAATTTATTATCTTAGAATCTTGACATTTAAATCTTTGAAAGTACATTAATTATCTGTTAAGCACCTATACATTTTTTAATCATCTGCTAATCTACTAATATTAATGAAAGTTATTACTAAGTGTTAAAACAAACAAAAAAAACTTAATGTGGAGCTAATTAAGTCAAGTCAAGTCAAGTCACATTTATTTATATAGCGCTTTTCACAATACAGATTGTATCAAAGCAGCTTCACAGTGATAACATGAAAGTAGTACAACACAGATCGATAATATTGTTAAATATTAAGTAATCCTAAATAATCCTAAATAATCCCGACTAAGCAAGCCAAGCAAGCCAAAAGCAAGGCGACAGTGGCAAGGAACCAAAACTCCATCAGATTGGATGGAGAAAAAAAAAACCCATGTATAGTGTAATCATGATATCCTTAATTATTTAACATTGTTTTCTCAGCTTTTTTTCTATTCAGCTGAGCTTTGCAGATGGTATGGGTAGGCTACATACAAAGAGGGTTTCAAATGTCAGGAAATGTAATCAACAAAAGGACAAAAGTGACAAAAGTCTCTCCTGATCCACATCAGGTAGGAAATGACACATGACGTCAACAATCAAAATAAGAGACATCACGTTTTTGTTGCCAGACCTATTCAATTTAAACAGAATAAATGGAATAATGCCCATAGCAATTTTTTTTTTTTTTTTTTTTTTTTTTTTTTTTTTTTTGCTGTAGACCATAAAATCTGATTATGTCTGTTGTCGGGTGTTGATAGCATCACCATGCCTGTCTGTCTTTTAAAAATACATAAGCTATTACAGGTTGGTATTTTAGAATTATTCCCTTATATTACACCCTTTCATCTGATGGAGTACAGCTATTTTCGGATGATGTATTATGCATTATCTTGTGATCATGATAATTAATGTAATAAGGACCTTATACAGTAAAAGTCTTAATCTGTGAGTTGTAACCTGCCAGCCACTTTACACGTAAGAAACAGAGACATAAGAAACTCAGGATTTTAGTCCGTTAGGTTTTGTTTCGAAGTGAGACAGCAATTATGATCTTTTGCAGTGCAGCTTTTAGGAACCATAATGTATGCAATAAATCAATCTAAAAATTCACAAACTGCCTGAGCATTAATTTTCTCAACCATGCAGAACTGCACTGAGAGACTATAAATGTTAATCATTCTTGTCTCACTCTCTTGTTAAATATCACAGCATTGAATGTCTGAGTGATTTAGCATTTTACAGATCTTGCACCATCGCTTAATTTTTCTAAATTTGAATTTGATAGTGTCATTGATTTTTTTTTTCTCATTAAGATTTCTCTGGAGCCATACTCTTTTAAGGAGAAGTTAGATTAGTTGTGCTGTGCTTCATAAAGAATATTGATTAAGGATAAAGTCAACATGAACTGCCATTTGCAACCCAGAGAAAGAGCAAATTACTTTGGGTTTAAGAATCTTTTGTTTCCTCTCTTTGGAAGAACACCAATCAATTGTTCACAGTAAGACCAAGAACATGGCTACATTAAATTATTTTTGTGACAAACAAACACACACAAATGAATGTCCTTTTACCATATTTTGCATGCTCTATTTTTTGCGTTGATCAATGTTTATATGTTAATAAAAGCTTCAATTAAATCTATCATAAAGCAATCGTGAATCTTCAGAAGACTTTTACAGCTTGATTTATGGATTAGGCCTTTTACAAAGTCTTTGAGTACTATTTAAATCTTAAAAATGTTCAGCCCTAAAAAGTAATCTTTTCAGACACGTGAAATATATATCATTTGGAATCCACTATGAAACTAATATTATTGGCTCAACATTACCATCAAACCCCATAGCATTCATATCCACAGCATGTTGATTGTACGAACAACTGTCTAAAGAGCTTTCCTTTCCCTGATTTTTCTCATTTAGGAGCTCATACCACAGAAAATCTGTCTTGTGATGTGTTTTCTTATGTTTTCTTCTCATATGCTAGGTTGTTGAAACAGTAACTGCAGTTTGGTTGCTATATGGCATCTACAGTGCTGTTTACAATACAGCTAAACACCCCTAAATCTCAGTGCAATAGGTTTCTAATAGAACTGAGCTGGCAGCTTTAGTCTCTTTTGGCTATATAATTAATTGGTATAGATTTTCATTCACATCTAGAGACTGAGGTAAATGTCCAGCCAGGCAAATTGACATAAATAGCATCAGTGCAACAACACTAGAGAACACAAAGACAAAAATAACCAGCTCCCTAAAGCGCTGCTTCTGTTCTGATGTTAATCCAGTGATCTATAGTGCTGTTAGCTGTTTTACTTCAGGGTTTTACTTTACTATCTGTCATAGTCAAAGTGGGACTGCAGTTATAACTTATTAGAGAAATTGTTTTTTTTTTTATGATCAGAGCAGCTTTTTATTTGCAGTTTATTCCAGTATGGCAGATTCACAACCTTATACTTTAGGATATTTGCAAGTTTTCTCTCAGTGATTATCTCAAATGTAAATAAAGAAACCTCAATTACTTCACACTTCTTTTGAAAAGTGTATGCTCAACTTTCAACATTATCAACTTAAAAATGATGTTTCTTGCAAGTAATGCGTCCCCTTAATTCAAATGTGAAATAGTACCTGTCTGCTCAATTAATCTAAAAATAACTGAATGATGCCATCGTTATAATTGCAAACAAACAAAGTAATTTCCCCCATGGCTCAGTGTAGGACTCTAGCTAATGTAAACACTGTCTGCAGCATCTCTCCAATAACTGCCATTCATCATAATTATCCCCATTAGTATTCTTTCTGACTACATCATGGCACTTGGACTATCCAAATATTACTGTTTCTTTGTAACCCTTAATTGGTGAATAGCATTACCAGTAGTATGAAATAGCACTGCCTTCAATTTAGACATAAATTATGCAGAATTTGTTATATTGTCCATAAAGATAATTACACATGATTTGTAAAAGTACATGTGATGAGAAGTAAATACTGGAAGCTTTTATAAATTATGAATGCTCCAGCAACGTTTCAACGTTTGTCTAATGTTAACAATTGTGAGGCAACACAGTCTCATGAAAATGCTTATCTATACCACGAATGTCATTTCTTGTGGCATTTATACGCCAAAAATGGTTTTTGAGTGCATATGCTACGCACTAAAAAACCCTGGGGTAGGTTTAGGGGGGTGGGGAGTTGGTGCGTATTATAGGCTACGCCAAAAAGTGTGTATAGGCTATGCACGTGAAAAATGCGTACCATATACACACAAAAACTGTTTTTTGCCATATAAATGGCACGAGAAATGACATTCGTGCTATAGATACGAACTTTCATGAGATCGGGCTCGCATGTCTGGACGATGGTTGTGTGTTATTCAGAGACCTGGCAGAGTCATTTGTGTTTGTTAGATTTAGAGTAGCTAATCTAACCCTCGATCTTGCTAAATGGGAAATTTGTGCCACTATTCAGTACTTAGGAAAGGAAGTAGGCCAGGGCTGTACAAATAATAGAAGCCAAAGTCAACGCCAGTGCCAATTTCCCTAAACCACAGTCAAAGAGGGAGCTCTGAGGTTTCCTTGGCATGGCTGGGTACTACAGAATTTTTCTGATGTAATTAAACCCCTAACTGCATAACCTCCGAAAAGCAATTCCTTTTTGTGGTCTCCTTTTGATTCTTTGAAGAGTCTGTTATGTACTGCTCCTGTTTTATACTCCTGACTTCACCAAATCTGCAAGCTCAAGCTCACAACCTGTTGAAGTTTTTACTGATAACAGCCCTCTTGTATTTTTCAGCCCATTCTCATCCCAAGGCATCATCTAACTGACGCCTTGGGAAGCATTTTGACCATGCTTCAATATCCGACGCTTTAGGCACCCTTTAGCGTCAGTAATATGACGCCCTAGGATCGTGTCTAACCAACACGATCTCACGACCAAGTCGTACGAATTCGACGAATGATTAAAAAGTGGCTAATTCGTAACAATTCATACGACCTCACTCGTACGAATTAGTACGATTTTGCTAAAACGTACATATTTTACGAATTGGCCAACTCGTATGAATTCGTACGAATGACCTAACCCTTACCCCGCCCCTAAACTTAACCGTCACGTGGGTTTAGACAAATCGTACAAATTCGTACAAGTGAGGTCGTACGAATAAGTACGAATTAAACATTTTTTACTCATTCGTCGTATTCGTACGAATTGGGCGTGAGATAGTGTTGGTCTAACCCTTACCCTACCCAGACTTAAACCTACCCGCGTCATCTAACTGACACTTTTTACCTTTAGCGTCAGTTAGATGACGCACTAGGATCGCGTCATGTAACTGACGCCAAAGGGTGCCTAAAGCGTCGGATATTGAAGCATGGTCAAAATTGTCAATTAGATGACGCCTTGGAATGAGAGTGTGTTTCTATTTTTGCAAAAGTTCTGTAATAAAAATCAAAGACTCATGTGCTGGGCTTTAATTTGTCAGGATTTTATTCTGAACACCCAAAGAAAAAGGGCACAGATAACGTTATTGCGGATTCTCTATCTTGATCTTGTCTATAAACATGTTATCGTGTTTATTTTTGTGTATGGGGGTGTTACGTCCCTTTTGGTCTGTTGTGTTTTATGCTGTTGTGGGAGGTGTTTGTTGTTTTCCAGGAAGAACACCATATTGGTTCCTGCAGACTGATTGGTGCCACGCACTGATCGATCAGCTGACACCTGGACATGTATAAAAGCTTCCTTCGCCACTCCTTCTATTAGCCTTGTAATAATTATCATAAATATTCATAATAAGCATTAGATGAAGGTCCTATATCTTATGACATGTGATAATACAACAATTTAATCAAAGTTTTTTTTATGAATAATCCATCATCACTACTTCTTGTAACATTTAGGCTATAGTTTGCATAGCAGACACATATTGTCCCAGATATCAAGAGATTTTGTAGCCTGCATGAAGGGCAGATGTTGACTGATTAAATGCTTTTGAGGGAATTTCTGGATCAACATTAAAGGACAAATTCCACCCGGAGTGTCTTCAAGATGCCATCCAGATTGTAAAGGGAATGATGACAATGGGAAGGGTGGTGAGAGGTGTCATAGCGCCTAGATATAAAATGATGAAGACCCCGATTATAGTTGACAGGAAGGCCATCTTCCTGCTGAAGAGAATTGTCCTTACAGTTTTGCAGAACTGAAAGAGAGGGGAGAGGAAATGTTTAGAATGGAATCAGATGATTTTGTTCTATATTAGAAACATTTGCTACAGGTTCTACAAACTGATGATTCCTTCTGTCACCGTGTAAGGTAATGCACTCCAACTGTCCACTAGATGGCCCTGGTTCTGTTTTTTGATGTTATTCAAAACGCAAAATAAAATGGCTTTTTCATTGTCTCCTTTTCAGAATTTATCCAGATATAAAGGAGTATACTGGAATCTGTTAAAACATGTACAAATGTAAAAGCAAATGAAGAAAAGCGCATCAAATTTAATAGGAAAAGAGCCATGCTTCTTTTATATTATTTTATTGAATCTGAATGTGTAAAAAAAAAAAAAAAAAAAAATTGGTAACACTTTTCAAAAAGATTCAATTCGATAACATTGTTTAATGCATGAAGCATCATAGCAATGAACAAAATTTTAATTTTATGTTATAGGCCTATAGAATGTAGTCTATAAATAACAGTTATTTTAAGATCTAGTTATAGACTTTAATCTAATATTCATTTATATGAAAAAATAAACATTAACCTGAAGATTTCTTAATACTATTGTCATTGTTATTCCATATGTGCCTAATGAAGTAACTAATTAAATCTAATTTTCACACATTTCATAATAGTCTTAGTTGTTTTGCTCCAAATACAAGACTCAACTGTTGTTATAGCTCAGACTTGGCTTTTGTGCTCTGACAGTTATCCTGTTTGTTTGTTGCATTCAGCATTTTCATAGCACAAGTTAAGTTTACTACAAAATGCACAAGATGTGCACAAGTCACTCGGCTCTATTTATGGGGACTGAACCATGAGGATAAGAGTTCACTGACATATTAAAATAACCTTCTTGCGTAGGAGGATATTGTGATACGTTTGGAATTTGAAAACAATAATGGACAAGTAAATAAATGCAGCGGGGCGCTTAAAGTGAAAGAAATGTTTTTTTTGAGCACCAAATTAGCATAATGATGTCATGTGGCACAATTAATCGCTGCTGAAAATTCAGTTTTATCCTCACAGGAATAAATTACATATAAAATATATTCAAACAGAAAACAGCTATTTTAAATTGTTATAATATTTCACAATATTTTTGATCAAATAATTGCAGCCTTGGTGAACATAATAGACTTATCAAAAATATTACCAACACCAGACTTTTGTATCTTCCACATACCCTCCACCCTGTTTTTTTTTTTTTTCCTTACCTGGAAGGTCTGGAAGCTAAATGCAACACCATAGCGGCAATACATGACATAGTGTTCGCAGTTGTGCCACAGTAAGCTGTAGTAGAAAGATCCAATCAGCTTCTCTGCCCGCTGTGCCACTTCCTCTCCATTCAGTGGCTCTACACTGACCATACTATCTGTACTATTGACCTGAATCTGTGCACCATATGCAAAATCAGCCAAAGGGTCTACACGAACACTGGCGGCCTTGGCCAAAACTCCAAAAATCAGTCTTTTGTTGGTCACCATCTGCTTAACCATGGACTTTTCTTTAGTGAATACTGGTAGGATGTCTGGGATAAAATGAGCGACGCGACCTTCACCTAAGTAGATTCCAAAATGTTTAAAAAGAGTCCTTGACACCACCAAAAGGTCACCGCGCTTGTACAGGGAAATGTCGTAAGTTTTCATCCCTCTGTCTTCTTCACACTCGTCCTCCAGCGCTGAGGTGATGAAGAACAAATTAAACAATCTGAGAGCAATCATGGTGGAAGGCAGTGGATAGTGATGCTGTTCACTTCACATCTACTCAATTTATTTGATCTGCTCTGGAGCAGTGATGTGGTTTGTTTAATTAAGCAGCTTTTGGGCATCACATGTTGACTACGACAAGGTGATTTCACAAGTTTTATATAAGCCCCATTGTGTCTGAATAGATATTAATAGGCCTGCTGAATAAGTCAGTCTTAATTGCCAGGAGGTAAAAGTCCCGGGTCAATGGCGAGATTAATGCAGGGTGCTGGTTGTATAATGCTTACTTGATGAAATAGGAAATAGTTGAACAATTTTAGAAGAATGTATGCACCCTGACCAAGAGGATGCTATCAAGAAATTAAATTCAAATGTATCATAACAGCTTGTCATTTATATACACATAAGTCTGGTCAGGGATTTGCCTGCCTGGATGCACATTACTAATGTGAGTCTTTCACAGGAAGTGTGGTTTTGCACTTCTGTTATGTAAGACCTTGCAGTTGAGAACTTCAATATTAAACGTATTGATATGACAACTCAAAACCAAACAAATATTTGAATAAGAAATGCTATTCATGCTTATAGTATGTGGTATATTATCTATCCTATAACGATGCTTTCATTCACTCAACATATTTTCATATTAGAGTGTTAGAGATTAGTAAGTGTATTCATTGGTAGTATTGAAACTTTGATTGTACTCTGACTTTGAGGGGGCTCAGCAAAACTTCCAAGGGGACATTTGATGCTATTTGCAGTTAGTGTGTAAAATAACTCACATTTCTTGCACATTTGTTCTAGTAAAAAAAACATGCAAGGCATTTCTGTCTGACACACATCCAACATTTCGGCTGGCTGCAGAGTTGTTAGCCAGGAGTCACTCATTGCTCCTTTAATCCTGGTGGTTGAGCAGCGGCAGGGACGTCTTCCTTATAATGCCTCATCCTTTCTCCATGAGCCAGTTAGATTAAATTTGCACAAAGAGTAAAAATAGTTACTTGTTATTTAGTGGCAGAGACTGTTTGCACCTCTGTGTATAGGCTATATTAACAAGAGCAACACATTTACTGTATTGGCATGTATTGATTGTGTAGTTCTGATTCTTTGTGTTTAGTTCTTGTTTCCTTGGTTTTTAGTTTGTCCTTTTTAGTTTCCATTTCTGTGACTCGTCCTACTGTCCTTGATCTGTCGATTTCCAAGTTCCACAATGGACTTACGGTCCTTCCAGCGCATGTTTCATCCCAAGACGTCATATAGCTGACGTCTTGGGACGTCTGCTGTCAACATCCGCCTTTAGGGTACCCTTAAACGTTGGTTAGATGACGTTATCGGATCCTAACCCTACCCCAGACCCAAACCTACCCCTAAACCTACCCCGTCACCTAACCGACGTTGAAGGTAAAGCGTCAGTTGTATGACGGTCCGGGATCGTTATGGAACCGATGTTTAAAGGTACCCTAAAAAGGCGGATGTTTGACGTATGGTCAAAAGATGTCCCAAGACGTCTTTTTGTATGACGTCTTGGGATGAGAGCACCTTGGAACCTCCATCCCTTTGGCTCTGCCATTATCCTCTGTCCCACTGGCTCCACACCAATCTTTCACTCCACTGCTAGCTATTCTTTCTTATACGTATGTATGGTCGTATTTTACAAATTATAATGGGACCTATTTGTCTCCATCCCCAAAGGCCACCCTTACAAATACCTCTTACCAGTCTGCAGTAAAGGTGTCCTAGAAGTAAAGGTGTCCTAGAACAAATTGAGCATCAATTTTTAATGAGAATAGGGAGAAATTAAATCAAAATTAAATCAGGAAAAGATGTGGTTGGCTGTATCAAAAGCTAAATTGAGCATTTTCCCTCTTCCAGTACTGTATCATGTACTAGACTGGTTTCTTGTCATTAATCTCCCCAAAGCAGACAAAGGACAAAGGTGGGTGTTGTTGGTGTAAAAATCCTTTGTAAACAAGGTGAGCTATTTGCAGATATAAAATTTATCTAAATCATCTTAAATGTAAAAGAAAATAAAAACTATAAATCAACATGTTAAATGAATAACATCATTTTTGAGGGCATATTGTTATTTTTATTCATTTTTTTATTTTTTTATTTTACTTTTTTTTATTTGCCATCAACAGATTTTAATAACATACAGTTCTTGAAAAGTATCTAAAACAAACAAACAAACAAACAAACAAACAAAAAAACATGTTTTTAAATCTACAGCCACTTCTTGTTTCTGGTAATAATATACTTGAAAACAATAAGCTTATTCATCATTGAAGCAGGAGTACCAGAGAAAATATGTTAAGGGCACATGAGGGGGCCTCTTATTATTGTTTTTGTATTATTGTTTTTATTGTTGGTGGGACAACAGTGTTGGAACCACTGCTTTAGACCCAAACACTACTACTTTATAAATACAATTCTAACACTTTTTTGTGATCATTGACATTAAATCCTACCCACATTCATCCTAAAGTGACATAATTCAATAATTAAAATGTTTCTCCTTTTTATTATGTATGCTTTAATGTCAAGAAGAATTCTGCAATAAAACTACTTTATTTCATTTAAAAAGAAAAAAAAAAGAAAAAAAATCTTTCACAGAACATTGACCTGGCCTAAAAACACTCAATGATATTAAATCAGGTGCACGACTTATAGAGATTATAGAGCCCATGCAAATTCCACAGGTTTGACCACATTGAGAATGCTTGGAATTCAGACATTTTGGCTTTAATTTGAGCAAAATATGGTAATAAATCAAATCAACTGTTTACAGCAAACCAGAGATACTTGTATTTACACATCTAACATTCATTATGTCTATAATGTTCTTCTTCTGGTTCTTGTTTAGGAACTTAAGGTATTAAATATATATTTTAAACTGTACAAATTCACAATCAAGCATAAAAATAACAATAAAAAACTATAATGTATGTTTTAAAGGCACTTTTAGTGAGCATTATACATGAAATCTGTAACTTTAAGCTACAACAATATTGGCTTTACCAATTTTAAGTTAATGATTTAAAAGGAAAAAATACGCAGCAAGCTAGAGCTAATGGCATGTTTTCATGAATTTAATGATAAAGCTTACAATTTCACGTAGGTTATATAGAGGCAAAATTGCAAACTATATGCTGAAACATGGCTTGAAAACATAAACAGACTTTACACTCCACTTTTGCATGATGCATTGCATTGTTGTGTTTTTGTCCCCTTTTAGACTGGACTGTGTTGTTGATTTATAGAAATTGTCTCTCAGCCGGCCATCCACAGCATGAAGGGAATAAGGATTGTGGGTAATGTAGTTGAAAGTGCCATGCCAAAGCAAAGGATGTACATCACCCCCATCGCAACGGTTAAGGCCACACTTCTCTGGTCCCGAATGATGGTTTTCAGACATTCACAGAACTGCACAAGAAAATACATTAAATATATAGACAAATTAACGGACTTTGTCCAAATCCAATTTACTGATTATTTTTCAAAATTCCAGGTTTTTATAGGCACTAAAAATCATCATCATCATCATCATCATCATCATCATCATCATCATCATCATCATTTTATCAATATTTTATCGTTTGTGGTCCAATATTGGCATTTTGATAACATTGCATTAATTAGTAGCCTACATAATAGCCAACTTTTTAATGTTAATTCTGCTATTTTAATTAGACTATTAAGTACGACTAAGGTGTGTTAGCCTACCGTAGGCTATATACTTCACACGTTTTTAAAGATAACTCACCGTCTCTGTCTGCTGGCTCACAGGTGTCCCGTACCTGCAATACGTCACGAAATGTTCACAATTATTCCATAACAAACTGTACGAAATGTCGCCGACCAGTTTCTCTGCTCTTCTCGCGACGTCTTCGCTCGCCAGGGCTTGGCACTTCATTTTCATGTCCATATCATTGACAAGAATCTGAGCTCCATACGCGAAATCTTCAACCGAATCCACGCGTATACTCGCGTGTCTGTAAATGCAGCCTAAAATTAGTCTTTTGTTGGTGACAACTGGTTTAATGAGCTGTTTATCGTTAGTTAATATGGGCATGATGTCAGGCATCATGTGCGCCACCCTGTTCTCGCCCAGATAGATGCCATAATGAACGAAGAGAGTGCGCTGCACCTCCAATAGATCTCCTCTCCTGAGCATTGGGCATCTCACCGCACACTTCTCCGTCCCCTGCCATATACTTTTAAAAAGATTAAAATTTGAGAAAAGAAAGAATTTCTCAAATAGAAATGTCAACGAGTCTAGCATTTTTGTTTTTATGACAGTGAAGACCTCACAGTCGACTGAGAATTTATATGGCATGTGTTTATGGTCTGAGGAGGTTCCCAACATTCTGATTGGCTGGAAGTTAAATTCCCACAATAAACCTCTGATTAACACTGGATTACTTAATGTTGTGTAGTTTTTCTTGGAAATAAACAGTAGGCTAGACTACGATTATTGGTAACACTTCATAATACCTTTCATTAATAAAATACATTTCAGTAGCCATCAAGTATATTGATTACTTTCATTGTAATCATTGTAATTAATCAGATACACGCAATATGCACTGTAATTAAATATGCTTATTCATTCAACTGTGCGACTGTAAATTCACATGTAGGAAAAGAAAACAGAAAACAACCAACTCCTCAATGAGACTTTGTTATCTAAAATGTAATTGGACCCATTTTTGTGGCCATTGTATAGGCTACATTTCCACTTTGTCAACAAACGTCTAGGTCTGTGAGCTTAATAGTTTCAGACATGTGAAAAGGCTTATCCAGAACCATATTTTCCCCTTTGCTTGAAAATGTTTCGAAGTCCACTTTGAGCTGATTTTGTCTGTGAAACGTGACCCTTTTAATTAGAGGCAGGAGCTGATTATCCAATAACAATACCACCTGCTGTTCTCACATGCATTGGTCCAGACTTTTAGCCTCCCAGCCTTTCTCCTAAGCACCCCAAAAATGTATGCGACTGTGAAAGGAAGAAGTGACCGTAATTAGCAGTGGCCTATAATAGAGATTCTTTGTCGTAATCAGGTCATCTGATAAACCTGAATATCATTCCCAGACTCTTCCAGATCCTCTTTCTTTTTAAATCTTTTGACCCATTTGTCCAATCTAGCACATGAAATCAGAATATCTTCCTCCTCAAAATTTGGCTCCAAGTGTTATTTAACAGCAGATAATCAGAAGAAACAGGAGATCTGCATGTTGATAACATCTGATAACATCTCAAAGTGAAACAAGATTATATATATTTTTTTTTGTCCACAGTGATAAAAACTGTATTTTTTCATACATTTTTCAATCTTATAAGCATTAATCTCACATAATTTTTTCTCCTTTTTTCTTTTAGCTTATAACACAAAAGCAAGCAATGCCATTGGTTCAGAATCAATACTTAAGCACAAGAATAACATTAGTCATATAAATAGCGATCAGATAATTTGAACACAATAAGTATACCTACACAGTGTAAGATTGCTACCAGTTCAGTAGACAAACTGGGAGAGGCAATGAATGTACAACTGTAATAAAGTAATCAAAAGGTCTAAAAATGGTATTGTTGGTAACACCAGAAGGAACCAATAAACCTGCAGCTAATTACTGGCCAGTTTTGTTTATCTTTGTTCAGCCAAGATACAAACAAATCATGTGTCATAACAGTTTTAAAGGTGCTGTATGTCCAGTAACACAGGCTTTTGGCTGTGATAGCATTTTCTTAAGTGGGTATTTTTTTGTATGCATATCTATTAACTGCAATAGTTAAAACAGTTAAAAATGCAAGAAAAATCACAAACAGTACATGATGCAAGAAAATGGAGATCCTTTATTTAATAAAATAAAATAAAATAAATACAAGTTTGTGATAACATTCACTGTGTTCAGTTTCCTTATTTATACAAGATTATCTGTCCATACCCATCTTGTTTAGTATAAACCAGATAAATAGTAAATTTATTTTCATTATTGTGGCCTTCAAAGCCATTTATTTTGTGTTAAATATTTGGCAACTGTGCTCACCAGGCAGTCTGAGGTCTTTAGGGCTGATGTGAAACTGCGGTCATTGCAGAACTACACTTAAAGTGATGGCCGCTGAACTTACACTGACCTCCCACTTACAAATTCACTGTGATCATATTTACGGGATGCCAGATAAGAGTGCTCTTGTTGAGAAAACAACACTATACTTAACTCTCACTACTGTTTTTGTGCATTTATTGATTATCCTTTCAGAGCTGGTTCCTTCCAATCCTGTTTACATACTTTGGGGGGACGGATTAAAGTGGAGGAAAAAAGACAGAGGACTTCAGTAAATCAAATAGACAGGAGAGGTAACTACTTTGCATAAGCATAAACAATCCCACTGGGAAACATCAGAAGCAGTTTGCTATTTAAAAATAAATAAATAAATAAATGAATTAATATAACTAAAACTTGATTACATTACTGTAGTTTTTAACACACGTCACCTGAAGTCATGATGGTTCAGCAAACATCACAATAACAATGACCTATTGTCATTTTGCAATTTGCATTCAAAAAAACCATTGGAGAGATTCAGGGGTGAGTTAGGAAAAGTTTTTTTCAGAATTAAATGGCTGTCATCTCAAGTCAAAGATGACAATGAATAAAAAGAGTATTTTACTAAAGTTTTAGTAGAGTTTAGAGTAGATTTTGCTTTTAGTAAACTAAAATTAATTGATTTGTCAAATGTATTTGAATTGACAAAATTAAAAACGTTATTTCTTTGCTCGTAAAGTAAAAAAAGTGCAACAGGGTTAAAGGATACCTCTTAAATGCATGAATGTTCTGCCAATCATTATTACATATTCAGGTCTTCACTGTAAAAAAAAACATTTTCAAGATTTGTTATCACAACATTTTTTCTTTTGTCAAATCAACTTAAATAATTTATTTATTTGAGATAACTTATTATTTTTAGTTTCTGATGATTAAATTTATCTCCTTCATTGTATTAACTCACTTTTTCCAGTTCAATCAACTTAAAATTTTATGGCAACCAGGTTACTTACTTTTTTAAGTTAAACCAACAATATTTTTTTTTTTTTTTACAGTGAGATCTATTTCCAAAATGGATGATCTCTAACTGCAATTGTCACAGAACAGGTAAGGAAAAAAGGTGTGAGGACTCAAGTGCAGGAGAAAAATGATAATTCATTACAAAAACAAAACAAACACAAAGCAAAAACCCACAAGGGGGAAAAAACACAATGAATAAAAATGAAACAACAACTTAAACTGACCATGTGGGGGACCGGGAGACATTAGACAACGATCCAACAAAGACTGCAAACAAGAGGAGACTTAAGAAGGGAACAAATCAAGAGAGGACAGGCGGGAGAACTCAAACAATAAACAGGTAAAGAGGGGGAGGGATCAAACAATGACAAGAGCACATGGCCCAAAATAACAAAACACCCATGTGCAGCAAAAGACAGGACAGGCAGCAATAGCCTTGTATAAAACTGTGCTGGGTTAATGAATAACTACAATAGAACCAATAAGTAATGCATTATTAACAATCTAGTAACTACTATTAACTAACAAGAAACTCTGATTAACAAACTAGTAAGTAATAGTGCACAGATGAAAGTGGTACTTCACTATTAACTTATCAATAACTACTATTTTTTTAATGCTTCCCAGAGAACTACTGAAAAATTTTATTGACAATCTAGTATCTACCATTACCTAAAAAAACTCTGATTAACAAACTAGTAAGTAATAGTGCACAGATGACAGTGTTACTACATACTTATGTGGGAATTAATTGGATCCGTATTATAAAGTGAAGACCATGGGAACCAACTAATGATTCAGGTGTTAATAAAGACATTTTCAAAAAGCATACTAAAGTTCACCAAAAATCTCAAACACTTGAAATGACTTTAGTGTTTGGTTGCACAAATCATGACTAGATCATGTAGTAACACTAACGAGTCATTACTAGTTAGTTCCAGTGATCTTCACTTTATAATATGAATCCAAATAATTAGTAATTCCCACAGAAGTATCAAGTAACACTTTCATCTGCGCACTTTTACTTACTAATTCATAATCAGAGTTTCTTTTTAGTTAATAATAGTTACTAGATTGTTAGTAAACTTTTTCAGTATTAGTTCTCTGGGAAGTATTAAAAAAATAGTAGTTATGGATTGGTTAATAGTGAACTAACACTTTCATCTGTGCGCTATTACTTACTAGTTCGAAGAAGTATTGTTCATTCCAGAGTTTCTTGTTAGTTAATAATAGTTAATAGATTATTGGTAACACTTTACAATAAGGATCATTTATTAAACGTTAATGTATTAACTAACATGAACTAACCATTTGTTACTGTATTTGTTATTCTTTGTTAACGTTAGTTAATACAAATCTAGCTGTTCATTGTTGTTCATGTTAGTTCACAGTGCGTTAACTAATGTTAACAAGATTTTAATAAAGTATTGGTAAATGTTGAAATTAACATTAACAAAGATTAACAAATGCTGAAGAAGTATTGTTCATTCTTTGTTAATGTTAACTAATGTAGTTAACTAATGAACCTTATTGTAAAGTGTTACCAGATTATTAATATTGTGTTACTCATTGATTCTTGTGTAGTTATTCATTAACGAAGGAACCGTATTCTAAAGTGTTACCATGTTCGGATATTTTCATAACAATTAATAAAAATAATAAAATAAAGCATATTTCATTATCTTTTCAATCTTAAAATGGTTCAATTTGAGCAGACTGTCCTCATCAGAGTTCATTTCCCAAGTACATTCAGCATCTGACTCATTCATGATCTCAACCATGTTCTCAAAACTATCGTTTTCAACATTTTCACCAGATTCACCATCAGTGATTTGATTGTTATAAAATACTTGGGAGAAGTCGCTGAGTCATTTAAAGTTTTATAACCAGTGGTAATCATGAGTAAAACATCACATCATTATTGTGTATCAGACATTGCCACCTTGAAAAAAATATACATATCAGGTCACAAGCGACCCTACACTTTTTATAAAAACTGAATTAGAAAATAGTAATTCTTTTATTTTTCTTGTTAGATTGATTATAATGAATATTGAGGAATAGTAAGAAGGCTGATGTACTTTAACAAATGAGGGTAGGGTAAAGTCCCGGGTCGATAAAGACATGAGGAGCTATGTGTTTAAGGGTTAGCCTCAACTCAGATGTATGTATGGCGTTGACACCCCCCCCCTACTTCTGTAAAAGGCCCCTGGTACAATACTTCATTTGTATGCAAAGATTATTATTGGTTGGACCATATAATTCTTGAAAGAGAGGATTTTCATCTTTGGGTCTTGATGGGGCATAGCTGAGCTACTTATGTGTAGTTCTTCACCACATTGTATTAAAGGCACAATGTGTAAGATGTGTATAATACAATGTCCAAAAAACACTTGACACAAAAAATACAGTGTGATTTATTTCATGCAGGTGTGTACTAACATTATCCCAAAAGTTGAATGTGACCCAGGTGTTTTCTGCCTCGTTTTCCTTATTGCGGCTCCGCACTGTGTTCGCGTTTTCGTGAGACTTCGTGACAGTATCAGAAACTTGACACAGAGTTGCGTCATTTTACTTTATATAGCAAGTGTTGAGCTGCTGCAAATGCCTCTACCATTCAATTGACTGCTGTTTGAATGACTTTATGATACGGGAACTGGCCAGGTTCTGTGCATGGATGGCGAGCCGCTGGGCCTGATACTGATGCTTTGGAGTGCATGCATCTTAGGAGTCGCCAGTCCACAACAAGGATCAACAAAACAATAAAGATTTAGTTTTAAAAATCATTCTAAATGTATTAGAATAGAAAAGCTACAACCACAAACCTAATCTTTTAAACCATAAAAGAAACAATATCATTGGATTCAAATTCAGATCAAATACTGATGACAGCCAGTCAAAATCCATCTTGCTCATGCCTTTAAAGCACGGGGAGTGCTTATAATAAACAGAACCATATTGTGCGTTGGTGTGGATGCTAATACACTAATCTTTAGTTATTATATTTGGTGAACAGGCCTTTGTAGCATTTTTCCATAGTCCACACAATACAATGTGCCATTTGTATACAAACCAATAAAAAGGACAAGCCTGGCAGTTTTACAGACTTCAGTCTGGTATGTAGGTGGAAGCTTAATTCAGGCATTATACTAAGTAACCTCAAAATGACCTAAGACTGCGTGCGTTTCGGTACAGTTTAGACGGCAATGACCTCCCATGAAGGCTGCAATGGTGGTGACATTTCTTATCATTTGTTTGAGAGACTACAGAATTGGCAGGCTGCTTCTTGGGACTTGTGAAATGGAAGCAGCTCTCCATCTGGTTTTAAGAGAGGTTCAGGCACAGTTCAGAGTTGTTTAAGTTCACAGACGCTCAAGTTGACTCTCAGGTCAGCCATGCCTTATATCTGTCGTCTACCACGTTCAATAAGGTTTCACACCATAAAATCAGGTCACAGCCTGGTCACTTTATTGATGTTATTGACTAAGTCGGAGCTTCATTAAACACCTATGCAGAAAGAAAACAAAAAAACAAAAAAACAAAATGAAGAATCTCTTGTAAATCTTTGCAGAAATGGTAATGACCTACTATAGAGTACAAAGCTGCAAATCTCCAGTAAAATCTCCAGCTTTAACATTTCACCAGGTACTGCTTTGGACAACTCTGTGGATCAGCTTCTCTCTTTGTATTTTACACTGAACCCAGTATGTTTATGTCTGAATCAAGTTTGTTTTAATTAAGATCTTTAAATGAGAACAAGATCAGTCTAAACACTATAATGCTACCACAGTTAAAGAAGAAAAACAGAGCTGACCTTTGTTTGACTCACTGAATCTTGGTTATCACTTATTGTTTATACTAGTTTTATCTTTTCCAATGGCAGTTAGAGATTTGTCACAAAACTCCTAATGCTTAGATGCTACAAAATTTGTTTTGTTAGTCGAATACATTGCACCTCTCAACATGCGTTTATACAGTCCTTACAAAACAAAGGTTTACCGGCTAGATTTTCTTTTCTTTGACCTCAGACTTAATTGATGAACTTGAATTTGTTGTTTTCATACACTAAATAAAACATTTGACAATCTAGTCTAAAGAGCATGATGATGGTTAAAGCGATATTTCACCCCAATATGAAAACTCTCACCATTTACTCACCATTATTGTAGGAGTCATACTTACTATTTTAGTTTTAGTATGTGTTAATTTCAAAATCTTTTGGTTATGATAATTTCTGTGAGATTGTGCCCCCTATATGCATGAGGGGAAATAACATTTAAAAGGACCACCCCTGACAGGAGGGGGGCGCTTGTGCAACAGCATTCAATCTTTTGACTTTGCAAATCGAGTCAGGATGGCATGGTGTAACAAATTTGCAAGCAGCATATAACTTGTTTGGTTTTTGTTGCAATCCATCTTTATTTTGATGAAACTTAAGTCATTGTTTGAATCCTCAGTTGGCCTCTAAACCTATTTATGCCACTTTGCAAACATCAAGAAAACGTCTCGGTTACGTATGTAACCCTCGTTCCCTGTCTAGGGAACGGAGACGTTCCGTCAGATGGCGACGAATGGGGTTTCACTTAGAAAGCATTACGAGTATTACAAAACGATCCAATGGCAAAGAAATGCCATGGGTCTGTGGATTTTGCCTAGTGTATCTCCGCATTACCTCGTGGGTATAAAAGGAGGACGGCAATATGCAGGTATGTTTCTTTGCTGAGGAGCCAAGACTGAACTCGGCTGTTCCAGCGGTACAGCGGAAGGTGGCAGGAGGACGGAATGGATGGATGACGACAAATGGGGTTACCAGTCTAATCACGACCCCTTCACAGCTGTCTTCCAGTGCCCTGTGCAAATCTGAGATCCTCCTATTTAGCACAGGAATACCAAGGTACACTGGGGAGCATATCCCATAGTTATAGTATAGAGTATAGTTAGTATAGTATAGTATAGTATAGTATAGTATAGTATAGTATAGTATAGTATAGTATAGAGTATCCCATAGTATAGTTAGAGGAAATATGCAATTACTGCCAACCCGAAGGAGGCATATGGGAAAACACTGGGGTGTCCAGCCGCAGGTGGAATGTTTCAACCCCAGGGGTGGCAAGGTGGCTTGCCAAGGGAAAGACACATACTCAGAGAGACACTACAGTGGAAATACACATGTGGAGGTCGCTCAGGGGAGGGACCTAGCCAACGCATTGGCAATAGACACTGGCGTCGGTGTCACCAGTGCTGGAGGAACTCAGGGCTTATAATGCTCACCTGAGGAAAATAATTGCACATATCCAGTCCGTGGAGTGGAATGGCGAGCAAGTGAAGACACCTGAGCGGGTCCTACTACCGGCTGGTTGAAGCGAGTACATGGGCGGACACAGGCTCCACTCAGAGATTGTAGAATCTGGCGAATGTGTAGGGTGTCACCCAGACTGCAGCTCTGCAGATGTCTGTTAGCAAGACTCCATGCACTAGAGCCCAAGAGGATGCCACACTCTGGGTAGGGCTGAACGATTAATTGCAATTCTGATAATATTGTGATATGATGAAACGCGATTTTGTTATTGCAAAAGCTGTGTTTACCATGGCTATGACACTGGTCACGTGACAAGCGAGAGAAAAGCAGTATGCAAGATCAAGCATCAACTTGGCACGCAAAGCATATAGGTCTCAAGGTCTGGCATACAGGAAAGAACAGTTTATTTAATAACTTCAGTGGAACTGACCTCTTGCGCTTGATTGCCAGGCAAGTCGAAACCGAGAAAAGAGATTTGGCACGGGCCAAAGTTTATTCTTTTCCTAGTTGAGCCGAAGGCCCAGACGAGCTAGGTGCCGGAGCACTGGGTCCCTGTGTTCGCAGACCTGGTCTTGAGAGTGAGCTAGAAAAGCTAGTCGCCGAGAAAGTTCAGGATGCGAACCCCGTGTTCCCATGGAGGAACAAGGGCTGCCTCGACAACCTTCGTGAAGGTGCAAGGAGACAGGGCTAGCCCGAATGGGAGAAAAGCATACTGTTATGCGTGCACCCCGACAGCAAACTGTAGGAACGGTCTGAGTCGATTGATCGGACATAAGAGTAGGCGTCTTTCAGGTCAATCACTGCAAAACCAATCCTGTAGCCAGTAGCGGTTCTAGGCACGGGCGAACCGGGCAGTCGCCCGGGGCGGCATTTCTTCATGTCACATGGGGGGCGGCACGAGCAGTTAAAAAAATATCCTCGGTGCCGCTAAGGTTTTCTATTTTTCATAATTTCGAATCAATTATTGGCAATGGCGCCCCTGCTTGCTGAGAAGGTGCCGCGCACAGAAGCGATGTCAAGGGGGTCTCTTGATAAGTTCACGTATCGCGTCTTTTGCGCGCTCGAGGTCATTACCTCAAATAGGCGATTAGGCGCACGGGAAGCGCGCTCATTGCGCGCTCGCGGGAGGCGCGCTCATAAACTTTTCAGTATGGAAGTGCACGTGCACCCAAACACTTGGGTGTTTTTTCTCTTCTCCGTAAATAAATCTTTTAGCATAGCTTCAGCAAGCGTTTTTCTGTGGTGGAAATACATTACTAAAACTTCTTTGTCATTGTGGAGAGCGCAGTGCATGGTTGTATAGCAACGACAGCCATGGGGAAATCGGACCGAATTTTACTATTAATAATAAGCTACTGTGCATTATAAATGTCAGGAATGTATCTTTATTGATGTATTCTTTTTATAGAGATGATTTAAATGCTGAAATATGAGGTATTTTTTATAAATCTTTTTTGTGTTAAGCTTAACCTTCAAGTTTAGTATAGGTAAAAGACACTCATTTAAAACAAATCTTTAATGTTATTAACTTGGTGAATTGATTTCATTGTGTATTGGGCTTTTTGAACAAGATTCTGTGTATGTGATCATGTTGGTCAATATTCATGAATGAAAATAATTTACATAATGATCAACTTTATGAGTTTTTACTGTAGCCTATAATATTCAAAGTTCAATTTTCTATTTTCTAAATAATCTCTGATTCTGTCCTTTTCTCTGACATTTTAAGAGTGGCATAGGGCTACAAAAGCTATTTTAGGTCTAGTTTGGATAGTTGTTAATATGAGAGCTGTTCAAAATTATTTAAGAGATAAGTATAGTGTTACTAAATAAGTAACTCTCTGACCCTTTTACTTTTAAAAACTCCATCATGACAAAGTATAGTTTAACTAGTCAAAACTCAAAGTGTGGCATGCATATAATTCAAGGTCAATGTGCTAATGGTTACTTCCTCCCTTTAAAGTTAGAAAAATCTAGCAAAATAACTGGATTATATTAACTTTTTTTTTTTCTTCAAAGGAACGGAATGTAAATTTATTTATTTATTTATTTATTTATTTTTTTGGGGGGGGGGGGGGGGGGGGCGCTCAAAGGGGGTCTCGCCCTGGGCGTAATTCAAGGTAGAACCGCCACTGCCTGTAGCCAGACACATTCGAAAATACGTTTCGCCAGAAGCATCTTGAACAGCAGCTTGTGAGGTGAGCGATCCAGATATGCAGGAGCAGGATTGGTCGTAACCCACCAGCTTCTCTGGGACAGTGAAGCATGGGCTGTGAAACCCGGACCTCATTTCGGCTGGAGGGACAGTCTCAATTAGTAGGGTAGGAATCTCCGCTCTCATGATAGGGGCATAGCCATCGACCATAGCGAAGCGGACTCCCCCCAAGAGGGGAGGAGACTGTGCGAACTGGATCGCAAGCTGAGCCTGATGGCTCGTGTGACCCAGCGGGACAGGTTGGGAAGCTCAGAGAGGCTCCCAAAGATTGTGCCAGCAGGGACACGTGAGCCACAGACATCCCTCGGTAGTGCAGCGAAGCGGAATGACCGACCCGGAAATGGGTCAAAAGGGGTCAAAGACGCTCCTTTAAAAAGATGTGCCACACGCAAGCTTTTTTTGTGAGAAAAAAGCTTGCAGCAATGCTGAAGCACCCAGAGAGAAACACACACGCTGTTCAGTTCAGCAGACAGGAATATGAAACTCGCTGGAACTCGCCCAGAACTAGAAGCTGCTCGTCTAGAAGATTCTCGAAGATAGTCAGAGAATAGGCTGCAGGAGTGAAGTGAAAACATACCTGCATATTGCCGGCGTCCTTTTATACCCACAAGGTAAGGCGGAGATATGCTATGCAAAATCCACAGACCCATGGCATTTCTTTGCCATTGGCTCGTTTTGTAATACTCAAAATCGATAGGTTTTCTAGGCTAAATCCCATTCGTCATCATCTGACAGAACTCGGAGTGACAAAGAAAGGCAACATTGCATCAACATCTCCCACAGTTGACAAGAAACAATGGACAAAATTGGAAACACCAAACCTTGATTTTACCACTACACTCATGCTGTTTAAAAACCCAACAAAATGTGTTCCACAGAAGAAAGAATTGTCCATATAAAAAAGTAAAAATAAAATAAAAAGTATTAATTTGATGTAATCATTTGTACTGCATTCAGATTCTACGGAGCCCCTAAAGGGACATGGTGGTGGAAAAAAATTTGAATTTGAGTTTCAGATGAGTATACAAGTATCAGCATATAAAGTAGCTTTAGGGCTATATTAATTTTAAACAGATGCAAATGTGTGTATTGCTACTCTGGTAACAAGGATCATAATACTTTTGATTTGCAACATCCCCTGGTGGTTTAGTTGGTAAAGACCAATGTTCTCACCTTTGGTACTGATGTTTGTAGCCTTGAAAACATATACAAGTATTGAGCAACAATATTGATATTGAAAGTGATTCAATTTGACTAGTGATATTCAGACACCAAATACGCAAAAAGTTTCAAATTATCAATAAGGCTGTTAAAATGTGTGTGGTAATAGGTTAAAATACTGCTTAATATTCAATATTCAATTTACATCATTCTACCTTTTGTGTGTGTGTGTGTGTGTGTGTGTGTGTGTGTGTGTGTGTGTGTGTGTGTGTGTGTGTGTGTGTGTGTGTGTGCGTGTGTGTTTAACACTTTTCTTTGGTCATCCTTACCAAATGAAGAAAGACAATTTTGCCTCAGTGACTCAGGTGGTAGTCAGGAAAACTGTCTGTCTGTGCGTGTGTGTACATGTCATGTAGAAATTTGTGGAACAGTTGATGTCAAATCATTGGAAAAGAAAAAAGTTACAAATCATTAACTTAAAATAGGATACTGACCCATTAGCCCTGTAGCAATGAGTCAGTGCTGTTACGGTAAATTATCTGTTTGTCTTTTTGGTTGATCCCTATATTATGATTATGTAAAAAAGAACTTTTTTGTTATTAAAAAACAAACGATCGGCCCAGATGAGAAAAAGTAATGCAAAAATAATGTAATGCACTACTTTCCATAAAAAGTAACGCAATTAGCTACATTTTTAGGAAGTAACACAATATTGTGATGCATTACTTTAATACTTTTAAAAGTAACTTTCCCCCATACTCTCTCTAAAAAACGTTTTAGATTACAGCCCGGAAAGTACTGCGTAATTAAAACAATTTTACAGTGTAACCTTCGGTAATTATAGTGCACCTATGAAATATTTACATGTTAGTAAAGAGAACAAATGTAACATTTGCCCAAACCATGCCCAGAAGGGGTCAGTTAGCTCTTGGTAACATTGATTGTGAGCCCCAAGTATTTTAGATGACTGAAAATCAAATCCCTGTGAACAATCAGTTCGTCTCTTGACTGCGCCAGCACCAGCCAGTCGTCGAGATAATTCAGCACGCGTACTCCCTGACTTTTCAGTGAGGAGAGCGGTGCATCCATACATAAGCTACAAGGTAATGGAGCTATTTATACATTGTCGTTTCTTTAGAAATAAATAAAGGACAAATGGGGTCTTCAAACGCCTCAGATGTAAAGTTATTCACTGTCAAAGTGACGCCAAAATGAACGGGAGTCAATGGGAATGCTAACGCAAGTGAAGTTCTGCCACAAGATGTCAGCTCCCGCGAGGCTTCAACTTCCGGTCGATGGATTACCCACTTGGAAAACACTTGTTTATTACTAAAAACATTAAATATCTCCTTGCTATTTTTTCCCAACACAACCAATCATTAGGCTACTTTCCCCAGTGCTTTGCGGCAAACTTTAAGTGTGCCGAGCGTGCTTTATGTGTGCTGAGCGTGAGGCATATCACGCACCCCGTTAACATATTTAATTCAATTAACATTTATTTGTATAGCATTTTTTACAAAACATATCATTTCACAGCAGCTTTACAGAAAATACATGTGTCTAAATTACAATTTAGAGTGATCTTTTATCGGAGGTGACTGTGTGTAATGCATTTTTAATTCAATTTAAAAAATTTTGTTACGATACCCAGCCCTAAACATTATGTCATGACATTTCACTCATAGCCGAAAGATGCTGCGATGCGACTGATTCCATAACATGCCAAACAAACAGTGTACAGTTATGAGGACATTTCATCTAAAGAATTGTTATATCTTTAGGAATAAAGTCGGGGGTTTTTTATACAAGGCATTAGGCATTCCAATCAGCAAAAAGACAGCCATGACAATTGATGACTCACATTGCGTCCCAGTATGTTGTTTTGCATTAAATAAAATGATTTAAAGCACAGTAATGATTAAATAAAACATACACTCACGCTGACGCGCACGGGTGTGTACCTCTTCCCGTCATGGCAATCTGTCGCGTAAAGTAGCAATAACTAGGGGGCGTGGCTTTTGCGAATGGTTGAGTAAACTTTTTTACTCAATTTCTTAAGAGTGTATTATAACATTGTTTTGAATTAAGTAATGTTTGTGGTCCTCGAAACAGACCAGTTTAATTCTCCATTCTCAAATATTTTGATGGAAATTTCACAATATTAAATGTAGCCTATTATAAATAAAAAAATTGGCTAGTGAAATTCTAAATTCTTTTAGTGAAAGAAACTTAAATATAACGGTACATTTTAGACAAGGTAGACAAAATTTACTTTTGGATTTTTAGTCAATTAACTCAACCAATCAAGTAAATGATATGCAGAGATTTTACTCAAGTTAATAAATAAAATTATTACTGTGATATATATTTACTAAGCCACTGAATTTTTTTAGAGTGGTACCCTACGCATGGTAAATGGTCAAGGCTTAAATACCAGCATTCAAATTTTTTTTAACAATATACAACCACCAAATGGCCTGAACAAGGTTGAAGTACCCTGATCGATGTAATGTTCAGGTACCAGTAATGAAACCATTACAAGCTGTCTTATACGTTTGCAGGAACACTTTGTCCCATCTCTGCATCATTTACGATTAGTTCTGATCCAGAGAGTGAGTCAGAGAGGGATTGTGTTAGCTTTTGTTTGTCCAGTGGACTGTTATCTTCACCTCTGAGGAGGACCTTGATCGGATAAATATCCTGCAGAAGTCAACAGTCCCTCACATCTCAAGGGTACACCACACAGATCGCAGGTCCAACATGGCCTCGTTAACGCATGTGGTTGCTTCCATGCTGCTGCTGTCCACATTAACGTCAGCGGTGAGACATTGAATGTTTTATTATTATTATTATAAAAGTATGTTATAATGCTTTTTACTGATTGTTTTTTCTCTCTTTTTCACCTTAAGCAAATGAGAGGAGACTATTCACCGTCGCAAGATATGTGTAACCCAAATGATGGGTTTGTAAGTAGGGATTGTCTGATCTGGATTGTTACAAATTATAAACTCACAATGAAATTGCTACATTGCAACTGTCATTGGTTTAACAGTCACTCTCCGTCCTTACTTTCTCAGGGGACATACTGCCCTACCACATGTGGAGTTGCTGATTACCTACAGAGGTACAAGCCTGATATGGATAGACAGCTGGATGAAATGGAACAGGATTTAGTGGAAATCGCCAACCTTACTAGAGGAGCGCAGGACAAAGTGATCTACCTGAAAGACTCAGAAACACAAGCACAAAAACAAGCACCAGGTAGCAAAAATTTTCATTAATTAACGATTAACAAAAATGCCAAACGTGTACAGAGGTTACAGTTGTCTCGGATGAGCTTTTGAGATTTTTAAATCTGCTCCTGGGTTAATGCAGGTTTCTATTATTTGAAAATGATGGAAAAGGGCCCTGAATGTCATGAAAATTGTCATGTGGTGTAAGCAAGTAATAACATATTTTTCTAACACCTTGAGTGTGTATTTGTGTGTGTCTTATTATTTAAAAAGGTAAATATAATGGTTTATTTATTTATTTAAAACTTTAATTTTTATTCATTCATTAATAATACAGATTACGGAAGTTACACAACATAGCTGTTTGCAACCCAAAAGTAGACTTACTGACCATTATTGTTCAATAACCTTAAATAACTTTATTTGTAAAAAAACTATATAGATTGTTTCAAAGCGGCTTTACGGTGATAATAGGAAATAAATTGTTTTGGCTTTACAGCAGCTCTAGAATAAAGTTATTGTCCAGCTAAATTTACTTTTGTTTGATTCACGTGCATTGCAAAGATCATTAGTTATTAATTTACAGGCCGCTTACACAAAACTGTTCTAACCGAAAAAGCTTAACGCCCTCTGGCCCGCTATTTCGCACAACAACAGTTTCTGGTGGCTTGAGAACTCAAACCTTGAAATAGGTTCCAAGGTGCAAGCGTTGAGAAATTTAGAAAAACGTTATCATCTCAGTGTAAAATCCAAAAACGCAAAACTGTGAAAACGTTGACGGCATGCACATGCGTATTACGTGTTTAGTCTATAGGTCTGCATTTTTGAATATATATGTGCACGGACTTCCTTTACAAATTGACCTCAACACATTACTTGTCTGGCTTTAAAAAAATCATAATACAGAATTCTTTTCTTGTTTTTATTGTCATAATGTTTAAAACTTAATTTTAATACAGCAAATAAAACGTGCTTATCATTGAATGGTCGATTTTAAATAAATGTTAAGCTTTACTTGATTTTCATGAGGTTAATCACAATCCTTTTGTCAGATACATACATCAAAAAATCTTCAAACATGCTGGATGATGTACTGCGATTTGAGAAGAGCATTCTCGCTCAGGAAGATCAAATATAGTGAGCACTTTTTCTTGTTTGTTTTTTTCACTTTTTGGTCCTGATAATTTATTAAATGTCACTGTTTATTAAATGTACTTGTTTTTTAATTCCCCCTCCACAGTCAACTGCAGTCAATCCTACAGGCTAATGAGAAACGAATAACTGATTTAAAGCAGATGTCTCTTCAGCTGGACCAGTTGTGCAAAGAGCCCTGCAAAGACACTGTGGAGATTCAGACAGTCACAGGCAAAGGTAAAATTAGCATTTAAACATCTTAATGACAACTGACATGGTGAATTTACTTTACATATACGATTAGAGAGCTGAATTATACATGTGTACTTTTCCCCAGATTGTCAGGACATTGCAAACAAAGGTGGTAAGGTCAGTGGGCTCTACTATGTGAAACCAGCCAGGGCTCCTGAGGCGTTCCTGGTGTACTGTGAGATAGACAGCTTTGGACGTGGATGGACTGTACTTCAGAGGGTACGCAATGCAACAGACAATGAACAGTGACTCAATTTCCTTATGAAAATGTAGAGATACATGATCGTTGGTGCCGTGACCCAGATGAGTTAGAGGTTTAGGGTGATGAGTACAGCTAGTTGCGTCCTTTTTACCACACCTGCCTCCCATGCCGGTTAACGCCAGCTCTAATCGCACTTGATGTGGTGTGAATAGGACTGGTTACAAATGCAAACTACTTTATTGATCAATCAAAAATGAATTGTATGTTTTTCAGAGACGGGATGGCAGCGTTGACTTCAACAAAAATTGGATTCAGTATAAGGAAGGCTTTGGATACCTCTCACCAGATGACAGAACAGAGTTCTGGCTGGGAAATGAGAAGATGCATCTGCTGTCGGTTCAGTCCAGCGTGCCTTATGTGCTAAGGATAGAGATGGTCGATTGGGAAGGCAACAAAAAGTAATGAACCGAGTTTTTCTCACTCTTACTTAGGTTCGAAAGTGGAGTTCCACAACCATTTTAATTTTTATAATACTTTTATCCAAATTGACTTCCTGTGGTTTGGGTTACAGGAATGGTTTTTAATTTTGGACATCATTTTGGTGTCAAAACCTAAGTAAGACTTTTCCATGAATTCCAAGAGTTTTCTTTATCTGCAGTTGTCAAACAGGACTTCGCTCCGCTGACAAAATTGATTTTTGTCAAGTGACATTTCATGACCTCTCCAGTCAGATCAAACACGCTGCTGAACATTAGGGTGCACAGCAATCGATAGGCTGAGTGTTTGTCTAAAATTTTGTCTTGTAAAACTTGCCTTCTCAGGTATGCCGACTACGCCACTTTCAAACTTGGACCAGAAGTTGATGCATACCGCTTGACATATGCTTATTACTTTGGTGGAGATGCCGGTGATGCCTTTGATGGTTACGACTTTGGCGATGATCCCAGTGACAAATTCTACACATCCCACAATGGCATGCAGTTCAGTACACCCGACAGAGACAATGACAAGTTCGGGGAACACTGTGCCTTGCAGGAAGGGTCTGGTTGGTGGATGAACCGCTGCCATGCTGCTCATCTCAATGGAAAATACTTCCAGGGTAAACCATTACACTCTTTCGTCTTCATCGGATATGGTCCTCCTTCCAAAATCCATCAATATTATACTGATCTATTACTGATGTATGGTCTCTGTCTTTACAGGTGGCAAGTACACAGAGAAAGACACACAGCATGGATATGACAATGGCATTATCTGGGCCACGTGGCACAGTCGCTGGTATTCTCTGAAGGAGACCACCATGAAGATCATTCCCATTAACAGAATCGCTGCTGGAGGGCAGGAAAGCGGTGCCAAGCAGTTTGGAGGTCTGGGAGACATTTAAAGACCTTGCCAAATCTCTCCCCATTGTTCTGAGATATCATTTTGTTTTTGCGAAGCAATTGTTGAAATACATGGGAATGACATGGGCGAAGTGTTTTCAAACGAGTGTCTATGTCTATGGGTGTCTAATATTTTCCATTCTTCAAAAATTAGGTCTGCAAAAGCTTCCTATACAAGTCATGTTGGTCATGTTGTTAAGTTCAATCAACTCATTTACAATGAAGTGGTTTAATGCATTGCACCTGTCAATGAATTAATAAAAATTCTGTCTTTTGTAAATGACAAGTATTCTGTAGTTCTCTTTACTTAATATAGTGGTCACTGACAATGAAGGATGAAGTTGAAATTAAAATAGGTATATTAGGTCACAAAAGGTACACACATTTTATTTTCATTTTATATTTTACAAACAGATAAAAAAAACCTTCACAACAGAAAAAATGGGTAACACTTTATTTGAATGTCTTTGTTACACAGGTTACATGTAATAACTGTTCTAATTACGCATATTTACAAGCAACTAACACTTATCCAAAACCTAAACCTAATTAATACAACTTTTTGTGTAATTACACTGTCATGTATTAAAACGGGTTTCAAAATATGCTGTAAAAACAAATGTATTATTTCTTCCGTTTACAATTTTCTTTGCCCGTTAAAAAAAAACAAAAAAACAAAACAAAAAAAACCTATTCGAAATGTGAACGTGGGAGTGCGTCATTGTTTGTTATTCAGATTTTGTGTAGGTGTATTAACCTCTGTGTAGGAGTTGTGGACCACATGGTCAGTAAGTCAATATTGCCCCAGTACTGTGATAGAACACCTCGATCAGGCTGTACTTCAACCTTCCAGAATGATGCAAGTATTTCATCAACCCTGCTGTGCAGCATCAACAATAAATACTGAGTCAGCTATTTCGACACAGGAAACAGTTTAAAACCTGAGTATATAAAGCACAAAACATTATGTTTGTGAATGAGGGCACAAGTGGTTCAACTTTGTTCTTGAATTTATACCTTTCATGATGATGAAATGATGATGATCAGCTCAATAAGATGAAAACTATGGATTTTAAACTAAGGTTCTTTATTTTACAAAATGTTATGTCAGGAAATACAACATTTTTCCAGCCATGAGAGATACATGGTATAGGTTTTTTCCTTTTTTTAAAAAATTTCCAGAAATACGCAGTGTAAAAAAAAAAAAAAAAAAAAAAAAAGTACATATGCAAATTGACATTTGTATTGTCTCTGACATCAGCAACAGTGCACAGATCCTAAATAAAAACATTATTCTGTAGGATTTCTGGGTAGACTGTCACATCGACCTGCAAATGGTGTTTGGAGTAGACACGGAAGAAACCTTTTCTCGTGTATACAAGCGCAATTTTCATATCGTTACTTAGATAGGTAGAGCAAAGCAAAAGGTCTCATTTGATGTCGTTTCCGGACTTCAATTAAATTGTTGTTTGTTTACGCCTTAAGCAGACATTGCCATAGAAATCAGCCAGCTAAAATGTAACAAATTGAAAAAATAAAATAAAAATCAACAACCCTAAAATCTTTTTCTCTTCAGGATCTCAGGTTTCCAATTAACTGGGTGGGATTCTTCAGTCTGGAAGAAAAAAAAAATGTCCATCAATGAAAAATTGCAAAAATCACATCAAGGCAATTCTCTTCAATCTAGAATTTAAGTGTTGGAGAACTCTGAGGATTTTAAATTCACTATTACCTTTTTCCATCATAAACATTCAACAGTCGATGTGTTATTTTAATTAATTATTATACTTAGATTTAAACAAGTATTACTAGTGAACTGGGAACTTACAGCCGTTTCATCCTCTTTGTAGACCTTAATGGTTTTGTCAGCCTCCGCTGTTATGAGCCGACTCTCAGACTGATCAAACACGCATGCAAAAATCCCTGACTCGCTGTCCAGAGAACCGGGCTGCACCGCTGCATGAATCCTCTGGAAGTTGTAGCCAGTCCTCCAGTCCCACATGTGAATAGTTCCATTATCAGCTGATGTGAAAAACAACAGAAAGGACAGTCAGGACAAGATGCAACAATTGAGGGACAAAAGTGAATTAAAAAAAAGTTAAGTCCACTTTTTATGCCTTTCCCTCACTAACTACCCTTCGTCTCGTTCACACAGATGACCATCATTGCTTGAGTTGCACGAGAGGCCACAACTGGTAGAACCCTTGCAATGGGTTTAAATGTAACACCCTAAGCCCTAATGGGTGTGATGTCACAATCTTGTGGTATTGTTTATGGATCGGCCTAAAATGTACATATCAGTAGACTTGCTCCATCAGACAAAATTGAGTCATACAAATAATCTTCCCTCATCCACTCAACGAAGCTGAACGCTCTTCAAAATTGCAGCCATGATTCCATGATTGGAAGTTTGCAAGTATATGTGTTTAGAAGTGAAGCTAATAAAGAAATGACCAGCAACCTTGCCTAGGAAAAACTTACTTATGTCGTTAAAGGGAAACTAAAAGCCTTTGATAAAATTTGGGCAACCTTCTTACATTACTGTAACCAAGTGGACCAGATAATATGAGATGATTGAACTACCTAACTCTTCTGTAGTGGTCATGTCCAATATTTAACTCTAGTTCTTGTAATCCAGCAAAACAAATAATGTCTCTGGTAAAATAGTAGAATTAAACTACAAAATGTCAGACTGTGTGCTGTAATATCAAAATGTTATTTTAATTTATTGTATGGTTTAGTGTTGTTCTGGATGTCCTGTAATATGTATCTCATTATCTTAATTTTTTAACTGTTTATTTGTTTCTTAAAATTTGTTTCTCAAGATAACTTAACATTTGATGTTCTTACATTTGGAGTTAAATGCAACCCAGACAAGACAAAGGAGAAACAAATGTAGAAGATAAAATTCAATTCATTTTTTTTTTTTTTTTGCATGACTAGCTTTGCAACATAAAATGTTAAAAAATTTACCTCCTGACACCAGAACACCATCTGAATTGACAGCCAGTGTGTTGATAATGGCATTGTGTCCTGAAAGATTTTGGATGAAGTTCCCATCAGGAAACTTCCACTGCTTAATGTTATCTGGAGAGCCAGAGGCAAAGGTGTACCTGTTGAAGAGAGGATGTGATTTAAACAAACAAGAATACTTTAAACAAATCTGGGGAACTGGAACTCAGTTAGTGTGGGAAATAACCAACAATATAAAACAATTATTTATTTGATTAGGGCCATACACTTTCTGTGACTTGGAAAACACAAAATGAATTAAACTCAAAAAATGATGGCCAAAAAAAAAAAAAAAAGAATATTAGAAAAATATTTTTAACTGGATGCATAAAAAAGCACAATATAGTAAAACTTTCAATCTAAATACATTAATATAACTTTTTTATAATAATTATATGAAATTATTGAAAGCAGCATTATATATCCTATCATACTGTGCATGGTCCTTGCACACTGAGCCCGAAATTCTTGCACGTTAAAAAAAATAAGCATGGTAATAAATTTGAAATATATTTGAAGGATAACCCCTTGAGATGTAACATCTTGTTTTCGAGGGGGTCCTGAAAACGAGATGTTACATAGAAACAAGATGTTACATAGTAAGTGTGATTGACATCACGTCACGTTATGTCAATCACACTTACTCACTGCGTCCTAAACTTTCGTCCGTCATTAAAAAAAAATCTAATTGGGTTTGATTTCCTGCATATTTTGACTCTGTAGAAAGCATTTTAATAGGAATTGACAATTCAGAGCCACCAAATGACGAATACGAAAATATCGGACTCTGTGTGCAAGGACCTTTACATGAGTATTTTTAAACTACGGTAAATGTCAGCACAGCTGTGATTTGGTCTTAGCCAATGATGTTATTTTTAACTAAAACTATTACATTTTAGATGAAAAACTTAAATAGTCAAAATAGTGTTTTGACAAGTAAATGAGGTTAGCTTAAATTTGAAGCACTAAACTTACAACTTCAAAATTAAGGCCTATATAAATATAAAGAAAACTAAAAAAAGACAAAAGCACAAAACTACAAAACTTAAAACTAATATTTTTATAGAAGACAACAAAATATTAATAAATACTACATGAACAATACTAAAATTACACTGATTTATACAGTGAAGCTGCTGTACAGCATGTTTACAAAATTATGCTGTAAATCTCTGAATTGAAGCCATTGATCTGATAAATACAGTTTACGTTGTACATAATCTTTGTTAAAAATAAATGTTTTTTGTTCATGTTTTTTTACTGAATACATTTAATTTAACAAAACACAAATTTTACTAAATGCAGATTTTGGGAAGCAAAAAAAAAAAAAAAATATGAGAAAAAATAAAGTGCATTTCATAGGGCCATAATTTATTCCGTTTACAGTTTTACCATTCGATTTAAATAAGTTTATCATGTTTTTGAAAAAAAAAAAAAAAAAGACTTTGTTCAACATACTGCCTGGGATGGAGCACCAACGCTCTGACAGACTTTTTGTGGTTAGTCAGTGTGGCTCTTGTCTTGCCAGCGATCAGATCCCAGAGTCTAATGGTGGTGTCATGACTTCCTAAAGACGGGATATAAAGCACATGAAAATAATCTAGAACACCACATGGTATTTCCATGAAAAATGCACCAGCAGAAGAAGTCTGTTCAAAAGGTAGAGTAAAAAAAAATAAAATGTATGCATACCTGTAATCACCTGTGGCTCAGCGCTTTGACATTTGACTGTAGCCACTGTGTTGGTGTGTCCAGAAAGGGTGTGAACATTTGCCTTGGTCCTGATGTCCCAAACCTACCACCCACAGAAAACATACACTTTGCATAACATGTTCATGATCCTTTATAAAAAATAAAAATAATAATAAAAAAAAAGTTATACTCTTGCTGTGGCATCTCGACTGCAGGTCACCAGTACGTCAATGGTAGGATGGAGGTCAAGGTCGTAGACTGCACTCAGATGACCGTGATAGTGTCTTATTACCTGTGGACAACATAAAACTCAAAATGTATCTATATTGGCCGGCATCTTTTAAGTAAAGCTTAAAATGAATGCACATTGTTTGTATATGTATTTAAAGTTTGTACCTTGTTATACTCTAGATCCCAGCATTTAACCTGTTTGTCCTCCCCGCAGGAGAACAGGTAAGGGCTGCGTGTGCTGACGGCCACACCTCTCACTGTGCTAATGTGACCCGTCAGAGACAACTTCAGCCTACCGCTGGCGAGATCCCAGATCTGGCATTAGAGAACAAAAGCTTAACACTATTCAGTGATACATTAAAAAGAGATACAAAGTATCAGCCGATTGTTTAAAAACAGCCATTGATGAGGGCCAATTATATCCTGCCTAGGGTTGGGCATCGAGGACTGGTTTCAACTCGGAACCGTTTAAAAAATAACGATGCCATTGGAATTGTTTTGAAAATTTCTTTTCGATTCCGATCATCGGTAGGGTTGGGTATCGTTTGAATTTGAACGATTCTGATTCCGATTCCTTGTTTCGATTCCGGTTCCCAACGATTCTTGATTCTGATTCTTTTAAGAGGCAGGGTCAAAAAAGTTTAGCTAACCTTGCTAACCAACGGTCTTTCTGAAGGAAATACTCCTTTTTTGTCACAAATTTTGCTGAGATTTTGTTATTTTTAGAAAAATGAAGCCACACTTTGGACCACCGACGTAACTTAAGCTACTCGTGTTCGACTCGCGCGGTTATGCCAACACTTCCGGTAGACGCTTCTTCATTGGTGTTGTTCAGCGGTTTCTTCTTCTGCTCGGCGGACTGTGAATATCGAAACTAGGAATCGAAATTTTAACTTTTGAACGATTCCGGGAAAAACGAAAAAGTTAGTCCCGGTTCCAATCGATACTCGATTCTCGATACCCAACCCTAATCATCGGTGCCAAAAACGCGCAAGTTTTGGTCCATAGCGGCCACCAGATTTTTGGAAGTGCTTGCCGCGCCGGTTTGTTCTGTAACAGCCATGGAGCACAGTAAGCGGCGCTTAAAATTGTGGCTTTATTTCACCTTAATAAAGCCTGGGTCGGCACAGTGATTTTCATTTCACTTGAATTAGGGCTGTGAAACGATTAATCGCGATTAATCACATCCAAAATAAAAGTTCGTGTTTACATAATGTGTGTGTAGTGTGTATAATTATTTTGTATATATAAATACAAACACATGCATGTATATATTCAAGAAATATTTGCATGTATATAATTGATGTATATTTATACAAAATTAATATTATACATAAATATAAATATTTGATATATTAATAACACATTTTTCTTAAATTTTACATCTTTGTTTTGTCCCGCATCTCTCACGGAGCGACGACAGTGGCGAGAGGAGGCATGATTTTACGTTGTGATTTTATGCTCTGTTTTGTGTGTTTACTTTCATTTTGTATTTGTTTATTTATTATTAAATTTGTTGAACGTTCCCCGCCTCCTTCACATAACAACTGAACCCCATTACAAATGTACTAGCAAACCTTATCTAGCATTAGGCCTACATATCGCTAGAATAATTACTTGAATTATATTTGTTACATTAGTTATCGTTATATTTGTTACATTAGTTACCGTTATATTATCTTACTAGCTATTTATAACTTCTAGAAAGGGCGCAACGTTAGAAAGTTACATTAAATGTATTGCAAGATACTTAATGATTTGAGGACCAAGTTTGTAGTCAAAGAATGGGCAGGGCTTAGTCAATGTAAAGCATATTCTTGATGTTTCGTCCCTACTAGTGAAAATAACTATCCGCCGTCACTGGTGTCCGTGCTTAGGCCCCGTCCACACTACTGCGTTTTCGTTTAAAAACGGAGACCTTTTGCTACGTTTGCACCTCCCGCCCACACTAAAACGGGAAAAACGAAGACCTAAAACGGAGAAGTTTAGAAATGCTGCAGCCGCGTTTTTCGTTTTGAATCTCCGGAGGAAGTTTTAGTGTGGACGAGACAAAACGGAGAACTTCAGAAACGCTGACGCAGAGGCTGACGCTTGGCTCTATGATTGGGTGTTATCAGTCATGACGTATCCTACCCTGATTCGTCATTCACTGTTTACACCGGCACGAGCATGCCCAGTGTTGGTGAATGGTCACGTGATCCGCAGTTTTCAGTCGTTTTAATGTGGACGGAGATCGTTTCTAATACGCAGATAAAACGCTGGTGTGGACGGAGATCGTATTCGTTTTAATTCTCCGTTTTTAAACGAAAACGCAGTAGTGTGGACGGGGCCTTAGCCTGCACGTTCACAGCAGGCTCCACTGTGGGGGAGGTGATGTGGAGGGGAGGCTGTAGCGCAGCAGAGAGCAAGAGGGTGGGACCCGCAAGTTGTGCTTGTTCAAATTTTCAGGCTAAGTCAACATTTTCTCAAAAGTTACCTACTGCAGCTTTAACTTGCCCTCAATTCAACACGATAGATGTTCTTCCCACACAGTATGGTTTGCAGTCTGTACACACAAATCATGCAGCCCTAATCTGAGTTCACATAGATCACCTTAATTGTTCTGTCTGCTGATCCAGTCACAAACCACTGGTTTCCAGGCTCCACTGCTATAGATCTTACCCAACCCAGATGGCCACTGATGACCTGAGAGACAACCAGAGAAAAACTTCATTACCAATGAAACACCATCATTGTAAATTGCCCTTTTGGACCAGTGTGATAATGGCCTTTAAAAATGATGCCACAGATATAAAACATAACACAAAGTACAAAGACAAATTTTCTATTCACGAGTACTCAGGAGCGATATGAGCCAGCATGCTGATTAACTCCTAGAGGTGGACAAAGCACATACTCTGTACAGTTTCCATGGTGGATGCCACTGAGGTTTGGGCATGGTAGGAGCCTTTCTTGGCACCAGGCCAGAACTCTTTGTGCCTCCTTCCATAAGAGACTGCAACGGGAAAAGGAAAGGTTGATGCTTCATATTTGAAAAACTGCAACCATCTACATACTGATGTACAAAACTATTACAATTTGTGAGATTTAGGTAGCCTACTAAAATAAACATGGGATAAGTTCAGTCATCTCTCATTCATTAAATCAAGGAAACAAGCTTTCAAGAAACAAACAGAATTGAGTGGATGGAAGGTGCTTCTGATTTTTAAACTATAAAAAGCATGTTTAGTAACTGACAAAACTAATTAAAGTACATCAAGGCCGGCTTTAGGTCATTGGGTGCCCAAGGCGAGGGTGCCCTCAAGCGCCATATATATATATATATATATATATATGATTAAAAATGTATATGTTTTGTACAATTACTCAATATATTGTTTGGGTCGTTTAGACCCTGAAGCCCAGAAGTGTAAACAGGAAACGAAAACCATTTCTTGAAGGTTAATATAACGCCGACTGCAGATACACATAACGTAAACAAAGCAGCGCGTGCTTACCGTTTTTTATATACGCGGGTATTCCCTTGTCAACATATCGAATCAGGCGAAACAAAGGCGACGAGGACTATTTTGAGCCGACGTCACGGAACCGTGCGGAACACACCGAGGAACTGGCTAAAACCCAGCTGTCAGATGTTTTCGCGCCACTCCCGGTTGCTGAGCAACGCGCGTGAGTTTGACAGCTGCCTGTCAGAGTGACTCTTAGACTTTTAGGATTGTATATTGTTAAAGAAATGGACAAATACAAGCAGTGTGTGAACAATGCACAGTACAGCGTGTGCGCAGCTTTCATAATACGATACATTTAATTAACTTTTTTTTTTCAATTCTGCAATTTGCGCCCCGTCCAGCACATGGCGCCCCAGGCGGCCGCCTGTGTCGCCTGTCGGCAAAGCCGGCCCTGAAGTACATAAAATTACTAAAACTTTTAAATGAAAACTGAAAATACAAAAATGAAAGGTGGTGCTCACCAGTGCGTGTTGTGGGGGGTGAGATCTCTCGGCACCTCCTGCATGTCTGTGGATATCCGCCACACTGGCTGCAGTTCGACTGGCTTCCTGCCTAAAAAGCACAGCAAAAAATTCAAGCCTGTTTTACACTTTAATTGGTCTCCAAATGATCAAACGAGTGAACAGCACTAAATTCAAAAGAAGAATGGTCTCTTGAAAGTGCACATACAACAACCACATCTATCCACGCTCAAGGTCAAAGGAATAAACTCTTTAAGTATACCTGGGCCTTTAAAAGAAAATGAGAGATTCTAGTTTGAGGTATTAGTGTTTAGCTTAGTACCTAGCTTGAGAGGGAGGAAGAGCCAAAGCCATGGAGTGAACACCTGCTTCACTGGGCATCTTCTGCATCTGTGTGTCTGAAGTGAGGGCCACTCCTGAAAACATTTGGGAGAGGGGGGGGGGAACCTTGATTAGGCCTTGGAAGAAAATACAGTGTAAAATGTTCAGCATCTAGGTTCATCAAGTCTTACCTGGAGCAGATGGGTATGGATGAGTTCCCATCACCAAGTAATCTGGACTAGTATCTGCATTAATAAAAGTAAAACAATTAAAATTGATGAATTGGTGTTGCTGATTTCACTAACAAACCTTTTAAGAGCTTCAATCGCTTAAAAAACAACAACAATACCGGTATATCAAAGGCCAAAAAGAAAGACATACCAGGGAGGGGGTATTCCGGCAAGCCATATGGATCAGAGGCATGGAGTGGCCCTTTCTCTCTGCCCTCTTTCAGCACAGGCATGTCCAACACAGGTCTGTACTCGGTTTTCATCTTCACTGCCATCTTCATTTTGAAGCTAAAACATTTAAGGTAACGTTACAAGTAATATTAACTAGCATTGTTTACAGCACAATTAAAAAAGAAAAAAAGTAGTCGCAACTTTCAATATCACAAATGTCTTTATTTTTTTCCCCAAAACAGGAAGTTTACATCTCACAATTTTGACAATTTTTAATTGCGAGTTTATAAATTGCATTTGTGTTTATAACTCAATTTACAACTCAACTGCAAGCTAATATTTTGAAATTCTGACTTTTTTTAACAATTGCTGGAAAACCAAAACTAATTTTGACATTTAACTGTCATGAGTCTTTAAATAGTAGTATTTTTCGCTAGCTTTAGTTGTTTATCGGTAGTTTGTTTTGAATTGCAGTTATATAACGTGAGCTACTAGCATACATGTCAGTTTGTTTTCATTTACATCAAAGACTGAGATCAGTTATCCCGTTCTACCAAATCTCTTTAACAGTATTGTGTATTAACAGTTAACTTACCTCTGTTCGTCCAGCGCTACTGGTTTAGCATGATCTGACACAAACATATCATGGGTCCTTTTCAAAGAGCGAAACACTAGCGTGTGGACCGAATGCTTCTGCACGTCCTATAGGAATCAAAACACAGCATATCAAAATCAGATGATCGATTTAGTCAGATATAAATAAGTTACTATTAGATTTGTATATCTAGAATACCACACATGTGCAGAAATACAGCACGCCGGTTTCATTCACAAACTTTTCACAAAACTAAGCAGCAAGACTACCAATCTGAAACACTCGCCAATGAACCAAATTCATCGCTTTACCTCAGTCATGTTTGTGGGCTCCCCAAAACACGAACACGATAATAAAACATATAAAAACTTCGCCACACAACAAACAATCACAACCTGACCCGGACATGAAAATGTAATGCTTCCGGTCAAAGACAAACTGTCTTCCGGTAGAACGTTACGTCAGAATGACACAAAAGAACCTTCTAAATAATAAATAAATTTTACCCTGCTAAATATTTCATGATTAAATATAAGAGTATTACAGTTTTTTTCGATTGCTAAACCACAGTGGAGCACAACTGGAGCTACATGTGCAAAACTCTAACTACAGTCTGCACAGCAGCAGTTCATGTGGACCAAACTCTAGATTGTTTTTCATTGCTTGAACACAGTTTTCAAAACTCTACAAAATTATCCCATGACTTTAACCACAACCTGCACAACACTGTGGATATACAACACTTTGTTCAAATGCTAACACACTGCTGTCAAAACTGTAAACCACACATTCAAAATAGAATAAATTTCAGCTTTGTGCCTTTCACACACTGATGATTTTCAAACAATTTCAGCTGAAAGGCTAAAATCTTGTGGCCTAACGCTTGAGAGAGGCAGGATTACAGTATTACAGTATGTGCTTTTAGTTTCTACCTTTTTTCTCATTACTGTAATTCTGTAAATTACTACAGACTATTGAAGCAAACTGCTAATTTTCAATTGTTATGTTCTAAAAATGAAAATATATCAAATGAACGAATGTCACTTTTCTTTGAAGAAAATATTACTTTGTATGAAGACACTGAAATTGTAAAAATGAAAAGTTTGTATTTTCTGTATTGGTGTTTGATGCTAATGTTTTTCCTCTCAGTGTGTTCTGAGTGACAGTGTGTGTTATCTCAGTGAGGGCTGTGCATAGTGTTGTGCACACTGAGTCTGTTTTGAGCCATGTGTTAAGAGTTGTGTTCAGGTGACTGTTGGTAATGCAGACTGTAGTTAGAGTTTTGCACATTTATCTCCAGTTGTGCTCACTGTTGTTTAGCAATCGAAAAAAACTGTATTGACACAAGACGCTCATTTTGCCAAGTTCACACAGAAACTGTTTATCATTTTTTTTGGTCATGTTTCCATACTAAACAACTATGGGAAAGCAAGTTTATTAAAGATAATATCCAGCAAGATATATCAATAACCTTTAAAGACATTATTTTTGGATTCTTTGACTCTGATCCAGATTAAAAAAAAGCCTGCTTTGTTACTAATTTAATTTATTTTATTGGAAATTCTATATCCATAAATTTAAATTCTCCAACAACAAACCAATTTTTATAGTTTATTTATCTAATAATCTGCTACTTTGGACAGATGTTTATTGATTTATCTCAAGCAATATCTTGCAGATTTTCTCAATGAATCCCAAAACTGTTTTTTTAAGCAGATTCAAATATATAAATAGATTTTTATATGTATTCAAATTATAAACCCATTTTTTTTTTTTTTTTTTTTTTTGGTATTCTTTGGTAGAAAAAAATATGGACCTACATGTAAATAACATGGATTTGTAGGATATGCACACATTTATGCAGTAAAATTCGGTTAGGTTTGGTCATCCTTGGTTACTCTAATTTTTGTTTTGGACAAAACTTTGTCTTTTATGTAGCCTGTGTTATTTTACAAACTTTTAATATTTTCATTAGTTCCAAAATTTAAACTTTAAAAGTACACTGCAACGAAATCCAGTTTTCATGTATTCATTCATGTACGAATAGTCTATTTATTTATTTATAAATACTGGCTGCAACTTTAGACAGACCACATGAAGCATATGCTAATGTTAAAGTCTAGGCTAAATCAGGGTTGTTCAAGCTCCGCCCTAGAGGGTCACTGTCCTGCAGAGTTTAGCTCACACTTGCCTCAACAACACACCATGGAAGTTTCTAATATGCTTAGTAAGACCTTGATTAGCTGGTTCAGGTGTGTTTAAGATAAACTCTACAGAACATGGCCCTCCAGGAGCAGCTTGGACACTGCTGACAAATTATTTTGTATTATTTCCAAAGCATTTATGAGTTACCATTTAACCCTCAATAAATAAAATTGCAGATGTCCATTTCAGTCTTGATCAACTTAGAGCGGCACTGCACAGACTGATCGGTTTATGCAGCCAGCATGACATCAAAGTTCTGTGAGTGTGACAGCTCCATAATCTTTTGAATCGCTCTTGAGGTATTTTGATGTCATAAACCAAATGGTCTGTGCAGTGCCACTTTATGTCGACCAAGCCTTTTGCATCCTCTTTCAACACTTGACTTCATATGACTTCATATTGCACATGACTTCATATTTGTCCCAAGAAAAGTGGAGTCACCTTCATTGGTAAGTTATGAAGTATTCTTCTTCTTTTTGAAATTTTACTGGCGGTTGACAAAAAACAAAATGTACAGTATTACCGCCACTGGTATGGAATGCAGATCAAAATGACATAAAGTAAGTAAGTATTTTTGAAAACTTTACATTATATATTGTGAGAGGAGACTGGCTAGCACTCAGTTTTAGGTGCAGGTGGCTTTATATCATGCATGGGGATTTAGAGCTGATGGGTAATTGTGCTGCAGTTGTACATTCACTTAGGGCAGACCAGCCACTGTTTCTTGTGTATTTAAGTTTTCTATTGTGGTTTATTTATTTTTTTTACTTGATATTGATATTTAATGTGATTTACATTACACATTGTTTGTGTTATTTGCTTCTTGTTTCTGTGGAACTGCTCTCCTCTCTTTGTGTTACAGTGCTCAGTGTTGTGGAATTTAATTTTAATCTTACATGTATTGCATATGGTTATTAGATCTTATGTTTTGCCTCCTATGTGTACTATGGAGGAATGTTTTCTAACCGGCTGGGTCAGAGGTCATCTTAGACGGGGAGGTAAATCTAACATGATGAATCCTATGGTGTGTGGAAATTTACAGAGAAGGCTTGGCCTGCAGTAAAATAACCTTGAGGAAGAACTATTTAGATCTCACCCCAGCCTGTGTTCGGCACGTCACTCTCTTCACAGTGTACCAATCTGTGTTAGCGACTGGGCCTATTCTTGCAAGAATAAACTTCTCTTTCTTTATTAATTTGACTCTGAAGTGTCTCTTACGCAGTGATGTCTGTTTATTGAATTTTTGCCTCAACATCAGTGACTACAGGGCCAGCATTGACACTTAACCTCCCTCAGTGTGATTTGTCTGTGGCACTGCTCTGTGGTATGTACCAGAAGGTTGGCACTGTAATAGTGATTACGTCTTATTTGTGGGATGCTGTGGGTTTTCTTCTGTTTTCTTCTTCTGTCTCTTACAGCTGGCATGAGGTCGATGAGAGCAGGAAAAACAGTAAAACAGTGAAAGTTCCTTTTTGTGTATGATATAAATTTTTAATCCTTAAAGAGGCTACATGCGATTTCCTGAAATTTAAACTCTCGACTGACACCTGTGGGCAAAAAAACAGAACTGCTCTTCCTTTCTGCTCGCTCTCGCAGCGCGCGCTCGTACGTGCACACTAACAATTCATCTGGAGCAAGGAGGTCAACATTATGTTTACAGAGGTAAAACCAGTTAAATACATATATTGTTTGAGATAAGAGTTCTGTTTGCGAGTGTAGGCTACTTGCTGACTAGCAGTTGTGGGCTGGCAGAGTGAGCAGCATCGACTGCACTGTTAACGTACAACTGAACTCATTGTTACAAAAAAAATCCGTGGTAGATGCGGACTCATATAGAGAAGGACCTTATTCATTTGCATAAAGATGGGCATCGGGCTGCATTTTTTCAAATGTAGCGCTTCTTCTTCTTCTTCTTCTTCTTCTTCTAATGGCTTTTTATGGCGGTTGGCAAACCAACTTTCGGTGCATTACCGCCACCAACTGGACTGGAGTGTGAAGCACTAAATAGCTTGAGGAAATTGAAAAAAAAAAAAAAAAAAAAAAAAACCATTTGACTCAAATTCTCCAATCTATTCTTATTGCTTTTAAAAATTTTATAATAGCTCTAAATATCTCATCTTGCTCTTTATGCTCTTTCAAAATGCTTTCCATATTAAAATATTCAACACCCAACTTCCTTACTTCCTTCTTAAACTCTAACCTTTCTATTACGTATTTTTCACATTTAATTAAAACATGTTCAATTGTTTCATCCTGATCACAATAATTACATTTACCCGTTTTATGCTTTCCTATTTTAAACAAGGAATGATTTAATCTAGTGTGTCCTATTCGAATACGAGAAATAATAGTATCTTCTTTCCTATTCCTAAACACTCTTCTTCCATTTCCTACTACATTCTGTATTCTATACATATGTCTTCCCTTGTTACCACTATTCCATGCTTCTTGCCGTTTGTTATTTATAAATTCTTTAATTTTACCTTTAACCTCTTTTTTACTCAAATTCAACTTAATATTTATATCTGTGAATTTTACAGCTTGCTTAGCTAATTTATCCACCTCCTCATTAGCCTCCACTCCCACATGCGCAGGAACCCACAAGAACACTATTAACCCTTTGATGCGCAACATGGGTCTAAATAGACCCGACTGAGTTTTCATTTTCTATATCTTTGCAAGAAATTAATTTCATCATTCAGTATTCCAGGTATTCCTCAATTAACTTGTTTTTGATCATCACAAATCCTTATTTTTATTTTCCCTTTCTTACTTTTTGAATAAAAATAGTTTTTGTATAGCAACCCCTCTAATGCGCAACATGGGTCTAAAAAGACCCGTATTCATTTCCTATGGTATTTCAGTGATGGCTTAGTGTTTTCTTTGCTGAATCTTTAAAATATATGTATTTTATCATTTGTTATTCCAGGTATTCATTAAATATCTTGGTTCTGATTTCCACAAATCATTGGGTTTATGTTTCCTTTCTTACTTTATAAACAAACACAGTTTTTGTATTTCTACATCAATTTTACATACATGGGTCTAAAAAGACCCGTATTCATTTCCTATGGTATTTCAGTGATGGCTGAGTGTTTCTTTGCTGAATCTTTAAAAAATATGTTTTTTTTATCATTTCTTATTCCAGTTATTCATTCAATATCTTGTTTTTGATTTCCACAACTCATTATGTTTATGTTTCCTTTCTTACTTTATGAACAAACACAGTTTTTGTATTTCTACATCAATTTTACATACATGGGTCTAAAATGACCCAAATTCATTTGCTATGTTAGTGATGGCTGAGTGATTCTTTACTGAATCTTTAATTTAAAATATGTTTTTTTTAACCATTTCTTATTCCAGGTATTCATTAAATATCTTTTTTTTAATTTCAACAAATCATTATGTTAGTTTTTTTTTTATTTATTTCTACATCAATTTTACACACATGGGTCAAAAATTATTATTTATCTTATTTTATTTTAACCACAGACATTTTTTTTTAATATATTGTAAAAGATAACAACATAATATCTCAATATTAGGCTATGGTTACCTTGACCTTGTAATCGTAGTGAGAAAGTACTTGTGAGAAGGAGAAACATGTCCAATACTAGCTAGCTAGCTAGCTGTTGACATAGCTAATGTTAACTACACTAAAAAAATTGTTTTTTAAAAGCTTATTTACATTTAGTAGTCCTAACAGTTCATAATCATTCATATGCTGAAATGATTCTTATACTGAAATCATTCTATGATTGAAATGATGCCCAGCTGCCAAAGTCAGAAAAGTCATCAGCTGGTGTTCCCAGTGCACCAGGCCTGTGTGCAAGGAGCACAAACATGTAGTTGTCATTTGTGAGGCATGTAAGCACTAAGATGGCAATTTGAGATGCCGCTGTACCAGTGTGATATTATTTTTTCTGTTTTATTTTCTTTTATTTGATCACATTCACAATTCAATACAGTTACACTACACCACAGTTCAATTTCAGTGTTATCAGTTATCTGTGATATGTGAATGCTATGTGAGACAAAGTGGCAAAAAAACATTTCAAGTGTTAAATGTGTTGTCTAAATTACTTCTAAGATGATTAATTTAACAAAATGTTGTCTTTATTCTTTTGTTTTATTATGCTTGATAAGTACATTTGATATAGTTAGTAACACAAAACCTAGAAAAAAATGAAAAAAAAATATTTTTGGTAATTGAAAAAAATATTTTTTTAATATTTATAAATCATGAAATTTATAGACAATGGAATATTAAATGCTTAAATAAATTGATCTCAAAAGATAAAAAGAAAAGAAAAGTCCAGCCATGCATTAAATACCATAGGAAATTAATACGGGTCTTTTTAGACCCATGTATGTAAAATTGATGAAGAAATACAAAAACTGTGTTTGTTTATAAAGTAAGAAAGGAAACATAAACCCAATGATTTGTGGAAATCAAAAACAAGATATTTAATGAATACCTGGAATAACAAATGATAAAATACATATATTTTAAATATTCAGCAAAGAAAACACTCAGCCATCACTGAAATACCATAGGAAATGAATACGGGTCTTTTTAGACCCATGTTGCGCATTAGAGGGGGTATCCATAGCTTGCGCATCAAAGGGTTAAGCTAAATTTGCTAATTCTTAATAAATTATTAAGAATCTCATAAACAACATCTTGTCTTGCTGATGCTTTTCCACTTACAAGGCTTGTAATTGCTGCATAAGAATCAGAACATATAACTACCAATCTTGGCTTTACCTCCTCTACCCACTGAAGTGCTATCATCAACTAACTCTGCCGCAAACACAGATACATAATCAGAAATTCTTTTCTTAATTCTTACTTGAAATTGTGGAATATATACAGCAGCTGCTGTCCTTCCAGATATGGGATCCTTAGAGCCATCCGTATATATATGCAACCATGATGAATAAGTCTGATCTAAATATTTCTGTACAATGATGTTCTTTAGGGAATCTCTCTCATTCTTTATTTTATTTTGAATTTGTACATCAATTATTGGCATGGGAAATATCCATGGTGGTATATTAGATAATATAACAGTTGGGCTAACATCACAATCTGCAATACCAGCTTCTAGTGCCTCTCTGTAAGCTATCCATCCCCAGCTTTTAATGTTCTTGTTACCATGTTCCCAGCATTGTTCTATAACTCGTTTTACTGGATGCTTCTCTTTATGGCCTTTTATGTTAACCCAATAATTTAATCTGATTTTTTCCCTACGAAGGTTTAAGGGAGCTTCTCCAACTTCTACCTCTAATGCTGCAATGGGAGATGTTCTGACTGCACCACAGCATATTCTTAAAGCTTGATTTTGAATTACTTCAATCTTTTTGATAATGGATTCTGCTGCAAATCCATAAATTACACTTCCATAATCCAAACTTGACCTAATTAACGTTCTATATATTCGTTTCAATGATATTCTACAAGCACCCCATTCAACCCCTGATAAACATCTTAAAATATTTACTCCTATTTTACATTTCTTGATCAATTTTTTAGCATGCATTGCAAATGTCAACCTAGAATCCATCCATACTCCTAGGTATTTAACTACTTCAACTTGTTCCAATTCCTGCTTATATAATTTTAATTTAACCTTTGGTATATTTTTTCTTTTAGTAAAACATATTACTTGAGTTTTGGCCACAGATAGCTTAAAGCTCCAGTTATTTGCCCAACCCTCTACTTCATTTACTGCTTTTTGAATATTTTGAACTACATTTAAAACATTACGTCCCCTTTTCCATATTGCCCCGTCATCTGCAAATAAAGCTCTACCTATATCACCTTTTAAATTACTAAAAATATCATTAATCATTATATTAAAAAATACTGGGCTGCATACACTTCCTTGTGGAGTTCCATTATCTATCCTATATATCTTTGAATACTCTCCCCCAACCCTAACTTGAATTGTTCTTTCTTGGAGGAAGTCCATAATCCAATTATAAATTTTTCCTCCAATACCCATACATTTAACTTTTATTAATAGTCCTTCTTTCCAAAGCATATCATATGCTTTTTCAATGTCGAATAGCACCCCTACCAATACCTCTCTATTTACTTGAGCTTTCCTGATATCATCTTCTAGGCTTAAAACTGCGTCCATAGTATTTCGACCTGCCCTAAATCCACTCAAATGTAGCGCTGCCTGGATGCTTGCGGAATATACGTAACATGAACGCGCTTGACGTCACATCCGCAGACAGCGCGGGAAAATTCGGACCCGACAGAAAATAAGAAAAATAGGATACAGGCTTATAGGTGCACCCACTGTGAGCCGACAAGGTGTCAGTATGCTCATCCGGAGATGTTTGAGTTATAAATGGTAAAATAAAAAGGCTACTGTTATGTTTATTTTGGGGGGAAAGCTGCATATAGCCTCTTTAACAGTCACTGTACCTTATAATAGTTCTATGATTTTTCCTATAACATCTAAAAAAAATAAATAAATTCATTTGCCTAAAATATTTTGGATGATTCAATAAGGCATCATACGAAAATGTGCATGGTAAAAAAAGTAAAGGTGTTAAATGTTAGATGTGATTGTCAATCGGGGTATTGTTTTGTAGTTATGTACGGACCACGAACATGTCAGAATTTCATTATTGGCTATGTATGTTTATTTATTTCTATTTATTTATTTATTTTTGATTATTATTATTATTAATATATTGATATTGTTGTCTTGACTTGTATGTAATATATTGTTTTTTATTTTTGGCGGAATGGGTTATTGTGGGGGAAAAGCTTTAACTTTGATTGTATCTGCTTTATGTTAATGCTTTCTATTAATGCTTTGAAAAAGTTGATAAATAAATGTATATAAAAAAGTAAATGTGTAGTAACCATGTTTATTTTGGCAGGTGAAATTAATATATAACAGTTTTGCAACAAATGCCATTGTAAAATGATGGTCAAAACCATGGATAATTTGTGGTTTCCATGGTTAATTTCCTATAATATAATAGGCAATTTAGGTTAGTATATAATATAATATAATATAATATAATATAATATAATATAATATAATATAATATAATATAATATAATATAATATAATAATCAGGGAATTATAAAATTGGCCGGAGTCGATCTTTTACACCTGCTTCAAGATACTGCGCGTCACGTGACAGGGAGAGTGTTCAGGCTCGCGTGCGGCTCGACATAAGACACTTCATGCTGATCTTCTTCTCATGTGCCGCATTCAGCTCTACTTCGGGAGTAGGTGATTCTATATTGAACCTACACATACACACAGCGGAATAGTGACGGTTGGGACGACACAGAGGAAGATTCGCCCCTGAAGAAGAGCGGTTTGGAAAGTGAATTTCAGCCCAAAGCTGTAGTGCGAAGACGTTATTTCCTCGTTATAATGAATGTAACCTATAGCCTTCTGATGTTTTGACATGAAGATGGTGTTTTACGTAAGGACTCTACTCCTGTTTCTCTTATTATTTTGTGAGGACGGTTGCGCACAGGTGTTCAATCTCAGTCTCTCCATAGAGGAAGGTTTACCTGCAAAAACTATTGTCGGGGATTTAAGTGTTGGACTACCGACGAAAACCCACATTTCTGGATTCTTTATATCTGAGAGCAAAGATTCAGATGTGTTCAGAGACTTTGAGATCGATGGAGACTCCGGGATCATCTCCACAGCCGTGGTGTTGGATCGAGAGCGCACAGATAAGTACGAGTTCGCGGCCGCCGCTTTAACAGGAGAAGTTATTAAAGTAAGCATCGAGGTGAAGGACGTGAACGACCATTCCCCCGTATTCCCTGTAAAAACAATCCATTTGAATGTGTCTGAATTAAGCCCCCCAGGAAGTCGTTTTGAGTTGGAAGGAGCTCAGGACCAGGATAAGGGTGATTATGGCACTCAGGGCTACAGAATTACAGATGGAGACATGGGGAAACTTTTTAAAGTGGAGATCCGCAGTAGTGGAGGTGGTATGTCAAATTTAGACCTTATTCTGCAAGCAAGATTAGATAGAGAAACTACAGACTTCTACAATTTCACAATTGAGGCATTTGATGGTGGTGTACCATCCAAAATAGGCCAATTACAAGTACATGTTACTGTACTTGATGAAAATGACAACCAGCCTGTGTTCAATCAGTCAGAGTATCATGCTGTCTTGTTGGAAAGCACCCAATTGTTGGCACCAGTCTGCCAGGTATTTGCTACAGACCCAGATCTTGGCAGCAATGGTCGAGTCACATATGAGATAAACCGCCGTCAAAGCGATCCAAATGAGTTTTTCATTATTGATATTTCCTCAGGTATCATTAGTGTAAATAAGCTTTTGGACTATGAAAACCAGTCATTTTTTGAGCTCATTGTGACAGCATGGGATTCTGGGATTCAACCTGAATCCTCCAACGCATTTGTAAGTATTAAAGTACTGGATGTCAATGACAACCACCCAAATATTAGCATCCTGTTCCTAAATGAGGCCGGAGCACCTGAAGTATCCGAAGGAGCAAGACCCGGAGACTATGTTGCCAGGATCGCAGTCTCAGATCCAGATTTAGGAGATATCAATAAGATTGATGTGCTTCTTCAAAGTGAGGATGGGATGTTCTCCCTCAAATCCACTGATGATTTTCTTTACGTTCTCTGTGTGGATGGCCCACTGGACCGAGAGTTAAAGGACTTGTATGAGCTCACTGTGACTGCCACAGATTCCGGCTCTCCTCCTCTGAGCAGTGAGATAACATTTCAGGTTCAGATAACAGATTTGAATGACAATCCACCCGTTTTTGATCGAAACATCTATGAGGAGAGCATTTCTGAGGATGTGCTTGAGGGAACAGCTCTCTTCCAGGTCAAGGCCATGGACAGAGATCTAGGAGGGGATTCTGGAATCACCTACTCTACTGTACAATCAGAGCAGGAGCATCTGTTCAACATAGATCCAACATCAGGTCTCATTACTACTGCTGCTGGCCTAGACCATGAGCGAGAGAAGGAACTGAGGTTCTTAGTGGTGGCTTCCGATGGTGGTTCTCCTTCCCTGTCCTCCACGGCCACTGTGACCATCCACGTGGTGGATGTCAATGACAATAAACCTATATTCCAACAACAGTTCTATAATGTAACCGTCAAAGAGCACACAGCTGTTGGGACATGCATCCTACAGGTATTTATGATTATGCTCCTTTTCAAGAAATTGTTCTGCAGCCAGTTTGTTGATGGTGATAAAAGGATGCCACTATTATTTGTAAGAAGAATAAAATATTTAAATGAGTATTAGTTACCCCAGTTAACCCAGAAATAAAAAAAAAAAATCTGTCATGATTTGCTCACCCTCATGTTGTTCCAAACCTGACTTACTTTTTTCTACATAAAATGTGATATTTTGTTGAGTGTTGCGACCAAACTAACCATTGGCCATTATTTTGTTACAAATCAGAAGCTGAAATGAATAAGACATGAAAAATAATAGTGGCGTATTATTATCACCATCAAATTTGTTTTAATTTTTGGGTGAACAATTACATACAAGCACGAATAAAAAATTAAAACAGGTGCAATCAAAAGGAAGTTGATGAATGAAGCTGTTGCTCAACAAATTAATCATTGTAGGGATCAGAATGTCAGAAGAAACCCAGTTACTATCACACCAACACACAAACACACACACTCACTCTCAAAACAGTGACCGCACTAAGACTTTTTGTCGAGACAAAGAGAATAGTGTTGCAAAATATGTGTGTAGCCTGGCACAATTGTACTTGTACAATGAAATCATGTTTGTAGTTAGGGTTAGGGTTAGAAGTAAAGTAGAAGAAGTAGAAATTAAGACATTTACAATGTTACAAAAGGTTTCTATTTCTTAAACGTTTTCTTTTCATCAAAGAATAGAGAATAAAATACACAGTTCCCCAAAAATATAAATCAGCAAAACAGTAAATCAAATGACACTGAAGACGGTGCCGAAGAAAATGAATAAGAAAAGAAGAAAAAGAGCCTCTCTCTCTCTCTCTCTATATATATATATATATATATATATATATATGAAGAGTTCAGATGCAAAAGCCTCTAAATGCCATTTGAAATTTTCTTCTAAAATGACCATTTTTATCAAGCTTGTATATTTAAGTTCAATAATTTCACTTAAATGACAATTAATAGGTAATCTTCATTGCCATTTAAGTGAAATTACTGAACTTAAATATACGAGCTTGATAAAAAGGATCATTTTAGAAGAAAATAAATTTCAAATGGCACTTAGAGGCTTTTGCATCTGAACTCTTCATATATATATATATATATATATATATATATATATATATATATATATATATCACCAGTCAACAGGTAACATCTCTATACTGATCAAATAATGCTGCCTTGGTGAGCATAAGAATTCTTTCAAAAACATTTCAAAAATAATATATTAAATACATTTACATTACATCATATACACATTTATAAGAATCTTAAACATTTTAATTAAAGACTATTTTGTGGTCTCTCGCCAGGCACCCACATTGATTACATGTCTCAAAACATTCAGAAGAAATAGTTTTTCTTGACATATATTGGATTTACAGCACTGTGCAAAAGTTTTAGGCACTATAAAATTGCTGTAGAGTGAGAATGTTCAAAAACAATAGGACACATTGAATATTTTTTTTATCAGTGAACTTTATAAACCAAATCATATCAATATTTGGTGTGACCACCATTTGCCTTTAAATTAAATAAATTAACACAAATTCTAGATATATTTTGTGCACAGTTTACCCTTGTACATCCTTATGGACATTTTTGTCCTTTTCAGGTTTTTTTTTTTTGATCACTTTGCCTTTGTTAATGCTAAGTGCATCAAATTTGGCACAGGATTGGAATTTTACTATTTCATTTATTTAAAAAATAAATTTTGCACTAGGTACACAAAATGCTCCCTCTCAGCGCCTTTTGTACAAAAATATCCCTATTGAAAACCATTAAAACTGTTAAAACTGCAGCTTTTGTTTCCAGGGCCATTTAACTAAAAAAGGATGCCATTCTGTTGGCAAGGCTTCAAAATTGACATTTTTACTTTTTTTTATCAGATGGTGCCATTTTTTTTTCAGGTTTGGCCTATAAAACAAATACTCCCTTTATTCATGTTTTCTGCTACAGCATATTGTAGAGCCAATTGGATAAATTATGCAACGATATTTGTGTGGGTGTGTTGGTATGGATGTCAGAGTGTGGTATGTATATGTGTTATAAAAAAAAATGAGTGTGTGTGTGTGTGTGTGCATGTGTGTTTGTAATTTTGAGAGAGAAAAAACAACAAATAAAAAATCCAATTACTGTTTTGCTGAGTTTTGCTGGCATCCAATCGGGAAAATCTATTCCGAATGCTCATTTTTTAAAACAACTTATTCAGAATTATGGCTTTGACTTTCTAGCCATTTTAGAGTTCAACTGGTTTTATAAAATATATATTTTCTATAAAATAATGTTCATAAATAATTTTCATAAACTTAAACCTATATAACTTTTTTTTGAATTTACTTTTATTTTTTACTTTGCAATAATCTGCCAAGAGTCTTCTTTAAAATGAGACCAAGCTTAAGTCTGTGCTCCAAGCTTCAAATTTTTATGACAGTTTTTTGACACAGGCATTTTTGTCCTCTATATGTAACTTTTTTATTTATGCACAAGGGTTAAGGAAGTTTGCATCCTTAAGAAGTTTCAGCAGTTCTGTAGATTTAGGCTTTAGACTCAATTGCTTCTGTCTCTTCATGTAATCCCAGACTGACTCTGTGATGTTAAGGTCAGGGCTCTGGACACTGTACCATCTGTTGTAGGACTCAGTGTCATTACAAAATTCTCTGGATTATTACAATATTTGCAAAAGGAATCTGAAATGACATCATTCTGAAATTGATATTTCCTACAGCATGCTGCAGCAGAATATATAAATATCTATCTAAAGACAAATGTTTTTGTGTAAGATCTAATACACAGTATAGTGTGAGAAAATGTCATACTTGATAGGTATTTACTTTGGTCATAATTTCAGAGAATATATTTTTTGATATCTCTTTTTGATCATAGCCGCTATCAGTTTTACGTGCAGAGAGTGTTTGTAATTTATGATCTCAGACTGTTGCTTTTAGACTTTGACCTGAAGTCCCAGTCCTTCCGCCCATCTCTGAGATCATAGTATCTCTTTTATGACAGAAAGGCTGAGTATGAGATCATGAGGTACTGCTAAAGATAGGACAGGATTCAGCAACAGACAATTTGTGGGTGAAAACCCAATGATTTATACTAAGTAACATTTTATGCTATGTGTAATCATGTTATAGCAAACTTGAGTGGAAAGCTTAAAGACCCCTTGAAAATGGCTTGACAAGAACACTTTTTTATGTTGATGCAATAAAAATAGCCATTTCAGGGTCACCCCCTTTAAAAAATAATTATGTCACAGCACTTGAGTATGATATTACGGAGAAGGACAGTAGGGCAGTCATCAATATTTGATATCAGATTTTCTGAAAGACAAATTGACCAGTCTGCTAAAACATTTCAGTTAACACACTCAAGTATTAACTATGTTATCAAAATCTAGAACACAAAGAATACAAACAAATGAGGTATAAAAAAGGAAGCATTTTAGCTTTTAAACTTTAGATTCAATAAAATATGTTAAAATTGCCTATAATAATGTTGTATTAAGAGATAGGTGACTCTCCATCCAACCTGATCTTATGAGAAAAAAATATTTGGTGAATTGGTTGTGAGTTTGTATGAATATGTACAACCCATAAAGGTCCACCCCAACCCTAAGCAAAACTGCCAGACGCAAGCATACTGTATAATTAAATTAGTGAGAGATCGTATGAATTTGCTACCAGTTGACAAAAACATAAAATTGTCATGAATTGCCGTTAAAGCTGTTTGAAAAGATGCTTCTTCAATTAGTCTTGATGAAAACACAAAGCGCATTACACAGAGTCTTTCACCATGAGGTTTTTCAGTGGTATTACAAGAGTGGGTTTTATTCATCTGAAAGAGTGAAGCTGGAACTGTTAATCTGAGACACCCTTTGCTGTGCCAACACCATAACCAAAGTTAATGAGATAAAGCTTGCCCGTATGGTCATTTTTGTGCTCCTAATACACAGGATTACAGGCTCCTAGTTTCAGAAAGATGTTGCAGTTTATTTTAGGCCTGCATCTAACGATTATTTTTGTCGTCGATTAATCTATCGATTATTTTTTCGATTAGTCGACTTATTGTTTCGAATAATCTAATGCATATTTTTTGGGATTAGCTGATTTGGATTGGGAAAATTTCCAATAAATAAGTACAACTTCTACCATTAGTATTTCAAACTTTTAATTAATTCATTTTCTGTAAAATACATTGAAATTTCCCAGTATAAAAAATAAAGTGCCAGAATTAAAATGCAAGCAACACTTTAGTCCATCATGTAACATTAATTTCACATAAATTCTGCCAAACACAGCACAAAAAATACATTATTATGAAGGCATTAAGTTGTTTAAAGGAGCAAAGTCCAACATAAAGAGTGCAAAAAAATTTTTTAGGGACTTTGTTACTAATTTGAACACGTTGATCATCTCACGAAAGCCCTACAATAGAAAGAGGTCTCATCCTTTAAAATAATCAAAATTCAGAATGCTATCAGTAAGTCAAGCGGTCATGTGGGGCGTGCAAACGGTGACGTCCTTTTTATGGAAGAAATCTTGCACACAGCTTTGTCTCTTCCTGAGTAATAAAACAAGCACAACAATAACATAAACATTTTTAAACATAAAATCTATGAATGCTACCAATATATGAAGAGTATGTAATGCATCTGTATATTATTTTAACATGAAATGATGAATGACAAAAAAAGTATTTCAGAAAGGGTAATGAAATATGCAAATATTTTAAACTTTATTTGTAACTAATGGTACTATTTCATAAAATGTCCGATGTATACAATCACAGGCCTATTTAGCAAATGTGTTTATTATAGTCTGTAATATTACTATAGTGGGAATATGATTTACTCAATTAACTTGTTCGAAATGCACTTTTTGTTCTTCATGTTTTTTTATAAAAAGGTTCACAAACACTAGATTACAGCTTAAGCTACTGTTAATATGTAAATATAACGTTATCGTTTGTTTTTATAAGATTCGGATTTCTCCATTAATAATAAAAAGCTGACATCTGTTATTAGCAATGAAACTGACTGCACAATGAATCTTTCATAATATCGATTTGCCAAAGTGCAGAATTCAGCACTGAACAAAAAAGTCCATTTCGAGCCGTGAGGAGAATCTATCTTAATAGGCTTTATGTCGAGCGTCACGTGACCAAACCGGAAAACGGGTCTCATCGCGTCCGCTTGTCAGAGAAAGTGTTAACGGCCGTAAGAACTGACTACGATATCTATGGATTTGTAAGGTAATCAGCTAACTTACCTATTTCACTTTGTTATTGGCGTTTTATTCCATTTAAATATCTAAACGTTACTGTGAAGAATAAAAAATATAAAACGTTTAAATATCAATCTGCACATGTGAGGGATATTGGTTATGCTAATCGTTGATCGCTCCTTTAAGTTATCTTGATTAAAACCGCAAAAAAAATTCATGAAGCACATACAAAAGATCTGGACCGGAAGCGATGAGACCCGTTTTACAGAGAATGCGGAAGTAAGTTGTGCATAAAGCCTATTGCTTCCGATTGGCCAATGCATTCAAGAAATCAACACGTATGTCTGTGATTGGCTACATTGTTAAACGCTGCAAACATGATAGATAGACTGACTCTGGCCTGTAAATAGTTTTTATTTTGTTTTAGTGGTACTTGTTGCTTTTGTGCAACAGATATATGACAATTTACTAGTTTTGAGATGTTCAATATATAGATTTCTATTTTGCGGGAGTCCCGCGAATCGTTTTCGAATCGTAGTGCGTTAACGTTACTGTCCGCGCCCGCACTCGCCTCATTCTGTTGAGTTGGGTCCCATGGGAGTGCAGGTCTTTAGTCTACATGTGCATACATAACTTTTAAAAATTAGCTATTTAAATGCACTGATTGAAAGCTTCGTTGACAGTCGAAGTCGTTAAGTCGAAGTTATAAATGAAAGTCCGTTATTGGGGCAATAAATTACATCTGCTTTGTTAGCAATTATCATTTTTACCTAGCATACAAGCTGTAATAGCTGAAAAAAGAATGTATAACCGCAACAACTCCAAAAACTCACTGGAAAAGCCTACTACTTACCCAGCTGGCTCGTCGTTTTGAGTTCGCAGTCTCACGGGATGTTTCTCGGTGACAGGATGATGCTCGTTCATAGCAGTTGTACGTTACTGCTTTCCATAGGGAACAAAGCACCTTTCTGTTCGGCTGTAGTCGTGGTCTGGCTTTATTTGATAATATGTGTGATGTGTGACTTTATAAATTTACAAACTGCTGAATTGTTACAGATGAATAATTAATAGTTTATTGTAAAAATGAGAAATGTTTGTGAAATCTGGTCTAGGTCACTGCCATAGATGCTGATGATGCTGAGTTTGGATCAGTGCGATATTCCCTCTATGATGGGTTCAGCAGCAAGGATGACCACCCTTTCTTTCACATCAACTCTGTTACTGGGGAAATCTGTGTGTCTCAAGATATTGATCATGAAGCTCACCTTGTGACTTTTGACTTGTTGATTAAAGCTGAAGATCAAGTGAGTTCAAATATGTTAATCCTGATTTTGTGTTATTTCATTTAAGAAGGTATTATTAATTATGTTTTTTTTTTATTATTTATAGGATGGGCTCAGTTCGCAGACATTTGTTCACATCGATGTGGAGGATGTGAATGATAATGCTCCTGTTTTTAGTCCTGAGAAATATGTCACGAGTGTGAGCATCCATACTCAACCTGGCACTGAGCTCTTTAACATTTTTGCTTCTGACCGAGATTCTGGAAACAATGGAAAAATCACCTATGAGCTTCTGCCTGGAGATTCTACGTCTTTATTCACTGTGGACCAGTCAACAGGTAACATGCCCAAATGTTAATACTGTATGTGTTTATCTAGGACTTGCTTGCCACATTGCAGATGACTTACAGTATATAGTACACAAAACTACAATGTTCACCTAAGAGAGTATTTTTATTTTAAATAAAATCTAAAACCAAAAAGGATTCAAATGAAGAAACTGTTTGTGTTGTCACTGTCACACAAGCCAAACATGAGTGATTTCTTAGTCCATAGGACAACGAAGATAACTCAAATATTCTGTTTAGTCATTATAGTGCATGCTTATCTTGAAAGTCTGACCGAGAGTCTTCCATGGCAGATATAGTAATTCCTTTTGTCACGTCCCAGTTGGAAGCCTGTGGATGTACACAGCACCTTCCTAAATCCTTGCTGGACATGGGTGCAAATGGAAAGCTATGTAAATTGTTGAAGTGGACTGTCATATAGCAATGAATGCCTGCAGAAATGTGTGATTAGGCTTTATATGATGACTGATGTACTCAGTTATCTTATTAAAAAATGTTGCAGCTCAGTGACTTAGTAAAAACACAACATTTATTGGTGAAAAAAGTTTTTTGCAAAGTCTTTCATTTTTAATCTGGCAAAAATATAATACGAATATACTGTGATATTCTGAGTAATTAAGTATAGTACAGTGAGACTGATATAGATATATAAACATTTACTTTTCCTTAAAGGGATACTCCACTTTTTTTGAAATAGGCTCATTTTACAACTCCCCCAGAGTTAAACAGTTGTGTTTTACCGTTTTCTAATGTATTCAGCCGATTTTCTGATATTTAGAAGAATATCTGTAACCAGACCGTTTATGGTCTCATTGACTACCATAGTATTTTTTTTTCCTACTATGGAAGTCAATGAGACCAGAAACGGTCTAGGTTACTGATATTCTTCTAAATATCAGAAAATCAGCTGAATTGATTCGAAAATGGTAAAACTCAACTACGTAACTCTGAGGGAGTTGTAAAATGAGTCTATTTCCAAAAAAAGTGGAGTATCCCTTTAAGTTATTTTAAACATAACAATCAATAGGATAAGACACGTTTAATAAAAATCACAAGTCTAAATTTATTTGGTGAATACTGATAATTCTGCTTATTAAAGTTTTGCCAACATTTGTATGGCATCTGTTACTGTTACTGTCCTTGGCTTTTCGCACACATAAAGAGCTACTGTTGAGCTGTGTTTGAAGTGACGCATTACAGTAATGAGATTACACTATAATGAAGTAGGGGGTCTGCTCTTTCCCATTACAATCACAGTTCCGCCATTAATGATGTTACATAGATGATTTTCTCTTTTTACATTTGGTTTCCTTTAGCAGATAGCAGTTAAGATAATGCAGCAGATGACACAGATGAAAAATTATTTCTGTCCTAAGTGTGCTTACTCTTAAGTAGTGCTCTGAAGTCAATAATCCCTCTTTTATCGCCTGCATGCTCTCACTCGCTTAGGGAAATCCATCTCTGCTGGACAAATGTTTTCATCATTGGTTTAGAGCTTTTTGACATGATGTGCCTTATATATATATAAGCGGCGATGAAGAGAGTCAAGCAGAACCTCCCCAAACACGGCACTTACAAAATATTTTTGAATGGTAATTTGCCTATATTTTTTAACTTTATACACGTTTGTTTTACGCAATTGCATCGAACTGGCTGGCTACTATATACACAAACAGTGTTGGCATTGGTTTACATTCTCGAAAAAATAACATCATAAAGTATATACTGTACATGAAAAATACATTTACAAAATTAGTACATTTACAAATTCAGGTCCAAAATATTTGTACGTGTTTGTCGTAGGCACAAAATAGCATAACCAAGTGGCTATAAAGCCAGCGCTGGCATTTGATAAAACTAAAATATTACGTCTGAAATTATACATGCAAATACATTTAAAATTATTTAGCCTACTTAAAGGATGTGGCCCAACAACTGCTGCTTTTGGTTTTAAAGTTGAAACTGCTTCATGTTTTAGTAACAGTTTCTTGTTGAATCCGGTGTTGAATTCGTGCACTGCACAGTGCCGCACTTCACAGTGAATCTCTCATTTATATCGTGTCTAGACTTTGGTTATGAGGGGATTTGCAAAAGGATAAAGCTCGTGCTGATTCTGAACGTACATTTTGAGCGAATTCTCTGCATGTTGACTCTAAAATGCCTCTGATTTGCACTGCATTCATGCGCTTAATATACATGTCTGTGATTGGCTACAATGCTCAATGCGGACACAACACAAGTAGTTTCGTTTCGTTTTTGTATAATGTGTCCTCCAGTGCCCGGACTCGACTGAACTCGGACATTTTTCAGAGTCTAAAATGTCAGATTCCGTGTCAAGTCCGAGTCCAAATTCATCCGAGTGCGTGACAAGTCCGAGTTCATTCAAAATTGGACTCGAGTCTGCACTCAAGTCCGAGTCCGAGTTCGAGTACCCCAACTCTAGTATATACAGCACAAGTTTTCACCTACACAAGCTCCTTATATACAGGGAAAAGAGATGGCGAATCCTCTTCCCTGTTTATGATTGTGTCACATTCACCATTGCTTGGTACGTCTAACTCCTCGGAGCTAGAGCACTGAAGCATTGGGCTGTCTCCCAGGGCGGAAGAAGCCACAGGGCGGGCTTATGACACCAGAAAGAGAGCAATGTATCCCTCGGGTAAGGGAGGAGATAAGGCAGAGCTGTCTTCGACCCGCCATGAGATCCATTTGCGAACCCCAGGAATGCGTTCTTTGTGCTGCCTCGGCAGCTCGCGAGCCTGACCACCCTCATCAAACATGGACAGGTGGGAGCGGAGCATGCGGAGCTGGAGACACTCATAATGCTGACAGTCAGCCTCCTCGAAGGCTGACATAGCATGCTCCACACCCAAACAAACTGCACAAAGTTCATGTGTATCCCCACCCGCAAGGAAACGAGGGCAGGGAGAAGCACACGACTTGAATAGTTGTTTCACCACAATATAGATAGTGGATGTGACAGACAACAATAAATATAAAGACAGTTTGACAAAACCTAGTGCCGGTTGCATCTGATGTGCTTTTATTCTTTCCTGGTCATGACGTCACTCGTCTGTGCCGCTCGTTCTTTCCATTGGACGAGTTGACATTCATGCTTCAGACACAATCACACGGAGGCGTTCCCAAGGCGTCACTGACGCAGCACAAGTTCTTTCGAAAGGGAACTAATGAACCTTATTGTAAAGTGTTACCATACTGTATATCTTTGTGTACTTCTCTACTTAATTTAAAGTCCCTGTATAGTCAAAATTAAGTATGTGTTCTGAGTTTGTCACACCACAGAAAAATGTGTTATTAGCCACCCAGCCAAATTTGAATGATAAAAAAGCCGGCAAGTACATAAAATAAGCTATCAAAATCTTGAAAAAAATGAGCAGTTATCTCTGTTCTCAAACGCTGGGGGTGTGTCCGCTGGCTTTGCTGAAACCACGCCCACTAGTGGGAAAGCTGTCGACGGTGATATTAGATGAAACTGCTTTCACGACGGGAGGATGAACACTGAGGCGGGAGACAGTCATTTCAGCCCCATTCACCAGTAACAGCGGATTATCAGTGAATCCAAGTTGTCTCTGAGGAAAGCTAGAAACTATCCAGTGTAAAATGATCACTACAGAGGCGGGTGTTGGCGGTAATCCTCAGCTCTTCATCAAGGTTGGTTCTCTGAAAACCTCCTCTTGATGTGATCGTTTTTAGGGAATTTAAATAAAGATACCGATCTGTTTTGTACATGATCGCATTCAGGTAGTAGCCTATGCATTTCTGTGTTGAAGGCATAGCTAGCTAGAAAACTGTAGGCTCAGCTGTAGTAACTAATTGTACTGACAGTCACGCGCGATTGAGCGGTGAATGCGAATGTGCTCAGGGAGTTTTTTGTGTGTGTTAGGGGAGAGATCAGACTTTGTGCGTCATCAAATAGGGGTGTGTCCAGGAGCTCATGGGTTCCAGTGCGCTCATGGGTTCATCGAGCCCTGTTTTAGCCCCGCCCAAACAATCCGTAAAATTGCAATGGTGAAAAACTGTTTAACGGTCTAACTACACATTTCAGTAGTTCACAGTTCACAGTCTTTGTAATATGTTTTAGAAATACATATGTAACATTTACATTGTGTTTAGAACTGTTTTGTAGAATTGCCTTTACAGGGACTTTAAAGACAGTAAATGTCACTTGCCTACCTTTCTGCGCACTGGGAATTATATTTTCTCAGAAAGAGCATACAGTGAATATGACATTCACTGGCAGGCATTAAATGTATATTAGATACACAAAGACTTGTTTAAATCAAGTGTATTTGCTGAATGCAGATTCACTGCGACAAAAGTGTTTTAGTGTTTGCCTTTGTTTCGATTATCAAACAAAACTGTTGAATAGTAAAGCATGTAGTGCTACTGTATATGAACTTCAAAAACAAACAGCTAAATAAAATGCACACAAATTAATCTCTCTTGCTCTTGGTTGCATGCATATGATTACCCTTCTGTGTGCCAGTGGGGGCATGCATGCCTAAGGTTACTCACCCTGGTTTAAATCAACATATGCTAAGGATTTTAAGTTAGATCAAGGTGAATCCAATAGCAAGACCCCAACCATCTGTCTGTCAAAAGTTGAGCTAGCCATGGACATATCCACCATATCACTGATGGGTGGATTTAAAGTTTGTTTAGTTTATTAAAAGAAGAGAGACTAAGATATGGTACAATTAAATCATCATGACCTTGTTCAACGAGATCCTTAATGATCTTTCATTTAAAGAATTTACTTTGATTAGATACTAACCTTAACATAGTATTTCATAAAGTTAATCACTAAGGTTTTTCGGTAACACTTCAGAATATTGTTACTTCATTAATTAATAACTACACAGGACCAAATGATTAATGCACTATTAACATTCTAGTAACTACTATTAACTAGCAATACATTCTGATTAACGAATTAGTAAGTAATAGGGTTCAGTCAAATTCACTATTAGCTAATCAGTTACTTCTATTTCTCATACCTCACTGAAGACTACTAAGAACTACTATATACAGGTTCATACTATTAATAATGCATAATGTATAATATAAGGTAATGGTAACCCATTAGTAATGACTGAAGTATTACTACATCCTTCTAAACTAAAGGAACTACTAATTTTGGATCAGTATTCTAAAGTTAAAGGGGTAACACTTTACAATAAGGTTCATTTATTAAACATTAGTTCATGCATTAACTAACATGAACTAACCATTTGTTACTGTATTTGTTATTCTTTGTTAACGTTAGTTAATACAAATCTAGCTGTTCATTGTTTGTTCATGTTAGTTCACAGTGCATTAACTAATGTTAACAAGATTTTAATAAAATATTAGTAAATGTTGAAATTAACATTACCAAAGATTAACAAATGCTGAAGTAGTATTGTTCATTCTTTGTTAATGTTAACTAATGTAGTAACTAATGAACCTTATTGTAAAGTGTTACCGTTAAAGGCTTGATAACTACCTATTGACTGAAGTCATTGTAAGCTTTTTGCAAGATTTTGGATAGTAATGACCCAAGTGTTACTACATCTTTCTAAAAGAACTACTAATTATTTGGATCAGTATTCTAAAGTGAAGATCATGGGAACCCACTAGTAATGACTGAAGTGTTACCAAATTGATCGAAAGGAATTACTATTCAAATTCTAACTAAAAACTCAAAAGCTTACAATGCCTTCAGTCAATATTAGGTAGTTATCATGTTTTTCCCTTTAGAATATCCAAATAATTAGTAGTTCTTTGACAAGGATGTAGTAATACTTGATGCATTAGTGGGTTACCATTACCTTGTATTATAAATTATGCATTATTCATGTTAATTATGAACCTGTTTACACCTGTTCTCTGAGAGGTATGAAAAAGTACTATGTATAAAATACTAAATAGTGAACTACCACGTTCAACTAACCGCTATTATTTACTAATGTGTTAATCAGAGCTTTTACTTAGTTAATAGTAGTTACTAGAATGTGACTCATTTGTTCCTCTGTAGTTATTCATTAATGTAAGAACAGTGTTACTGGTTTTTCATTTCAGTTCCCTTAAATTTAACTCTGTAATCTACGTATAGTCAAATATAAACGTTCTTTTCACTGCAATAATAGCTAAGACCGTATGAATGTGTCCTCTAAGATGTTAATGTAGGTTTTGTGTGCACTTCAGGTACTGTTTACCTGAGTTCTTCGCTTTCCCAGCTGCGCAGTAGCAGCGTGAAGCTGTCTGTGTCTGCTCAGGATGGAGGAGGTATGTTTGCCGCTCATCCTGCTAACATCACCGTGAACATCTTACAGAGTGACCAGCCGCCTGCCCTTTTCCAGAAAGCCCACTACACCTTCTCCATCCCTGAGGATGCACCCATGGGCTCCACCGTAGGTTTGGTTCAGGCTGTTACCCCTGCCAGTGAGTTTTCTTTGTTTTTTTCTCTGAAATGTTATGGCTGTCACAATGTTCTCTGCTTGTTCGAGTAAAACCTTAAGTTTGTATTTGTTAACATAAGTTAACATTTTAGATAACATTAACTAACAACTGAGCAACACCTGTAGCATTATATCATTTTTTTTGTTGCTGTTAACTTGTATATATTTATCTTTTAAAATTAATGGCTGATTTTGTTAACATTAGTTAATAGTCACCATGAACTAACACAGAACTAACATCGGTGTACATATTTCAGTAAGGCCCAGCAATACCTTAATATATGCTCTTTTCCTGATAAATAATCTTAGTAAAGAGCCAAAACTTTCCATTTTACAATGAGATTCCTAAAAAACTTAATTGCTTTTGATTAAAGTGCTGTTCATTGTTAGTTCAAGTTAACTAAGGCTTTAAGTTATATAAGCATATACTCTGTCAACTGTAGTAAACGCTGCACAATGGCAAGTGGATGTTATTATGTTTTAAAGAGGTGTTATTTCATGTTAGTTCACATTCACTAATGCATTAACAACAGTGTTGGGTAATTAGTTACTGTAATTTAATTTCTTTTCCCTTTGAAAATGTAAAGTAAGGGATTACTCTTCATTTTTTGTAATTTAATTGCAGTTACTTCTGATGTGATTGAGGTAAATACTGTGTATAGATCAATCCGATCTCACAGCGATTCGTATGCATTTTATGAGGTGTCTAAATCGTAGGACCTCACTCGAATTCGTATGAATTAGCCATCTTGTAAAATATGGAAAAGGTGTGAAATGTCATGAGATCATATATAAAACAATAGTGGGTTTAACATCAAAATGTATTGTCTTATGTTAAAAAGTATGTTTTTATAATGTAACCTTCTCCACCTTGGTCAGTTTAAGGATAATTCATGCAATTTTATAGTATTTATTTGAAAGAATTAAAACAGATTCATGTCTATCCTTGTATTATTCAGCTGGTTGAGATTGATATGGGATTTTGAAAGTAATTAGTAATTTAAAGTAATTAAATACGTTTTAGTGAGTGTAATTAGTACAGTAATCTAATTACACGGTTGAAGAGGTAATTAGTAACTAGTAATTAATTACTTTTTAGAGTAACTTATCCAACACTGATTAACAAAAGTTAAAAAGGTAAGCTTTTAATGTAAAATGCATTGATAAATGTACAATTTAACATTATCAGATTAAACATTAACTAATGCTGTAAATAGATCTTGTTTATTGTTAGTTTTGTAAAAAAAAAAAATGCATTACTAGTAATTTAACCTATTAATGTTAAGAAATGTATACTGGTACAAGATAACATTAAAAAAGATTAATTAATGCTGTATACAGGCCTTGTTAATTGTTAGTTAATGTTAACATTAACAAATACATTAATGTAACGTGTTAGTAGGCACCACACATGAACAAGGAATACTGCGGTATTTAATCATAAATACATGAGATCTTTTGATGAACATAGGAGTAAACAACACATTATGCAATGTAATCAAGGATAAAACAGAACAGGTATAGAGCTAATTAACAACCAAGGTATCTAACTAGGAACTCAGGCAAGTAAAACAGGAACAGAACATAGAGAAACCAAAACCAAAACAGGTTACATGTGACAATTAAAGTTCCAACTGGTCAATAATTGTATGCCTTAAAACGCATCTTTGCTCACCAAAATGATGTCTTTTTTTCCTGTAAAAAAATGTCTTCATTCCTTAAAATAGCTTGAATGTAATTCCATTGCTTCATTTAGAACACGCCGAACCATGAATAGGCAAATTAGCCCTGCCTCCACTCAATCACACAAGCTCAGAATACCTGATCCACTCTGTCAAACTGTAGTAAATGCTGCACAATGGCAAGTGGAAATACTGGTTTAATTCAGCCATATATGTTTGAATCAGAAACTAATTCAGAAGAAGTGGAAGAATGAATTATACAGGCACGTATACAAGTCGATGTATCAAAATGGTATTGTCAGTGGACAAAAGCTAATAATTCATAATAACATTGTAATATACTTCACATAATTCATCACATACTGTATATTGCTAAATGTACCTGATTTTCATATTAATAGAAAAATATACAGAGATAACCTAACTTTTCTAGAGACTCCTCTGCTTCGCAGAAGTTAATGATATCCTAAAACCCGTCTGCATGTTGTCATGATTGGTTACAAGGTACTTTGTGATGTAAGAAACACTGGCAATTTCAAAACCGTGTTTTTGAGACTGTATTTGGATCATTGCCCTTTTTAAAGAGAAAATACTCGGTTTTGACGTGAATTTGCGCATGTTTTTTCTTAATAATAAAAACACCACATATATAAACAACATTAAAAACTTGATTTTAACACAGTGGGACTTTAACTAATCTTAATAAATACCAGCTTTTTGTAAAGTGTTAACATATTTTGTTCTGAACAAGTAGATTAGAGAAAATAGACAAATGTATTGAACCATGTGTAATTTATTTCAAGAAATGGGTGTTGACCACTTGAAATTATTTATTATTTGTTGAAAACTTGTTTTTTTCCAGTATCAATAATCAATAATAAATATATGAAATCCAGTCTGAAGTCAAGTCAAGTCATATTTATTTATATAGCGTTTTTTACAATACTGATAGTTTCAGGAAAACAGGAAAATAATGCAAAAAAGTTTGTTCCCAGAAGAAAATAGCATCACAGTCCAGCTTAAGTAAGTTCAGTGATGTTTCAGTTTTGTTTTTAAAAAGTTATTAATTTAGTTAATTTGTACATATATACACACAGTATATAGCCGCTCTGGAGAAAACCCTGATGTCATTGTGTTGCATGAGTAAACCCCGATATCAATGTCCCCAAATAAGCAAGCAATGCCAATGGCAAAGGATATGTCGAGGTCTCAAAAACACGTCTACCCTTTTTTTCACCTTTCCTTTCCACTAGTATTTCAGACACTGTTACCCCAATGACTAATCCAGCTTGCGGGTGAGGGATTAGCTGATCAGAGGGTTAAATATCAGTCTAGTTGACAGGGTTGTTAGGGTAGATAATAAGATTTGCTGTGCTTTGTTTCTATTGGCTCTCTTAGTCTACAATCAAATGTTTTTAGCAAAGTTGAAAAGCAAAGTTTAAACCAAAATTTTCCAAACCAAAGAAAAGATAGAACTTCTCCACATCCAAAGATAGCACTAGCCCATGTTTTCCCTTTAAATACATAAATAGCATTTAAAAGGCGTCTAATATTATCAGGTGAATTCCTAACCCGGTATTAATCCTGTTTGGTTAATCCCAATCATTGTTGGCAGAATTTTTCAAGGTGCATTATTGCTAAAATTTTAGAACGCGATGTCCAGTCCACATTCATTAATGCAATTGGCCTGTAAGAAGAACATAAATCGTGACTTTTTCCTTTCTTTAATATAAGAGAGATGCTAGCTATTCTATGGGTCTTTGGTAATTATATAACCTCAAACGAATAATTAAACATTAAGCAATGGGTCTACAAGCAACTCCTTAAAGAAATTCTCTGCAAAACCCATCTGGCCCAGGTGATTTATCATTCTTTAGAGCTTTAATAGTATTAATAACCTCTTGTGTAGTAATAGGGCCAATCAGCTGTTATTTGGTTTTGCAGTAAAAATCTACCAGTATGAATCATAAAATGAAGCATAATGAGTATTGGATCACTCATTTTAAACACTCCATTCTTGATTTATTAAAGTGATTTGTGATTAGGTTTTGGTTCACACACATGCACACACAAACATTTAGCCTTCCACTTTAATAGTTGAACAGTAGACAGTCAATTGAGGTTAACATTTAGATTAGCTGATTAACCCTCTCTTCAAGTTAAATTAAGGGCCAGAATTTCTGAGTTTCTGAGTTGGAGAGGGGGGCAGATCTCTTAATCTCTGGGGGCTTTGTTTAGTCCAGCTGTATCAAGGTCTCAACTGCCAAACAATAGGATAACTGGAATACTGCTTTCAATACATATGGCAGGGCTGAGTACGTCAGTATGTTCTAAATTTATAATCATCGTATAATCACACAGTTTGTCGGAGTTTGATAAAGTTGTATGCGACAATAAAAAGGTTAAACAATGGAAGAATTATTGAATGTTGGCAAATTAACAAAAATCGGGATTGTCCATGATGATGTGGGGGGGAAGAAGGGGACCCTAGCCAAAACAAACAAAAAACAAAAAAAAGCATAATGATGATATAGTCACTAACTAAATGCACCACGTTAATCACTTTTTGGTCGGTATTCTGTCACATATGCTGTGTAGATGACATTTATTTATTTATTCATTTTACATTTATTCATTTAGCTAATGCTATTATCCAAAGCGACTTACAATTGCTATATATGTCAGAAGTCGCACTATGGAGCAACTAGGGGTTAAGTGTCTTGCTCAAGGACATATTGGTGTCTCACGGTGGATTTGAACCCGGGTCTCTCACACCAAAAGCATGTGTCTTATCTACTGCGCCATCACCACCCCATCACCAGATGACCAGATGCATTTTACTTTTTTGCAAATGATACATTAGTATAAGGAAAAATATTTAAATATGAGGGAAATCATTGTTGTGTCCATGACGATGGGAAAAATAGGCATAAAGCGTACACATTTACCCAAATTATTATATGCATGTTTAACCGAAGCTAATTTGGGTGGGTTTGTCCTAATGTCACTTCTCTTTCTCTTACGGCCCTGGTGAGAACATCAATCTCCTCGGCTGTGAACCGATTGTGAAGCGTCCCTGGTAAATGCGCCGTAATAATAGAACTGTGCCATGGAACAAGCGCACCTCGTTCATCATGCTCTTAAAGGGAATGTGATACTGTATGACGTTCTTATTGATTTGTTTCCGTTATGCCCAAACCACACCTATGAATAATGAAGCTACTTCAGACCAACCCCTTTTAAACTTGCGTCGGGCACAAGAGTCATTTATCCCGCCAGTAAAATAGCAACAACGCCCAAGACCCGCCCACAAAGTTACTTGCGCTTCGGACTTGATACTTACGTTTCAGATCGTTAAAATAGGGCCCAATGAGTGCACAGCTGAACATAATGAGTGACAAAGACAACAAACGACTCAGGCAGAAGGTGGGGAAACACAAAAATTCCAAACTAACAGACCCATGACACACACTAGTTTACTGCTCCTTTTTTTACTGCTCCTTTTTTTTTTTTTGCTGTAATATGTGAATTCATATTATAAAGTCTTTAACCATGCCACTGTAAGAAGTGTAATTGTTTACCACTGAATTTGTTTCAAAGTCACGATAATGGTGATCAGTGTTCCATTTGCTTGGGATCTTGGACCATGTAAATTCACATTTAAATTTCTGATTTTGCCAAGTCAGAACTGTGACAAATCAAATGAAAACAACAAAAACTGCTAAAAGTGAACAAAAAGTAGGTTTTGCAGCACAGATTAAACCAACAAGAAATATATATATATATATATATATATATATAATTTGTACAGCATAATATTTGTATGCTGTATTGAATGCATGTATCGCATGTGCGAGAGTATATATTGGCAGAATTTTCATTTTTGGGTCAACTATGCCTTTAATTGTAAAAACTGAATACCATATTGATGATATTTTGCCGATTTTTGTCTTTCTAATTGCAGATTCAGTGGAGGTAGTCTCATACGTCATATCCTCAGGTGATCTGGACGGCCTTTTTTCAGTGGATGCCCAGACGGGCATCATCACCACTGCCCGACCCCTGGACCACGAGTCCCTTTCTTATGTCATTTTGACCATACAATTCCACACAGGAACCCATCCTATTTACAGCAGTGCTCAGGTCAATGTTACCATAACTGATGTCAATGACAACCCTCCTGTGTTCCATAAAACCACAGAAAACATCACCATATCCCATAACACCCCTCCAGGAACAGCACTCTTCATTGCGCATGCCCACGACGGTGACAGTGGCCTTAATGGCAGAATTCACTATATGTTACGTCCTGAGAGCCCATTGTTTATTATTCACCCACATCTTGGGACTCTTATGCTGAACGACGACCTTTCAAGAGAATCCAGCCAAAGGTATAAACTCAGTGTTATAGCTGAGGATGAGGGTCATCCCTCACTGAACTCTACATTAGGGCTTGTGATAGAGATAGATTCATTAGGGTCTGTGCAAGACACACTAGCCTTTGAAACTTTGGTTTACCAGGTGGAAATCGGAGAAAGTGTTCCAAAAGATACCAGAATGATTCAGGTACGTGCTCACGGAATCAGACCCCAGCATGAAGGGACTCCTGGAACAGAGCCCCCTGTCATGACTTACTCTCTTAAACCCCTCTTTGGAGTCCTACCTTTCAGTATCCACCCAGAGACTGGTTGGATGTTTGTATCTCACAGTCTGGACTATGAAACTGAACCAGTTTATAGATTTTATGTGTGTGCAAAGGCACATAATAGCAAAACAGAGGCCACAGCAACGGTGGTCGTCATGGTTCAGGATGAGAATGACAACAAGCCAGTGTTCAGTAGGGATGTGTACTTCTTCAGTGTGCAGGAGGGACCATCTCCTCATGGCTTAATCGGAACAGTAAAAGCTACAGACAGAGATTCGCTTAACAATGGAGTGTTATCCTACATCCTGCTGTCTGATGGAAAATACTTTCACATCAACACCAGAACAGGTCAGAATTACTGTCGAATTAGTGCTGTATTTCATTCAGACTGCTTTGTCAAAATAGCATTCCAGAAATTCATAAAGCAAACAAAATTGGTTGAGGCATTGAGTTCAGCTGATATTTTGTACACGGAAGTAGCCAATAAGCTTGAAAAGATGAAAATTGTTCCCTTTTATTTTTACATTGTTTTGTATTTTGAATAAAACTAAAACTTAAGTAGACTGAAATAAAAATAAGTAATCATATACAATAAAATTGTATCTATCTATTTATTTATTTATTTATTTATTTTTCTAAATTCTGAGAGAAAATTGTTTCCTTTAAATGTTAAACCTTTTTTTTCAGTATATCATTCTCACTCTGTCTTCTTTCTCTTTCTCTGGCTGTAGGAGAGATCATAAACCTGGTGGCTTTAGATCGTGAGGAGCAGGCCCAGCACGTTTTAAGGGTGATGGTCACAGATCAGGGTCAACCTCGTCTCAACACCACCACTATCGTTCGCATCCTTGTCACAGATGTCAATGATAACCCCCCACAGTTCACACACCTACCTGCGACTAAAGAGCTAAACGTACAGGTCATAATACTTTTTGTAAAAAAACCAAATATACAAAATATAATTGTACATTTTATAATTTTATAAGTGAAGTTAAATGTTAAATTATACATTTCATGTACATTGACAATTTATGACAGGGGTCGGCAACCTTTTTGTCATGAAGTGACATTTTTAGGTTGTCTAGTTAATCACAGACCATTATCGCCACCTCCCCCTTGAATAAATGCGCATAATCATATTTTAAAAGTTCATAACAGAACAGTTAAAACCTGATGATCAAACATTACTTGATCAATCACAAACGTGCTTATTTGATTAGGAACACAGAAATAGTTCAGAGCCTTAAATATAACTGAACACATTTTCATTTTTGTTGTCTGTCAAAATCCTACAAACTTGTTTGTTTTCAGTCTTAAATTAGACTTTGAATAACAGATTTCCAAAGTCATTCTAAACCCACTATGTCTAAACGGAGTTTGCACATTGCCAATTATTGTAATGTGAATGTTTAATAGGACTCCATATACTTATTTGAATATCATTTGAATCATTTGGTCATATCTCCCAAATGTACAGCATTAATTGCTTTTTTCTAAGGGCAATTCACAGCAGAACAAACTGAATGCTGTCAGTCAAACTTACTTAACTTGTTTGATACATCTGCTTTTTTGATCTGCATCAAGCTTCAGATGATCATGATTCGCAGTCATCTCGCTAATGGTTTGTCAGAGCTGCACGATTTCATTGACTTGTGTAGTTTTACTTTAATAGTATCTCAGCCTCCCAACATAAAATGCCTCTCTTTTTTGCTCATATGACAATGTTGGCCTGTGTGCCACAGTTTTCCAACCCCTGATCTATGATGACATGGTATCCTCAAGAAGTAAACTGTTTCAGTAATATTTTCTATGCAATTCTTACATGAATGTATTTACAGTGTACATTTATACTACCATCAAAAGATTGGTGGCAGTAAGATAATTATTTTTATTCTATTCAGCAATGGTGCATTAAATTGATCAAAATTTACAGTTGACATTTATAACTTTGGATAGCAGCATCTAACAAATGCATGCATGGTATGAAAATATTTGGCTTTTTGTGCAGGTGTGGGCAGGCATTCCTGTGAATTCTGTTGTAATCAGTATGTTTGCTAAAGACCTAGATGCTGGAGAGAATGGAACTGTCAGGTTCTCCATGAAAGGTAAACCGATGAGGAGATGACAAGTTATTTGTAATTCATGGCTCATTTGTATTTTGGAAAACTATGTTTGTGATTTAATCTGAGATGTCTTGTTTTCTTCCACATTCTTTTAGATAATCAGCTGGGCCACTTTAGTATTGATAGTCATAATGGTGATGTCAAGGTGACATCACTATTCTCCTCAAACCCACAGACGCGCTACACCCTGAGAGTGGTTGCCACGGACAATGGGCTTTTTCCTCTGGAGGAAACCGCAGTTGTTCACATACAAGTTAGTGAAGTTGGCTCAGGCATATAACAACACTGTATGAGTCAGAGTAGGGCTGAAGATTTGCTTAGATTTTTCTATTCTTTGTACAATCTAGAGAAAAGTTGCCTCTTAAAGTACAGTCTCGTGTTTCATTTACCTGTGGAAATTTGTGAGCTAAATCCATTTATTTAAATGGAAATGGTCCTAATAAGAAATTTAACTTGGTGGATTTCCGATGCAAAAATTTCATGCCAGGTTCAAGTTTGTTGAACTTTGACATGCAAATTTGCAGTGATGAACCAATAACAAGCCTCTTGGTTCGGCAGAGACCTCTGTGTGGGCGGAGATTCATAATTTAGCAACAAGCTAAAAAACCACAATGAACGAGACGCTTATTCTGGCAGTGTCTCAGCCAGTTTTGCAAACTACACTTCAATTGAATTAAATAAGGCAGCATGATAAATGGTAAATAAATAAAAAAAATATTCCCACTATTCTACACTCATTAGGCACTTTTTTCTCTTTTTCCTTATTAGCAGGATTTCTTTTGTAATGGGCTCTATGCACGGCGGTATTTCCGGTGAAGGTCTAAGGATGCTCGATAACTTCCGCCGATCGTAGAGTCCAATACAATACCGAGAATTTATGTTGAATTTTATACTCTATGGTTATACTAAAGAAACTATATTACATAAACATAACTATATTTAAAATTGCATCTAAAAGTATGAGAGTTTCGTTTCAAAGACGGGAGGACAAGAAGGCTTCACCATGCCCTGAAGAAGGCTTCATGCCGCTACGCGTGGGCTTTGGCTTTTAAATTTGTCCATTGGGACATGTCATTTGTATAAATAAAGACATTTTAATGAAGGAGTGCCTCGGTCAACAGAGTTTTTTCTCTACTGTTTTCTTGATGTTCTACCTTGGACCGAAGAGCACCCATGTTGAACTTTTTTTAAAAAGGAATTGAGCACGCCACTCATCTTGAATCCATACAGTCTACTAATACTCCAATAAGAGTTAGTAATATGTAGTTGCAAAGTTACTAGTTAGTAGAGTGTGCACCATAGAAATAAAGTGTTACCAGTATTTATTATATAATTTGTTTGTTTTCTCTTTTGTCTGCTCAAAATTTTGCTAAATAGGATAAATTGGCTGCACCTGACATTTAGGTGATGTGGCATAGGGGTTGAAGATCTAATTAAATACATTTTGCATAGATTTTCAGAAAATAAATCTAAACATAGGATTAACTCGGGTTAAAAATTCTTGTTTTATTTTGTTGACATTTTTGTAAAAAGTTTTACAGAGGAGATACTTCAACCTAAAAATGTTACTTTTTTACTAAAAGGTTTTTGGAAAAGATCTGGCGAATTTTAAGAATAGTGACTCAAATTTTGTTTTATTACAGGTTTATGTCTTAGACCAACAAAATGGGAACTCCAAGGATTTACAGAGCCTCAAACACTTTACTGTGCTGGAAGATGCCAGTCTTGGAACTGTCATTGGAACACTTGGGATTTCTAATACAGCAGATACGCAGATACGATATTCTATTGTTGAGGGTGATGGTAGTTTGCAGTTTGGCATCAAAAGTGCAAGTGGCGAGCTCTATGTGGCACAACATCTGGACTATGAAGTCACACAGCGTTACTTCTTGGTTGTACGTGCTGAGGCTGCCCCCACCTTCAATGTCACTGTATTTGTGGCGATCAGTGTTGTCGATGTCAATGACCACACCCCCTGGTTCCCTGGCAATGACAACTTTGTTGTGTTTGGCGTTTATGAAGATGTTATCAACGGAACGGCGGTGTATGTCTTTAACGCCCGTGATGGCGATGGAAGTCTGTGTAACAGTGAGCTTTATTATTCTTTGACCTATGACCCTGACTCTGCCATAGAGGGACTGCCTTTACACATCGACCCTCGCACTGGAGTTGTCACAACAAATGGACAGTTGGACCGTGAGCGCACTGAGAGCATTGTATTCAAAGTGACTTCCAGAGACAATGCAGAAGAACCCAACAATAGGAAACATACATCAGTCATCGCTCAGCTGATTATTTTGGATATCAATGACAACAGCCCCACATTTGTTTCCATGGAAGTAGCTTATGTCTCAGAGGATGCAGAGGTGGGACTGTTGGTTCATCATGTTATGGCTAAAGATGAAGACGAAGGAAGTAACGGACACATCATATACAGTGTTATTTCAGGCAACGAGAAAGGCTACTTTTACATGGAGCACACAGGTAAATATTTTACTGTTAATTATTTTATGGTTTAAAGAGATTCTCCACTTTTTGTGCAAATTGGCTCATTTTACAACTCCCCCAGAGTTAAACTGTTGAGTTTTACCTTTTTTTGAATCCATTCAGCCGATCTCCGGTTCTGGTACCACTTTTAGCATAGCTTAGCATACATCACTGAAGTGCACAAGACCATTAGCATTTCTCCCAAAAAAATTACCAAAGTGTTTCGATATTTTTCCTATTTAAAACTTGACTCTTCTATAGTTACATCATGCACTAAGAGAGACGAAAAAATGTATAGCTGCGATTTTCTAGGCTGATATGACTAGGAACTATACTCTCATTCCTGCGTAATAATCAGGAAACTTCACTGTCGTACCATGAGTGCAGCAGGTGTAATGTTATGACGCAGCGCCTGAAAATAGTGCCCAGCTTCCAACGTGACCGGGACTAAGTTTGTGTAGTCATCGCGGTACGGCACTCATGGTACGGCAGTAAAGTTTCTTGATTATTACGCAGGAATGAGAGTATAGTTCCCTAGTCATATCAGCCTAGAAAATCGCAACTTTACATTTTCCGTCTGTCTTAGTGCACATTGTAACTATAGAAGAGTCAAGTTTTAAATAGGAAAAATATCGAAACACTTTGGTAATTTTTTTGGGAGAAATGCTAATGGTCTTGTGCACTTCAGTGATGTATGCTAAGCTATGCTAAAAGTGGTACCGCCAGAACCGGAGATCGGCTGAATGGATTCAAAAAAAGGTAAAACTCAACAGTTTAACTCTGGGGGAGTTGTAAAATGAGTATTTCCAAAAAAAAGTGGAGTATCCCTATAAGTCTCTTGTGCTCACCAAGGCTGGATTTATTTGACCAAAATAAAAGGAGTAAAATTGTTTAATATCATTAAAATTTAAAAAAATAACTGTTTTCTATTTGAATGTACTGTATTCACAGTAAGAATGTTAGTTATTCATGTGATGGCAAAGCTGAATTTTCAGCATTATTACTCTAGTCTTCAGTGTCACATGAGCCTTCAGAAATTACTTTAATATGTGGATTTCGTGCTCAAGAAATAATGAGAAAGAAATAATTGTTACAGTAAGTAGACACAGGAGAGGAAGATGGATGGTGAATTGTGAAATATTGATAACAAAGATGCAGGGATGAGGTGAGCAGGGTAGTGGAGTCCAAAGGCTGATCTTGACTGAGACAGGAGATGCTGAGGGAAGGGAGACCCTGGAGACAGGAAAATCGCTGTGTTAACATAAGTCTGAATGCTCTAGAGCAGCAATCTTCTGTTTTTTTAAAGTTGATCACATTTGCTAATGAGCAATTCACATGACTATAACAAAGGTCATACACAATAGTAATTCAAAGTGCTTTACATGAAAAAATATATTTTTAAGAGTTCTCCTATGTGCTGCCCGCCTCTAATGGCTCCCAGAGCCCATCACCCCTGATAGTGCATAACCTATGCGCTGTCTTCCTCTGATGGCTTTCAGTGTTGTCCTCTTTACTCTTAAAAGAGTGCTTAAACCTATACCTGTTGTTACAAAGATGTACTGTATATTTACAAAAATTATTTATATATATGCAATATTTTCACTCTCTTACAGGACATCTCTACCTGAATTCATCCCTGGATTATGAATCCCAGCATGTCTACATTCTGACTGTCCAGGCTAAAGACAGCGGTGTTCCCTCTATGTCATCTACTCAGACACTCACAGTGGAGGTTTTGGATGTTAATGACCATCCTCCTGTGTTCCAGGATCCCATTTACAATACCACTGTCATGGAGAACAGAGAACCGGGAGAGTTCATTGTCACAGTCACTGCAATCGACCTGGATTCAGGTAGGCTACCTCCTTTAAAAACTCATGATGTGACCTTGTCAAAATTTCAGTTCAGTTTTACATTTAGCATAGTCAAACATAATATTTCCAGTGAAATACTAGTTGGTAGTCAAACTGTTGTGGAAATCACCACAAGATGGCAGTATGGTTACTCACAGTTTCCATCAAGCCTTTGTGATACCCAGAAACAGCTTTGCATTAAAGGGATAGTTCACTTTGAAATTAATTTTTGATATGTTTTAGCTTACCTCAGGGGCATCCAGGATGTAGGTGTCTTTGTTTCCACAGTATTTTCAATTTTGATATTTTTAGGTCAAACTGTTGTTGTCTATCAGTCATATAATGGAGATTTATGGGGCCCACCCTGGATTAACCTCAAAGAGCATGCACAGAGAAGTCCAAATTAAACATGATTTAATGAGTCGTAAATGTAAGTACACATTGATGGCCTAAGACACGAAACGAGCGGTTTGTGTGAGAAACGAACAGTATTTATATCGTTTTTACCTCATGTAACCACAGCCACGTCCAAGTGATCTGAAGGCACGGGCGCTTCGGTCTGCACATGTGCCGGAAGTGATCTCTTTCGCATGTAAGTCGCTCATTGTTTACACAGATATTTCGGAAGTTTTACCTTTCACTGTGAAGATCTAAACATATTTAGATATACAGGAAATCGCAATGGAAGACGATTTCGATATATCTAAATTAGGGCTGTCAGTTTAGCGCGTTATTAACGGCGTTAACGCAAACCCCTTTTAACGGCGTTATTTTTTTTTTATCGCGCGATTAACGGTCTTTTTGTCCTAGCAGACTTTGTAGTTTTTTCACGTGGACGCGGCATGCGTCCTGATCCATTTCGGCGTCTCGCGCTCGTCATCCATTTAAAAGCCGGCTCGCAAGCCGAAACGTGTGTTTGCAGCGTGCCTGTTGTTTTGTTTCCGGTCTAGATCCGCTTGCGCTTTGGTCAAAGAAGCAATAAAACGAGGACGTTTTGTGCCGCACCCACACGTTTCGGCTTGCGAGCCGGCCAAATAGTAACGTTTTGACCTGGATGATGAACGCGAGACGCCGAAATGGATGCCCTAAGATTCTGAATGGAAAGTTTACTTTTAAAAAATTGCCATATTGTCCCATTGACAATTGATCTGTGTTTTGTCGTTGTGAACTGAGCTATCATCATCGCAGCATGTCCAGTGATGGCCAAGCAAACACACACACACACACACACAGATGATGCGAATTCTCCGCCTCCTCGCCAATATTAGGACCTCGTCAGTATTTCTTTCACCCTTTTATTGATAGACAGTGTTACGTTGTGTGAGAGATTATTTATAGGCTATAGTGTGAAATTGAACACTATTCCAATGTTATTTTCAATAATTTCCACTTTTCCATATTGATAAGAGCATTAAAATGAGAAAAAAATAATATAACAAAAAGAAATCAAGAGACATTTAGAATAGATAAAAATGTGCGATTAATCGCGAGTTAACTATGACATTAATGCGATTAATCGCGATTAAATATTTTAATCGTTTGACAGCCCTAATCTAAATATGATTAGATCTTCACAGTGAAAGGTAAAACTTCCATGATAATGTGATAATAAGCTGGAATAATTTCCGACTTTAAACAAATACCCATTTAAATGCTTAGGATGTTTGCGTTGTAAGACTGTTTAGGGAGACTTTAGATTTAAAGACGGTGTCTCGTTATGCAGTGTTTTCTCAGTCAAATCATTCAATTTGAAATACAAAACACGTGAGCTCACTAGGGAATCCATCGCTTCTGTCACTTCAAATGTATCTTTTATCTTACAAATGCGTTTTTCACTTCTGTAAGTGATGTTATGAAGAGATTGAGGTTCTGCATAGCGCATACAATATATTGCCAAAAGTTTTGGGACATCTGCCTTTACAGGCACATGAACTTTATTGGCATCCCATTCTTAATCCGTAGGGTTTATATGGAGTTGGTCCACCTTTTTGTAGCTTTAACAGCTTCGACTCTTCTGGGAAGGCTTTCCACAAGGTTTAGGAGTGTGTTTATGGGAATTTTTGACCATTCTCCTAGAAGCGCAGTAGTGAGGTCAGGCACTGATGTTGGACGATAAGAACTGGCTCACAGTCTCCACTCTAATTCATCCCAAAGGTGTTCTATCAAGTGCAGGCCAGTCAAGTTCCTCCACACCAAACTCGCTCAACCATGTTTTTATGGAGCTTGCTTTGTGCACTGGTGCACAGTCATGTTGGAATAGGAAGGGGCCATCTCTAAACTGTTTCCACAAAGTTGGGAGCATAAAATTGTCCAAAATGTCTTGGTATGCTGAAGAATTAATAGTTCATTTCACTGGAACGAAGGCGCAAAGCCCAACCCCTGAAAAACAACCCCACACCATAATCCCCCCTCCACTAAAATTTAGACTTGGCACAATGCAGTCAGGCAAGTACCGTTCTCCTGGCAACCGCCAAACCCAGACTCGTCTATCGGATTGCCAGACAGAGAAGCATGATTCGTCACTCCAGAGAACATGTCTCCACTGCTCTAGTGTCCAGTGGCGGCATGCTTTACACCACTTGAGCTACAGACCTATTGGTCTGTGTAGCTATTGGTCTGTAAATTTCACTAATGGACTTATTGCACAGGAAGCAACCTATCACGGTGCAACGCTTGAATGTATTGAGTTCTGGGAGTGACCCATTCTTTCACAAATGTTTGTAGAAGCAGTCTGGGTACCTAGGTGCTTGATTTTACACAACTGTGGCCATGAAAGTGAGTGGACTGGACACCTGAGTTCAATGATTTGAAGGGGTGTCTCAATACTTTTGCCATTATAGTGTATATTCAACTAGTCCACAATGACATTATTACTTGTCTGGCTTGTGTGAAGTTCACTGGCGAAATTAAAACATGCATTTCCCTGGCACAAACACACTTCATGTTCTTTATGTTTGTTCATGTTTTCTGTCACTTTAGTCACTTTTCAAAGAATATCTGTATTAGACCAAACAAGTTCTGTGCTGGTCAGAAAATCCAATTTTGTGTTGTTTTGTTATTTGATGTGACTCGTGAGATTTAATTGGGTTTTACACATAATGAGGTAGCCTACACGTTTCTGTAACAGTAGCCTGTAAAAACCTCCATGTAGCGAAACATGTCAGCACTAGTAACTTGAGGTAGTAGATTTCTTTTCATATTTGGTCATCATGATTTCACTCTAAAAGTCCAGATGGCCTTGGTCATCAGACTCACAATTTATTTAGTTAGCAGACTGCTGTTAAAAACATACATCCACCTGAATTATGTTTCATCGAACTTGATTGCTAACATAAATCAACGGGTCTTTGTGTTCTTTTTCGCACGCCGTGTGTTATTCTGTGCGTCTTGTGCCTTGTCCAAATATTCACAAATCTACCAGGCCCTTTTAAAATACCTCAGCCTCAATATCAGTGTCTGCCTGTCTCTGTGTTTCTTACGTTATCCTAGAACAGCAGTCAGGCTCCTGCAGGATATTTGAAATTGTGTGTGATGATTCACTAACTCAAGCCATCTGTGCTAATAAAGGCTGGTTATTTTTTCTCCCAGAATTCACTCCTTTCAGCAGTGTGGTCTATGGTTTGTTCTTTGATTTTATCTTCCATTACGTTAAACCTCACAGTGCCAAATGTTCATCAGATGAAGATTTATATTGTTAGTAATTGTTTCAACTATCTCTTACTTTTGCATTAATTTTTTGATTTTAGTACACTCATGAAGCTGAAATATGATGTTAGTGGCTGCTGGTGAAGTTTCCAGCATAGGAGTTGCTCTGAGTGTGCGTGTATGAGGGTCAATGATTTTTTTTTCTACAATTGATTAATTTATTTAAACATACATTAACATTAACATTTTAAATTTAGAATGAAATTTCATGGTTATATTTTCGGGAGGGGAAACCACCTTATGTTTGCCATAATATGTACTCTAATGAAGAGAGGGCGAGTTACTCTAATACTCTAATGAAGAGAGGGCGAGAGGCGTAGCGGATGTAATTGCAACTAAAAATTGTTAAATCAAACAAAAGAACAAAAAGAAAAACAAGAAATAAATTAAAACTGTGAAGTTACCACAAATAACACAAGAAAATTAACTTAGAGAACTGAAGGCCTTAAATAATTGAATTCAATACAAACCAGGTGTGTACTAATCAGAGAAATAATGAATTTTCAAACATGACAAACAAACAAAAAGGAAGAAAACACAGGAAATAAGGATAACAAACTAAAAGTCATTGAAAATTAAACCAAAACCAACTTAATGTGACAATATTAATAAGCAATGTTATTTTTATTTCTTTGACAAACATTTAATTTTTTAACAAAAGTGCTTATTAAAGGGTTAGTTCACCTAAAAATGAAAATCATGTCATTAATGACTCACCCTCATGTCGTTTCAAGCCTATAAAACCTCTGTTCATCTTCAGGACACAGTTTAAGATATTTTAGATTTAGACTGAGTTTTCTGTCCCTCCATTGAAAATGTATACATGGCGATAGGTTACGACCAATCTTAGATCTATGAGTTTTGAACTGGGCCCTGTACATGCTCCTGAGGTCTCATATGCATCAACCTGAGTGGCATTACTACTGCAGAGGATGCCATTTTCAGGTCTCTGTCATTATGTCATGCAAACAGAATCAGAAGATTTTGAGGCAACTACTTGTAGACAGACTAATTTTCTGGTCTGATGACCAATCTGAAGAGTTGTATTAAGAGTAAGTGTGTGTTTCCCACAGAGGTGAATTCTGCTATTAGCTACAGCTTGTTACCCGGCCCTGGATATGAGCTCTTCACGATAAACACTCACACGGGTCAGATCAGCACCTCCACTCGGCTAGACAGAGAGATCCAATCCAGGTTTACTCTCAGAGGTGAGTTCTTCCATCTGCATAAATCCTTCCTCCCGGTCCTTCCTAAACATTTTTTCTATGTTTCAGTGTTCACTTCAGAATCTATAATACACTATTTAAGTTATATACTTAGCAATTATTGAATATTATGAACTCACATTGTCACACTGTCTAATCAAACTTGCTTCTAAAAATTAGACACTGAGGGACATGATTTATATGAGCTTTTTTAGTGGTAGGTAGGATTATTGATCGATAAAGATATATTTAACAGATACATTTTTGCTGTATTAATATATTATTTGTAAAATTATATAGTTTGGAATAGGATTATTAGCATGGGGTGGTTTCAGATATTTTACAATTTTTTTCTAATTCCAAACCTCGTGGCTCCTTGCTCTGCACTGAATCTGAAATCGCCCCCTATACCCTCAAATATCAAATTTCAATCCCACATTGCACTACAATAACGTGTGTACAATCCATGTACGCTTAATGACTGTCCAAATTTTTTTATTCACTCCTTCAAGTGAACAGGATTAGTGGACTAATGTAGGGAATAGTGAATGAGGGTTTAGGGGGCAAAATCTCTCTCTTATCTAACACACACCTCATTCAGATCATCAGCTCATTAGAATGGAGCTCCATGAACTCGGGTGCATCCCGATTGATAGGCTCCCTTTGCAGTATTCACTGCTACCTATATAATAATATAATAATGCCATAATAATGTAAAATAAATTACTATACTTTCATTTAATATACATGTTTTACGATCCCTATGGGGGAATCGAGTAGTAAAGGTGTGTAACATTAAACTCGGGAGAAGACATATAAACATGTCATAACCGGGTGAGGTATGCAGGCAAGGACACAAGTCTGAACTGAGTTGCAAACAAACAATATATTTACAATATGTTAAAGGGGTGGTTAATTATGATTTCACTTTTCTAACTTTAGTCTAACATTGTGTAATGTTGCTGTTTCAGCGTAAAGAACATCTGCAAAGTTACAACGCTCAAAGTTCAAAGCAAAGGGAGATATTTGCTTTTAAAGAAATCATTTTTTAAGGTCTGTAACAAATGGCTGGTAGGGATTATATGACATAGAGTGCCGAAGTTACCACGTCACTCTGTTGGCCAAAACGCGGAAGTGAGTTAGCATTTTAGCACTACAGGTTCCCTCGCTCTAAAGCCTATGGGATTTTTGAAAGGGTTTTTGCTAAATCGCCTGAAATAAGGTCTGTGGTGAACAAAACCTCTAAATGTTTTCACGTTTTGATCGATGACATAGAACACACAGTTATAACCTGCTTGTGTTTTTTTAAACTTCATTGTGTCTGTGTTTTTTAAAATCTTTATATAGGCTTCAAAATGTATAAATTTTGGATTAACTTGTTAAGATTATCTTGATACACAAAACGTGTAAGGGTCACAACTCTTTGTTAAACACAAATCTTATTTTTTGCGATTTTCCAAAAGTCTGTGGGGAAAATGCATTGCTTTTCGACCGAGGGAACCCATGCGCCGCTAGCTTCCGAGTTGTCCTACAAAGTGAAGTCATCATTTCGGCACTCTATTCCTCCCGGGTTAGTGACATCAGGAACCCTAAAATTTACATAAACCCCGCCCCTTGGAAACACAGTCCATGTTGAGAAGAGGATATGTTGTAGTAGAGCACATTTGTCAGTCTGCTCAAGCTGTCGCATCCGTCTTTTCACATGAAATACAGTACATAACACAAATGCAATAGCATGTCACTCTATAGGCATTTTACAACAGTTCTTACACAAGCGATTTTATTGATTAGCATGACAGAATATGCTAATTAAAGACTTGAAGATAGTTAACTCCAGATCAGCAACATAAACTCATCAACTAACCATTCAAAAACGTCCTGTTGCATTCTACATGTTGTCACTTCTTCTTGAGTCTCTCCATCATTGTCCGACTCAAGTTTAAACATAAAAGGCAGAACAGTTTCTGAAATTTCAGTGCATGTCTGTGTGAGGTGTAGAAGATGGTAACATGAGCTCTTGAAGCTCCGCCTTCTGTGCCTGGAGCAGCAGCTCGTTTGCATTTAAAGGGACATGCACAAAACAAGTTTTAGCTCAAAAAGGGGCAATTTTAATATGCTGTAAAAAATAATCTGTGAATTATTAAACTTCACACACATTCTGGGGACATAAGAGACATATTTTACATCTTGTGAAAAGGGGCATTATACCACCCCTTTAAAGTGTGAGAGTAGAACGTGAAAAGAAATAAACAAGAAAATATAGATACTATTTATTCATATTTACAAAAAAGTATGATTGGAAAAGCAAATTACAAATGAGTAAAACTAATTGGGATCGCATGTTCATTAAAATACTTAAACCACTGGAATTTGAAGTGCTGTTGCAACCTTCACTTGTCAATGGTTCCCTGATTATAATAACCTGGTCACCTCCTTATGTGTTTTTGACTGCTTTACAGTTCAAGCAGAGGACAGTGGGACTCTGTCTCTCTCCGGCACTGCAACAGTCCTGTGCTTCATCCTGGATGATAATGACAACACTCCAGAAATCTCTCAGCCTGATCTGCACATAGTTATCCCAGAGAACTTGCCTCCTGGAGTCATTCACATCATCCAGGCCTCAGATGTTGATGATGGTCTAAATGGAACTATTCAGTACTCCATAGAAGGTAAGTAAATTAATCTGTCCTTCACATTATTGACATTACTGGTTTTACATCTAACTGATTTCATTATATTTTATAAATTGATACAAGGGATTAGAAAACAAAATGTTTTTAATTTGAGCTCTGAGTAGAAACAATACTTTTACATTCCCATTCTGGAATTCCATAACCTACTTTTCAGATAGTATAATTTATTCAATTCAGTTAAATTCACATTTAGTTGTAAAGTCCTTTTCACAATATATATTGTTTCAAAGCTGCTTTACAGAAAATGCACATCTACATTACAATTTAGAGTGATCTGTTATCAGATGTGTCCAAGTTATGTAATGTAGATATACAAATCACACAGGTTTGCTAATAATGTATTAATTTAAACAATGTAATAATTTAAGGCAGAAACAAAGAGCTCATTGAAGTAATGAATACGTTCATGGAATGGCAGTTGTTATATTGAAGATATATCTACTCCAACTGAAATTATGTATTTGCTGTTTACAGCTAACATAACCCCGGACATATGCGTATAAAAAGAAGCTGGCATGCATCCACTCATTCAGATTTGTTCAGACTCGGCTATGTGATTCAGTTCACCAGGCGCCTGCCCTGGTTCAATGCTGTCCTTTTTACTTGGTGTCAGGAAAAGATGCCCCTGTCCTGTGTGGAGAAATTGCAGTGCTCTTGACCAAGGACGTTACAGAGCCTATTCCTTCAGCCTAGATGAAGAATGGATTTTACAGCCCTTACTTCATACCAAATAAAGGCGATAGGTTACGACCAATCTTATATCAATGAGTTTTGAACTGGGCCCTGTACAGGCTTCTCTTCAAGTTGTTGATGCAGAGGTGCATTTTGATAGGATTGGTTCACGATGATAGACCTGAAGGACACGTACATCCATGTCTCGATTTTACCTCAACAGAGAGCATTTCTTCGGTTTGCTTTCAAGGGTCAGGCATACCAGTACAAGGTCCTCCCCTTCAGGCTTTTCCTGTCTCCATGCATCTTTGTGAAAGTCACAGAGAATATCCTTTCCCCGCTAGAGGGCATCTAATAAGCGAACCCATCAAGTTGGCACTGAATTGCCTGAAAGTATTTCAAAGGAAGAACAGCGGTCCCACTGAAACAATTTCAGAGGCTCCTGGGGTCTCATATGCATCAACCCGATTGGCATTACTATCGCAGAGGATGCCATATTCTTCTGTGGTAGTAATGCCACTCGGGTTGATGCTTTTGAGACCACTGGCTTCAGACTTAAGTCTCGAGATGGGCATGACACCGCGGTACACATTGCGTGGCTATAATGCCGATATGTCACTGTACGTTCAACTCTTGGACAGACCTTGCATTTCTAGGGGCAGGGGTTCCCTTAGAACAAGTGTCCAGACATGTTGTTGTCATAGCAAATGCGTCATTCAAGTCTGGCTTGTGGTGTTGTATGCAACAACCTCCTGGACAGGACCTCAACAGCATTTGGAATATCAATTGCCTAAAGTTACTAACAGTATGGCTGTTCACATCTTGCAACTCGCCCACCTGAATTTACTGCGGGCCACTTACTGTACATCCCAGTTGATCTCAACTGTGAAGTGGACGTGCTGTCATGACAAGTGATGCTCCAGGGAGAGAGGAGACTCAACCCCTGGGTGGTCCATCACATTTGGGGTCAATTTGGCAAGTTCTAATCTGTTCACTTGGCAAGAATGCTCCCTCTGTGCTATTCCCTGACCAAGGTCCCCCTTGGCATGGACGCACTGGCACACACCTGGCCCCAGGGCCTGCGCAAATATAATTTTCCCCCAGTGAGCCTGATTGCATAGACATTGTGCAAAGTCTGGGACGATGAACAACAGGTATTGTTGGTTGTGTCGCATTGGTCCACCCAGACTTGTTTCTCTGAGCTCCCTGGTAAATCCCCCCAAGGAGGGACCTCCTTTCTCAGGAATGGGGCACAACCTGGCACCTGAGCCCAGAATTCTGGAACCTCCATATCTGGCCCCTAGATGGCACATGGAAGACTTGAGGGGCTATTACTCAGGCTTGAGCCCTTACTATGAGTTGAAGTGAAGTCTATTCATTAACTGGTGTTCTTTCCAAAAGGAAGACCCACAGATATGCCTATTCACGTCAGTGTTTTCCTTCCTGCAGGAGAGGTATGGCTGTCCCACTCTACAGTAGATCTTGAGGAAAGCACGACCCGATAATCAGGTTCCTCAGAGGCACCTGGAGGTTAAATCATCCAAGAATGTGCCTTTTTCCCTCATAGAACCTCCCTGTAGTATTGCTGGGCTTACAGCTTGTTTGAGCCCCTGGAGTCAGTTGAGTTAAGTGCCCTTTCCTTGAAGACGGTGCTTCTGAACGCGCTAACTTCCATCAAGAGGGTCAGGGACCTGTAGGGGTTTTTTCTTCCAGTGAAACGTGCCTTGAGTTCAGTTTGGCATTCTCTCGTGTGATACTGAGATCCCAGCGATCAAGTGGTTGACTTTACGAGGCTGACCCAGTCTTATCGTTGCTGTGTCCAGTACGCGCCCTGTCTGTTTACTTGGACCGAATGGAGAGCTTTAGAACCTTTTAGGAGGTCAGCGGAAGGAGGCTATTTCCAAACAGTGGTTGGCCCACTTGATAGTTGATGCCATTTCCTTGGCTTATCAAGCACAGGGTGTTCTCTGCTGTGCCCTTTTGGCCCTTTTAGGGACTACAGCAGCGACTTCTTTCCATGTGTGGTACTTCCCCGTTGATAAGTTCATGTGATGTTCTCCACATATTAACCTCCCCTTTGGCAGGATGTGGTCTCTGTAGTGGTTTTTTTTTTCCTACTTTGGAAGAAGAGCTCTTCCCCAGCTCTAAAATCTGGTTCAGATGTGAGTGACAAATGGGCAAAGTTTTGGTGACTATTGCAACCTCCATTACCTGATGGAGGGAACGAAACATAGTGTCCCTCCTGTGACAACATTGAACCACCTGCTGAAATGGCCGGTACATACCCTCGGCTCCTCAGGTCAAACCTGAATGAGTGGATGCACGCCAGCTCCTTTTAGAAATTTTACTTGCCAATTCTTATTTGTCTTTTACCAAAGTGTCAGAGGTGTTTGGGGCCCCCAAATGTGATCCCTAGTGTCACTACATCAACACTGCATCTCGTTCCCTCCAGCAGGAAATGGAGATTACAATAGTAACTGTAATTTTGAAATAGTAGAACACAATAAAATAAACTTTTTAGGTTATGTATCCCCTGTATCCCCTGCTTTGATCTTTGAAACTTTGCTGGAGAACATTTATAGTCACAAACAACTATATTACACTACAGGTAATATCTGAAAAAGCATATTAAAGCTGGGGTAGGTAACTTTTGTCAAAAAATATATTTTAACATATTTGATAAAACTGTCATTATGTCCTGACAGTAGAATATGAGACAGATAATCTTTATAAAAATCAAGCTCATCTGGCTCCTCCCAGTGGTCCTATTGTCATTTGCAGAAATTTACGCTCCCGTCAAGGAACAACCAATCAGAGCCAGGAGGAATGTCTTAGAAGTGTCAATCACTCTCTTGCACAGCGCGAGACCACGACGCGAGCACGTACTGTCTCTGTCGTGTAATCAAAAGTAAAGATTGATGTGATGCAGCTGGGCTAATGGCGGGCATACCCCCAAAAGTTCCAATTTTCCGCGTGGCTCCTCAGCGCAGCCAGAGACAGTACGTGCTCGCGTCGCGGTCTCGCGCTGTGCAAGAGAGGGGTGTGATCAGCGCGTACAAGAGCGTGATTGACACTTCTAAGACATTCCTCCTGCTCTGATTGGTTGTTCCTTGACGGGAGCGTAAATTTCTGCAAATGACAATAGGACCACTGGGAGGAGCTTGATTTTTATAAAGATTATCTGTCTCATATTCTACTGTCAGGACATAATGACAGTTTTATCAAATATGTTAAAAAATATTTTTGACAAAAGTTACCTACCCCAGCTTTAATGGCACTTTAATATATTTTAAAATCTAATTTATTCCTGTGAAGGCAAAGCTTAATTTTCATTACTCCAGTCTTCTGTGTCACTTGATCTTTCAGAAATCTAAAAATAAAAAAATAAAATCCAAATTTAAATATTAAAAAATAAAAAATAAATATTTCTGATCTAAAACATTTGAATGGTAGTTTAATAATAAAAAAAATGTTTACTTAAAGAAAAACTTTCAGGGTCTGAATCAGTACTTATGTCTCTTTTTTTCCACTATTATAAGCTGAAGACTGTTTCAGCATTGACGCTGTGACTGGGGCGATCAGCACCATTCGAATCCTGGACAGAGAGGAACGATCTAACTACTCTCTTCTCATCACTGCTTCTGACCATGGGCGTCCACCTCTGAGCTCCACTGCACTGCTACACGTCACCCTCTCAGATGAAAACGATAACAGCCCCTCATTTACTCGGAAAAGCTATCGTGCCAGCATTAGTGAGGGGCTCCATGTGGGTTCAGAGATCCTACAGCTGATTGCATGGGATCCTGATGAGGGGCCCAATAGTGTAGTGACCTTCTCCTTGGAGGAGGAAAATTCTGGAAACTTTTACGTTAATGGTTCTACTGGTGTAGTAAGGCTCACAAAGCCGTTGGACCGTGAAACTCGTTCCCAGCATGTCTTCCGCGCTGTAGCTACTGACGGCTGCAGCCAAGGTCCACGCAGCTCAACCGCTACAGTTACAATACATGTAGAAGATATTAATGACAATCCACCTGCATGTGTTAAGGAACCCATGGAGGTGTCAGTCTCTTCCGTGACCACACGTCCTAATCGATCCATCATAACAGTTACAGCCGAAGATCCAGACCAAGGAGACAATGGGACAGTAGTGTTTAGCCTAGCAGAAGAAGATGAGCTGTTTCAGGTTGATGGGTCTGGAGCTGTCAGGTTGAAAGTCCCCCTGAGTAATGAGGTGTTTGGGACAAAGCTCCTCCGGATACGGGCTGTGGATCTAGGTAAACCTTCCCTCACCTCTAGCTGCCTTCTACTCATTCACCTTAAGAGTGAAGAGCCGGCATTGCAGTTTACTGAGGAACTCTATGAAGTCATCATACCAGAAAATAGCAAAACAGGTATACTTTGAGCATCTCTTTTTAAGCTTACAGATTTTAGATGTTTTTCCACCTTTGAGATATTTCTCTTGACATTTCAGCATTGATTTACTTTAATGTGTTTAATTTTCGAAAAAGCTTGTATTTCTGATAAGGTCAGTAATTGTGGATGCTTAACTGACGGTGTTTGTGTGTACCACTTATCATTTAAGGCTCTTGGGTTGCAAATGTTGTGGCTTATGACCAGACAGCAAATGAAGGAATGATCAAGTACAGTATTTTTGGTGGCAGTGAAAATGAAGCCTTCACTATTAACCCAATTACAGGTGAGAATTGTATAGGCAGCATCGTAGTTTAAAAGTGTTAGTAAAATATACTAATTTCTTTTCATAATTATCATTGTTATTATTGTTGTTGTCATCAGCATTATTATTATTATTATTGTAATGATGATAATAATACAGCAATACATTATTGTTATTAATATTATTATTATTAGTGGTGGTACTTGTAATGATTATGATGATGATGATGATGATGATACTGCAATACATTCATATTATTCATGAATTTTATGTATGATAATAATAATAATAATACAAATTCTTTAAAATAATTCTTTAGTTCTTTTTTCAATTTTGTTGACAACAGAATTAAAATTTAACTTACAGAACTTTTAGTTAGGCACTTCTAAACTTTAAATATTTCCAGTATTGAGAAAGTAAATGTAACATACAGTTGTAGTAGAAGTTGTAGAAGAATAAAAAGTATCATGCTTTGTAATATAAAGCTCTTTGTAGAATAAAGTATGTGGTCCTGGGGCATTGTAAAGTTTTTAATTTTCTAAAATATCACCATTGACAGGTGATATCACAGTTAAGGAGCAGAGACTGATAGACTTTGAGGTACAGAGTAAAATTTACCTAGTGGTTCTGGCTGAAAATGGACACCAAACAGCCTATGCCAGGGTGGCCATCACTCTGCAGGACATCAATGATAACGCACCAGTTTTCAAGCAAAGCTACTACAGAACATCTGTATGGGAGGGTCAAATTCATAACACCTATGTCATGCAGGTAAAAATTTTGGGATTTGTTTGACCATGCCATGATTAATATGGTAATTATTATGAAATAATCGGTAACACTTTATTTCGATAGTCCACTTTAGACATTCTACTAACTATAAGTAACTTTTCAACTACATGTCAACTAACTGTCATTTGAGTATTAGTAGACTGTCTGCTTAATATCTTCTAACACTTTATTTTGTTGGTCCCACAACAGACATTCAACTGACTATAAGTAACTTGTCTTCTACAAGTAAACTTATTCTCCTAACCCAAAGCCTAACACCTAACCATAACCTAACTGCCTACTGACAGTCTGTTAATACTCTAATGAGAGTTACTTTTTGTCATGTAGTTGAAAAGTTACTTATAATTAGTAGAACGTCTAAGTGACTATCGAAATAAAGTGTAACCAAATTATCTTGTAACTGATTCACACAATAACACAAAATGACTTTATATAACTAATTTGTGATCAAAAATAAAAAGATGTTGTATATGATCATCAGTTTAACCAAAAAGATTTTAACTTACATTTCAGATCCCGATTTTAACATTATATGACTATAATTTTGTAGGTTTCATCGACAGATTCTGACAGTGGTATAAATGGGCAGATCAGTTACTTCATTGTGGATGGGAACCACAATAATGCATTTGTGATCGACTCTGTTCGTGGGATTCTTGCCACCAATGCTGTCTTGGACCGAGAAATTTTCTCATCCTACAAGTATGGCAACTTTCTTGACTTCAATTTCTTTCGCAATTAAGTTTATATGGAAATGGTCTATTGGAAATTAATGTAACAATCATGGAAGTCCTTTAGTCATTATGTCATAATTATTTATTTTCCTAGCCCTAAAGGTTATGAATTTCAATTTTTTTATGAAAACATTTTTTTTTTCAAATACAGATTAATTCTTCAGGTCAAGGACATGGGAAGTCCTCCCCTTACAGGCACTTGCACTGTCCGTGTCCAGGTTGTTGATGTAAATGATAATAGCCCTACAATTCCATCCATGGAACCAGTGACCATTGCAGAAAGTAAGAAACTTATATATGTTTACTGATACAAAGTGCATGTTCACACCTTTCTTTATTTGTTTGGAAGAGTTTTAGTATGTGTTCAAAATGTTAAAGTACAATACACTGAACATATTCTTTCTTTGCCATCTCCACAGATCTTCCAGTTGGCTACATTGTCACCCAAGTGATTGCAAATGATGTAGACCTTAGTCCTTCAGCGACATACAGACTCAAAGATGAGGATCAGACCAGCAGAAGTTTTGCAATTGACCGATACTCTGGGGTAATTACAACAACTAAAAGCCTGGACTACGAAGATCAAGCTGTCTATACATTGAGAGTGGAAGCATCAGACTCTGTCCATCAAACTGAGGCTGAACTTTCTATCCATGTGTTGGATGTCAATGATAACCCTCCAGTCTTCTCTCAGGAGTCTTACCAGGTAAAAATTTTTTTTTATTAAACTAAGGTCACTTTTTAGCATCATAGATCACAATCATGCACTATTCATGCTCTTCTTTTAGTATTGACCATCTTTTACTGCTCACATTCAGGTTTTGTTGCCAGAGCGTACATCAGCTGACACATACGTTTTGTCTGTATCGGCAACTGATAAAGACTCTGGCCAAAATGGAAGAATTTCATACAGACTTCTTTCCAACCCAGTGAGAGGGTTCTACATTGATCCTGACAATGGTAATTTTCTACAAAAATGATTTGCTCACAAATCTCTAACTAAAGTAATACAATAAAGGTCGTTGTACAAAAAAGCAAGCTTTCTTTTATACAAATATATAAAAAAATATATTAAAAAACCTGAAATATAAAAAACGGTGTTCTGTGACACAACTGTAGTATTTGTAAAATTATATTGGGTTTGCTCCTCCGCCATTGACGCTTGCTGTGAGGAATGCTGTTAGTATAGATGTGGCATAAATAAGTGGCATGAGACAAATCGAAACAATTCCCATGTGAAATTATCACTTGCCTGGAAAAGGCTTTAAGCTAGTCAGTCAATTCGAGAACCAGAGCTGTTGTATAAATGATATTATACCATGGTCTGGGTGAATACTCGATTCTGATTGGCTGCAGGGTGTCCGTTAAAAAGTGATATAGGACACCTAGTAAAGTAGTTCCGGTGAAACTGCCTGTTTACCATTCGAAATTAATAAATAAATGCGCTGCCTACAACGGCTGTGAGTAACCATAGCAACAGGCAGTCACATGCTCTATCAAGATGTTATAGCCTAATACAACAATGAGCGACTTCGTGCTATTTCTTTTAACATTTATGGAGAATATGGCAACTTTGACGACTGGTATGCTGCTGAAGAAAGAAAAAAAAAGTAAATAAAACGGAGAAAATTACACCGCTGCTGCTCTGCTCCATTGAACTCTATTGGTAACGACGTAACTTGCGACCATAGTTGGCTAACGATGCTTTCGGGAAACGCGCACCCCTGAATGAGACCCTGCGGGAGTTTTACGCAGCTGTCCAGACAACCAAGGCAGGAGAAGGCTCAACGTTACAGCGTTTCAAGCCTAAGGAGTCTGAGGCAAATGACCCTCTCTTTGATCTGATTAATTTATTGCCCTCTATAACGTTAAGCGCAAATCGCTGGAGCTCAGAGCTAATTGATTTTTTTTATTGTTGTTTGATTAATTGTTTTATGTGTAATAAAAAAAAACTATGCCTACCTTTGTGTTTCATGAAAAAAAAAATGCATTTGTGAACCTGAAGGGATAAAGCGGACTATAAATATCTCCGGTTGCTAAACAGTCAAGCAAGGCAAGTTATTATTTGTAAAAACTAGATTTAGCCTAATTAAAATATAAACTAATGTTTTAAAAATGTTTTATTTGGCAAGTGACCATGGTATAAGCGGGTTAATGCCCTCCGAGGTGTCCGTTGTCAGGTTTTAATGGACTTCGGCGGAGGCAACCGGCCTCCGCTGCGCGTCGGCCGGTTTACGCCTCGCCGTCGTCCATTAAAACCTGACAACGGACACCTCGTCGGGCATTAACCCTTACATAAAAACTGAAAAATTGAGCATATATACAGTATAATATGACATGTATCTTTGAGATATACAAAAGTAATTATTTTAATGGGGTTTTATTCAGTTATGTAAATTAGAGTGGTTTTAGTTTTAACATAGTTCAATTTAGTGTGTCTTGCTGTAATAATAAAACAATCCTGTGTGTAGAATTGCATTTCTATTGAATTTTCTACTGCCTACAGGTGCAGTGTTTACAAACAAGCCTCTGGACTATGTTGCAAATGGAAACATGTTACGGCTGCTGGTGGAGGCGCATGACAGTGGGGACCCCAATCTATTTAGTGTCACTTCTGTGGACATAGAGGTAGTGGACTTTAACAATAATGCCCCATTGTTCACACAGAACTCATACCAGGTGAGTGTTCCCGAGGATGTATCTGTTGGAAGCACTCTACTCACTCTATTAGCAGAGGACAGTGACTACTCAAATATGAACACCCATTTGGAGTATGCAATCATAGCTGGAAATGACGAAAGGCGGTTCTGCCTTGAAGTTGTTAGCATTCCAGCTGAAGCCCACAGCCGATCTGTTGGCCAAGTAGTGCTCTGTGATACACTGGATCAAGAGACCACAGACACTTATTCATTGACTGTGTCTGTAACAGACAGAGGAACCCCACCCCTGAACAGCTCAGCTTTAGTGTCAGTCAAAGTCCTTGATATTAATGACAATGCACCTATTTTCAATAGTCCAGAGTATCATGTACAGGTCACTGAGAACAGACCCATAGGTACAGCCCTTATCCGTATCTCTGCCTATGATCCTGATCTAGGGGCAAATGGGACTGTAACGTACAACATCATATCAGGTAACAGCAAAGGCTTGATCAGAATGGACTCTGCAACAGGTGTCCTTGAAGTTAATGGGACACTAGACTATGAAGAGAATAAAAAATTTACTTTAACAGTCCAAGCATCAGATTGTGGTGCTCCAAGTGACAAAAAAGTATCATTTGCGGTTGTTTACATATTGCTACTTGATGAGAATGACAATTCCCCATTCTTTATGTTCCCCACCTACAACTGCTCGCTGTCTGAAAACCTGCCGGCTTTGACCCCTGTTTGCACGGTACATGCTATTGATGAAGATGCAGGAATCTTCGGACTACTTACTTATTCCATTTTAAACCCCTGTTATGTGGACTATGACAGTAGCAACCCAGACAAAAAAGAAGCCTTTGGTATTGATCCTTTTACTGGAGACATCTACGCCAAGCAGATGTTTGACTATGAAGGAGAGAGTGAATTCTGCTTTGTGGTAGAGGCACGTGACAAAGGAGATCAAGTGGCAACCTTGAGACTACAAATCGAAATTGAAGGCATTGATGAGTTCAGCCCCATCTTCACTCAGAATGTGTACCATTTCTCTCTGCCGACTAATGCCAAGGTTGGCCAAAGTATAGGCAACCTGATGGCTATGGATCATGATGGTGGTCTGGATGGCTCAGTGGAGTACTCTTTAGTCAACCCATCCCCATTTTTCAATGTCAACAAAACAACTGGCTGTCTATATATCTCAAACTCTGTGTATCAGAGAAGATCAAATTCAAATGAGACGACAGAGGACCTGTTAGTCCTAGCAAGCAGCCCCAAACTGAACTCCAGGTCATCAACGTGTCATGTTGTTGTGAACATATCCAGTTCAGCAAAGTCTCTGGCAAGTGTTGATCTCAGTGTCCACACTGCCAGTCTCACTGTGTCGTTGATAGTGTTACTCCTCCTTTTAATGAGTTTCATTGCCCTTGTCCTAAGGTACAGGTCCAAAGAGAATGCCGTAAAGAAGAAAACCTCCTTATCTGCTAACCTTAACCTTGAGACTGACTCTTTGGGAACAACAGATGGCAACCTTAACAGCAGTAGCCATGGTATTAACCTCCAAAATTTACAAGAACCAATAGACACATGGGGAAGATTGGATATCCCAAATCCTTCAAGAAACTCAAACTCAAAAGCCTCAAGTGGAAGAGGATCTACAGAGGAAGAGACTGCTGAGGATCAAGAGATCAAGATGATCAACAAGTTTCCATGTTACAAACAGCTTGGCTCTGTAACAACACAAGAGGCATTAAGAGTCTCAGACTCTGGGATTCCTGGGGACTCAGACCAACTCTCCTTTCACTCGATAGATAAAGACCCACCTTCCGGTGACAGTATTGGTATAGTCAGAATAGTGGATATGCCCAGTTCTGATAGTCTCCATAATTTCAGGGATGAAGGAGGAGGTGAGGGAATGCTTCCTCAGGTAGTCAACATGAAGGAAGTGGAGGAGGTCATAAGAAGGTGCATGTCTATGCCTGATAACCAGGGGTCAGTTGAGGGCTCACTCACCAATCTGATTTCCTCTGAGGAACAGCTACATGGGAGCTACAGTTGGGACTACTTTCTCAATTGGCAGCCGCGCTTCCAATCTTTGGCCTCTGTTTTTACAGACATTGGGATGCTTCCAGATGAAGGGATGAGGGCCAGAGATGTGGAGCCAGAGTCGCAGAGCCTTTTGCACCCACCTCCTCTCATCACAGCAGTTGCCCAACCAGGAATTCGTGCTGTCCCTCCCAGAATGCCCCATAGAAGATTGCCCCTGGTCAGATTGCCCAATACTTGCACTAGAAACACAGAGCTGACCCATTCAGCAATGACTCCTAGTTTTTCCCCCTCTCTGTCATTACTTACTGTTAGGACACCCAGTTCCTCCCCAGTGGTTTCAGAAACCGGCTTGGGATGCTATTCAAAATTAGCAACACTGCCAAGAGATATCTTGGATGATGCAGAGATTCAAGTGTAATCTTGTGTTTCAATTATATATGTACATCTGTAAAAAACTTCAATTTTTTAATTTAAAATGTTCTTTTGTGTTTTGGTGTTATATGAATTTTTATTTGGTGTATGAAAGATTGCTGTAATGACTGTTTTATATATATATATATATATATATATATATATATATATATATATATATATATATATAATGCTAATAACCAAAGTTATAATCATAATATTTTATTGTTTTAAAAATACAAGACACAAACATTTTCATTATGTGAGTTTTTTTATCATTTCTAATTGTTTTAATGCTGATTCATTTAAAGGATTAGTTCACTAGTTCACAAAATCTTGGTCTCTCGCAAGGTCTCTCGCTCGCTGAGATTTTAAGTCATTTGCGGTATAACTAGTCGATCACAAGTGGCTCAACCGGTAGATCTATAGATAGAATCATCTTTCAGGCATTTGACCGACCACATTAGCAGAATGCTAGCATGCTATGGGCAACAAAAACTCAACCTGTAAGAAATCGAAAGGACATAAGTACTTGTTCATTCAACTTTCAACCTATAGCCCGGAACACACCAAGCCGACGGTAGGCCGTCTGGCAGATTTTGTGCGTTGGCCATCTAAGTCTCCTCGGTGTGATACGCACGGTTCTGTGCTGTTGGCTAAAAATAGTCCTCGTTGGGTTTGTTTCTCCCGATTCAACATGTTGAATCGGCGTCGGGCCGCAGAGATGGGGACTTAAGTCTGACTTGAGTCACACAAACAGCTGACTTCAAACTTGACTCGTGACTCGACTCAAAAGACTTCAGACTTGACTTGCGACTCGACCCAAAAGACTTGTCAGCAACCTGTTTTCATGCAATTATTGCTTTTTAAATCTAAATTCATTTTAATGTATTTCTATTTTCTTTTATTGGCGCATACATAAGTTGGGGAAGCGTATGATAAGCTGCATGTCCCCCGCCCTTTGTCATACTGTGCATGAGACAGAGCGTATTTAGGCCACGCCCACAGCGGGGGAAAACAATCCAACCGTCTGTAGTCTGTAGATTTCTCATAACATCAACAAAAGTTGTCATTGTAAATCATCCCGCTGCTCCGCGATCTGCACCGTCATCACAGACATCGTTAGAAAGCGCTCTCTCTCTCTCTCTCGCGTGCGCATGTGCGTGTTTGGTGTGGTGAGGTGTGTGAGGGAAGATTGATTGATCTTTAAGCTTTTTTCTTTTTATCTACACTTTATGGCTTTTTTCTCACCTTAGTCATTTACTAAGTGTAAAATTTTAAGAACAGTTGTTTTTTGTAGCCAGTATTTGCATCCATCTCTGTGGAGTTTAAACATGGCCTCACCTCTTAATGAGGGAACGTCAGTTTGTGCCATTGGAAATGGATGCAAATGTTTTCCTGATCAAGTTTGTACGGTGGAGGATGTTCTTATGGCCATGGGAAATGTTGTTGGCCATGAAAAGATAATTTCGAAATTTTGAAAAGTTAGTGAACGTGCTCGTGGAGACTGGGATTGTGATATCGGAAGCATTTGTGCAGGTGACACCTTTCTGTACGTTCACACCGCCGCCGACTTGAGCTTCCAAAGCAGCCGGAAGTCATTCATTTTCAATGGAAGCTGGCTTCTCTCAGCTGCAAGGAGCGTCAAATTCCTCGGCTTCGCATTTTGGGCGTTTTGAGCGTCAATCTGAAAGTTGAAAGAAGCTCAACTTTATGGTAATGAGCTATGACGCGGTTCAGCGGCAAGCAGCAGCCATAGACAGTAAAAGAAATGGACAGAGCGATCTCATTGGAACTCCATTGAGACGACTGAAGCCCGTTTTTGGCGATTTTTTAGCACTTCCGTCCCTGACGCGCAGACTCATACAGCGCTAGAATACGTAGATGTGACGTGAGTGAACCGTTTGATTTCTAGTGCGGTGGCATGTGAAATCTGAATCATTCCCTCCTGAAACATGCGCAGAGGCGGAGAGTATGAATAGGAGTCCACGGGCTAGGAGAAGGAGACAAGTTTGCTAGGTATTCTGATTAATTATTTTGTCATTTTGCCTCCACGTTTCCCGATTGCGCGCGAGCTTCTTCTCGTGTCCATACAGTAATCTCAAAACTGTGCGACAGAGAGTCGCGTGGGTATGACGCAATCGTTAGCCTACTTTCACTAAAACTGCTTCTACGTGGCCATAACATAAGCTACAAGGTAATGGAGCTATTTATACATTGTCGAGTTTCTTTAGAAATAAATAAAGGACAAATAGGGTCTTCAAACGCCTCAGATGTAAAGTTATTCACTGTCAAAGTGACGCCAAAATGAACGGGAGTCAATGGGAATGCTAACGCAAGTGAAGTTCTGCCACAAGATGTCAGCTCCCACGAGGCTTCAACTTCCGCTCGATGGATTACCCCCTTGGCAGCAGCAAACGCCAGCAACCAATCGAAATAAAGACGTCCTTCACTCTGGCTGATTCCGGAGACGCATACGATGTGAACTTTCGTTCCTACCTAAACATTAGTTCCGAGAAAATGGAGGAGAAGCTGAAAATCCAAATCTCCGAGTCCGACGTCTTCTCCGCAAATACAGTAAAGCAGCACCAAACACAACAACTTCACGATTTTCCTTAATGATCCAGTGATAAACATTTGAGAATGAGCGTAACTTTTATTTGAAATATTTACGAACGCTCGCTAATAGTTTATTATTTTTCCCCAACGGTTATAAAAATGCTGTCATTATGAAAGTTTTCTTCAATGTATTGTTTGTTTTCTCGTTTTATTACATTTCATGTTGTGACACTTCTCTTCTCCCTGCAACGTCAGAGCGTTCAAAGCGTCAACGAGCTTCCCCGTGCTTTTTGACAAGCGTCCTTGACAGAGCGGCCAGAGCTTCTTTGACGCTCAAGTCGGCGGCGGTGTGAACGTAAGGTTAGCGTTCTCCTGCGACGCGTGTCATAATCTCGAACGCGCCTCCGTTCATTGAAATGATGCGATTTTAAAATAACTAAATCGCTTTGGAAAATTTGCGAGTTAAAACTGTTCCGCTCGGATGTAAAAATAAAGAGCTGAAGCACGTGACGTCCTTTCGGAGACAGGTTTTCACGTTTTTGAACGCACCGACGAAGTATTTGGAAATTTCCTTTCGTGTACAACACGGAGAAAGTTTTTACATGAACTTTGCCACCACGGCAAGTGTTTTGAATGTGGGGACCTAGGTCACAAGAAATTACTTTGTCCTCACAAACCGCAAAATGAGGAGATAACTGTTGAGGCTGTAAACAAGGAAATAATCACTCGGTTTCCGAAAAAACTAGTGAAAAAAAAAATGAAAAAAGACCTACATTGGTTAAAGAAACGAGTGTGCAACCTAAGAATAAAAAACTAAGATTGCAAACCGAAAATCAAATTGACGAGACTAAGGATAAAGGCCCAACTAACAGTGGATGTTTGGATCAACCCTTAGAGAAAACACCGGCTTCGGAAGTGCTTGAGTCTGACAAGGAGTCAGTGTCAAGACTAGAGGTGAGTGAACCTTCTTTACCGATAGTGCTGGGTGTTTCAGAAGGTACAGATCACAGTCTTACCGGTTGCAATGATATGGAAATCGAAAAGGCAAGTGGAAGTGGTTTACAGTTTGTTGAGATATGGAGGATAACTTGTGTGTTGATGAATCAAGATGTGATAGTGACAGTGCTTCAGAGGTTTCTGAATTTGAGTTGAGCCAATCATCTGGAGACTTGTACACTGCACAAGAAATTAATGATTTTCTGGATCATACAAAAGGGCAGAAAGTGGATGTTATTAAGTTTTTTCCTGATGCTGTAAAATTTTTGAAGTCAGTTGTGTATGTTCAGAAAAGGTTGTGATGTCCTATCAAAACAAAAAAGATTTCGGTTGAAAAAACTGGCTATACAGTAGTGCGTAAAAGTTTACGAGGTAGGAAGCACAATAAATAGGTTCACATGGTTACGGGTGCTGCTCTCATCTATTTTCTTCTCTGTCTGTTTTCTTATTTGTTTTCCCCCCTCTTCTTTAATATGCATATTTTAAGAATCAGTTCTTTAAATGTAAATGGGGCAAGGAATAGAGAAAAACAAGGTTTATTAAATGAGTTCCTTAAACTTAAGGATTCACATGTAACGTTTTTGCAAGAAACTGATGAGGGTAGTGAGACAGATTGGGGATTGTGTTGGGAGGGCAGTTACTCTTTAAGCCATGGTACGAATCTAAGTGCTGGGGTAGCCATTCTTTTTTCATCTAACCTAAGCATTGATATTGTGTCAAAGGTAGAATTAGAAAAAGGTTGCCTTCTTGTTGTTAAGGCAAAAATTGATGAATATAACTTTGTGTTTGTTAATATTTATGCCCCAAACAGAAGTGCAGATAGAATATTTAAGAAACTGAGTGATTATTTGAAAAGTGTGAATACAGATGACTTTCTAATATTAGGAGGTGACTGGAATAATACAGTTGATTTTACCATGGATAGGAATCATACTGAACCAGATTATGAATCCCCTGCTTTTTAAAAAAATATTCTCATACAAAATGATTTGTTGGACGTTTGGAGAGAGAGGAATGTAAAAGTTAAGCAGTATACTTGGATTAAAGTTTCACAAGAGAGAATAAGTGCAGCTAGATTAGATCGATTTTATGTATGTAAAAAAACTAATAATAGGATTGTGGCTGCAAATATTGTACCTTGTTGTTTTTCAGACCATCATTTTGTTGCGTGTAATTTGATTTTGTCACAGACTCAGTGCAAAAGTCCTTATTGGAAATTGAATGTTCGTTTGTTACAGGAGAAGGACTTTTTTGAGAGATTTAATTTTTTTTGGGAGTCTTGGGTTTCTCAGAAAGGTGAATATGAAAATCTGATTCAGTGGTGGGAATTGGGTAAAACACAAATTAAAATCTTTTGTCAGCAGTTTTCTTCTTTCTCTACCAAAAAGACTACGCAAAAAATCAGTAAATTAGAGAAGGAAATAGCACAAATTACATCTAATATGGTGCAGCAACCAGATATAGTGATGACTGAGAATTTGTGTGAGAAGAGGGTTTCTCTTAAGTCTCTATTACAAGTGCAAGCAAAAGGTGCACTAATAAGGTCACGGTTCTTGACATGGATGCACCAACTGCGTATTTTTTTAATCTTGAAAAAGTCTCAAAGAAACAGAGTGTGATGCATTGTTTGTCATTCCCAGATGGGTCTAAAACATCTGACCCAAAAAAGATGAGGAAAATTGCTGTGGACTTTTACTCAGATCTTTTTAGAGCTGATATGTGTGACTCACAGAGTACTTTGGACTTGTTAGAGAACCTTCCAACTATTAGTGGTAAACAGCGTGCAAGTTTGGACAATATTTTTTCTTTTCAAGAACTGACCGAAGCTGTGCAACAGATGAAGCCCGGTCGTGCACCAGGAATTGATGGTCTGCCGGTGGAATTCTATAAAGTCATGTGGGGAATTATAGGTGAAGACTTTTACGAGGTTGTACAGAAATGTTATGAACAAAAAAAACTTCCTAAGAGCTGTCAGAGGGCTGTCCTTGCTCTTATTCCTAAAAAAGGAGACATTAGTCTCTTAAAGAACTGGAGACCTGTTTCTATTCTCACTGGTGACTATAAAATATTGGCAAAAGTTTTGGTGAACAGGTTGAAGTGTGTTCTGAGTGATATTATTCATAAGGATCAATCATATTGTATCCCAGACAGAACTATTTATGATAATATTTTCCTGGTTAGAGATTTACTAGATTATTGTAAACTAAATGCAATCAATCTAGGCCTTCTATCATTAGACCAAGAGAAGGCATTTGATCGTGTAGACCATGATTACTTGTTCAAAACTTTAAAAGCTTTTGGTTGTGGTGATGTTTTTCTTTCTTGGATTAAAATTTTGTATAAAAATGCTTCATGTTTAGTGAAAATTGGAGGAGATTTAAGCTCACCAATACAAATGCAAAGGGGAATCAGACAGGGATGTCCTCTGTCTGGTCAGTTGTATGCACTAGCAGTTGAACCTTTGTTGTGTTTATTAAGGAAAAATGTGTCTGGAGTTTATTTTTCCATAATTTGCTGCACTGAATTGTTCAATCTTTACTCTAAATGACTCAGAGAAACTTCACTATATGCTCGGAAAGGATGAGCTGAAAAATACCTTACACCATAGGAGATGGTCAATCCATTGTATTTGTTATATATTACTTTATATTGTATTTATATTTTATATTCATTGTATTTATAATTAATATTAGGATAGACTAGAGATATTATCTTCTGATATAATTATTATTATTGCTATTATTATTACCTAATATAGGTAATATGATCATAAGTGCATTTGCTTGTTAAAAAGTTTCAAACATTTTGTTAAAGATTATAACATCTTTGACAAAAACAAAAAACGACACAAGTTTGTGAGCGTGTGCATCTGTGAGTGTGAGAGTTTGACTGTGTGCGAGTTTGGAGTACAGAACAAGTTCTGACGTTCAAACAAATCCTGTTAAGTTTTCTGATTTGTATTTTTCTTTATTTTTTTTATCAATTTATTGTTCTGACAGCTCAGCCCCTTTAAACAAGAAAATATACATCTTTTTGAGCACTTTATTTTTAAAAAGCCTATATATTTGGCAGATGTAAAGCATACATGATTTGTATGTTTTTTGTTAGTCCATTTTTTTGCACTGGATTTTTTTCACTGAATTTGCGCCTTCAGTTCTCTTTTTTAATAAAGGATTGGAAATTAATGTTTTTTATCCGATTCATCGATTAATCAACAAATTAATCGACAGATTAATCGATTATTAAATAATCGTTAGTTGCGCAGCCCTAGTGCAGAGATAACTGAATGGCAGAGTTTAAGAAGAGGAGTAGGAGCAGGGTCAAGACAACAAGATGAGGGGTTGGATTTTAATATTACCTCAGAGACAGAAGAAGGAGTAGTCAGAGAAAAGAGAGGCAGGGACTAACCAGATTGGTTGAGGAGATATCTAATATTTGCAGCATCATTAGAGAGGCACTGGTTTACGGGCATCTGTCTTTTCTAGAAAGTGAGTCATGAATGAACTGCAGAGTTCATCAGAAGTTAGTTTGGTACGTTTATTATTGTGTTAAATAATGCTTTTGGCCATATAAATCCGATCTTCAATTCCCGTGCTTTATGCAGATTTAATGGAGTGTACGTCACTGAAGGCAACAGATATGAGCTGCATTTTATTGATCATCGGCTAATTTCAAAATCAAAGAGAGCAACAAGAGAGAGCGGCAACAGCCCTGGTAAGATCATTTCGCTTCTTGACTTTTAATGAAGTTGATTGTGTGTGAAGCACCTGTGCCTTACTTTCACTTTGATTTGCGATAGTTTGCACGTTGGTTTGATGAATAGATGCTCAGCTGCTCATCTGCGGTAATGCGTGTTGCAGTAGCGTCATCGTATCTGACTATAACATGAGATTTAGCCTATAACACGCTCTCACATGTTTTTTTTTTTTTTAGCATTTTTGGGAGGAGTCAAATTTTCATTTGTGGTTTCAACAATCAGATGCATTTACACTTCCAGTTTTGTCTGGAATTGGGCCCAGACCACCTCCTGAAGTGGTTTAAGCGATCTGATTCAAATCCGTCTCGAATGAGATTTGAGATTTCGGTAGGATATAACAGTTGTTGCTGATTTTAGGCTGAAGCTAAAATCAAGAAATTTATGATCAGAAATACCAGTGTCAGTAGAAAAGATGGAAGGGATTTTGGCTCTTGATGCACCGATCAAATCAAGGATATGACCGCGCGTATGATCAGAGGAAAACTGAATACTTTATACATTATGGAGTAGCTATAAGTACTAATTAGATTAAGATTAAAGGGATTCTACCTCTCACCTCTAGAAAGATGAATGTGTATTTAACCCTTGTGCATCAATTTTAAAAAGTTACACTTAGGTAAAAAGAGGACAAAAATGTCCATGTCAAAAAACTGTCATAAAAATGTGACGCTTTGGAGCACAGACTTAAGTTTGGTATCGTTTTAAAGAAGACCCTTTGCAGATTATTGCTGAAGTAAAAAAAAATAATAATAAGTAAATCCAAAAAAAAGTTATATAGGTAAAAGTTTATGAAAATTATTTATAAAAAATATTTTATATAAAATATATATTTTATAAATCAGGTTGAACTCAAAACTGCAATAAAACCAAAGCCATAAATCTAAATAGGTTGTGTTCCAAATTTGAGGATGATATCTCAAAAAATGAGCTTTCTGTAACAGTTTGTTTGGGCGTAGTAACATATTTTCCCCATTGGGTGCCAGCAAAACCCCACTGGAGCTTAGACTGATTGAATTATTTTTTGCAGTTTTTCTCTCTTAGTATTACAAACACACACATGCGCACACACACACACACATATTTTTTATAACACACATACTAACCACACTCTGACATCCATACCAACACACCCACACAAATATTGTTGCATAATTTATCGAGTTGGCTCTATAGTATGCCGAACCAGAAAACAGGAATAAAGCGATATTTGTTTTATAGGCCAAACTTAAAAAAAATGACACCATCTGATAAAAAATAGTAAAAAATAAAATTTTGAAGCCTTGCCATCAGAATGAAAGCCTCTTAACAAAGATTGCATAATTTTATAGTTAACTGAACCGGGGATTAAAATGTCAGTTTTAATGGGTTTCAATGGGGACATTTTTGTCCAAAAGGTGCTGAGAGGGAGTATTTTTTGTACCTAATGCAAAAAATATTTTTTTAAGAAAATGACGCTGAAATAGTAAAATTCCAATAAAAATACACACCTGAGCCAAGTTTTTTTTGCAGTTAGCTTTAACACAGGCAAAGTGGTGGTAAGAAAAAGTAACAAAAGTAACAGGTAACAAAAAGTCTAGGCTACTAGTGAGTCTCCGTGATGAGTCTGCCTGAAAAGGTGTTTTGAGATCGCTCAAAATGTTCAGGATTCGGCTATTGCTTTCTACAGCCATTCATCATGTTTACTGTGGCAAGCAGGACGAGACCGAGGGCCGTGGGAGAACGGCGGGAGACTGGTGGAGTGATTACCGATGAGCGACACCTGTAAAACGCACCAGTCTCGTATCTCTCACAGAGGAGCAGGGATTTTCTTTGCAATGTTAAAATGCACATCAACCGATTACTTGTTTAGTATTCATGTAAACACTACATTCAGATTCACCAATCGGAATGAATTCAGTTAGATAGAAACAAAAGGTGTGCATGTAAACAATGAATGGCGACTCTGTCAAGGGGTGTCTCTGTCACCAGTTTTTATGAATTAAAGCCATGAACTAATAAAGGCTTTTTAACTTTTGTACTACAATTCGAGTGCCTTGGATTATTACTTTGATTTCAAATGAATGGCGACTGCAGAAAGCAAAAGCTGAATCCCGGACATCAACGGCCGTAAATGTTCGGGAAAAAGAGGATGGTAACCCCTACTACTCAGCTTTCTCCACAAACCAAGAGCTTGTTAGCGTAGCTTTCAAAAAAAGATGGCTGACACTATTGGCGTTTTTCCATTACCAGTACCAGCTCGACTCGACTCGCCTCAACTCGGCTCGCTTTTCGCTCTGTTTTCCATTGCAGACAGTACCGCCACAAATAGTACCCGGTCATCATAGCGACGCCTTTCGTTACTCGTCGCTCCATCAAGCTCTCACTGGATCCTCTCTTTTGCAGCCAAACAAGGGAAAGTCTGCACCTGGATGTGTAGAGTCCGAAATAATATGGCAAAGAAACAGGGGAAGGGAGAGATAGAAGTAGCACAAACAATTAGAGGAAAGAGAGAACAGGTGGGAGAGAATGAGCAGCTGAGAGAAAGTGAAGGTGTATAAGGTGATGTGCGTTTGTAACCAGAAGAGGGAGACAGAGAAAGAAAACCAGACTCATGACAACAACAAAAAGTACCTGAAAGCAGGTACAGGTAACATTTACACACTGTGGAAAACCAAACAAAGGTGAGCCGAGTCGAGCTGGAACTGCCGAGTTCCAGTGTGAGTGAGATTCTGTGAGTGAGATCCCACCCTCTATGGGCTGGTTGAAAACAGGTGGAACAGCCCCTACAACTGACTGTAGTCTTTAGCCTCTGGCCAAAAAATCCTCCGATGTCACAAAATGATGATTTTTGCGTCATCGAAGGATTTTTTCCAGACAAAAAAAAAAAAATATATATATATATATATATATATATATATATCATTCTCAGGGGGACATGAGAGTGGAAAGCATGGTAATTCGAAAATACTACAGGTTTTCTACTAATACAAAGCTTAATGCTCAATCCTGAAGTATCCCTTTATATTAAGATAAGTTATTAGTGTTGTATTGACCAATCATTGTAATTATCTGCACTGACAATCATTTGTCACATGTTTAAAAATGCCCAACAATCAGGGCCATAATCTATTTATAGTATGTATGTGAAGTCTTAGCTCAAAATGCTCCACAGATCATTTTTTTAAAGTTGCCAAATTTGGGCTTGTGTTTTTTTGGGCAACTGTTCCACCACTGAGCAGTGCAACAATTTTCTCATTTACATTTCATCTAAAATTGAGAATATATATTACTATTGCTTGTGCTTCTGCATCTAAATTAGTTGAGGTGCATCCTCTTAATTTCCCTGTGTCTGTTTTATTCAAGTTTTACTTTTGAAATATATTTCTAAATTAGTCTTAACAAAGAATTCTACTACTTGAATACCTGATCCTCTTCCCACTACTATTCTGAAGAGCTGTTTGCCAGCTATATCATTCCCCATGCTATTGTTACCACCTCACTTAGGACTGTCCCTCTGGTTTTTAAAACAGCTGCAGTTACGCCAGTTCTTTAAAAGCCAGGGAGTGAAACAGCCGATATGTCCATTTGGCCTATTTCGAATTTGCCATTCCTTGCGAAAGATAACCTATTTTAGGTATTTTATTATCTAAAATCAATATTTGTATTCATAAATATGTCCTAGTCGGTAATTCATACTGTAACATTCGTTTGTCCTTTGTCCCTTGTGTCAAGTTATCAAGCTGTTTGTTTGAAATAACAAACCTGTTCACCCGAAGCAACACTCGACGAAGTGCTATTAGAAGACATCCTGTCATAGCTTTTTGGTACATGATGGCTACTGTAGATACAACGCGCATTTGAAAAAGCAAGGCACTGGAGAGCACAATTTGTTTGCATGCAAAATACAATTTCACCGCTAGATGGGAGAAATTCCTATACATTGTCCCTTTAAGCACGTTCTTCATTTCAAAAGAAGTAGAAAAAAGCTGAACATCGGTAAAGGGGTTTTTAAGTAATTAGTTATCATATCTACATACAAATTTCATAACAGTACATTCCTTATTGCTACATATATTACAATAAAAGCGTTAAACAAAATAGTTTTGAGTGTATACTTTACAAAAATAGTTGATGGTGTAATTATTATATGTAGAACAGATAGGGGGGAAAAATTGATTATTGTTTTTTTTTTCTGCACTGCAGTAAAATTTTTAACCAGTCACAGTACGTTTTAGTTACGTGAAACTTGGATTTAACTGGCATGACATTTTCTTTTGTCTTATGTTTTATTTTAAATAGTTGGAAGTTTAATACCGGAGTGGGTGCCTGCCCAAATTTGTCAGGCCTGCAATTATAAGAAAATCTCCTCACTATTTGAATTTCTATCACTTGTGATTTTTTCCAGCATGTCTAAATGTTGAACAAGTTTAGTGAAATTACAGAAAAGCCCCACTAGACTCTTCAAGCCTGTGTGTCACATGACCAATATATTGTGGCCAAATATTTTGTTTATACATTACTTTGAAGAAGTGGAACTAAGGCTTTGTTGGAACAAAGAGGCAGATTTATGTTCTTATAGCTGAGTTGTTAAATGTGGCCACCTGTTAGCCAATTTTCCAAGTTCCAAAACCATGATAAGGGGCTCTATAATCATGATTGAGGTGGCAGAAATGGCTTAGCCAATTTAACTCCTATCATCCAAACTCATTAAAAGCGCATGGCCACATTTCCCACAAATCACCCCTCACCCCTTTTCTACTTTAAATGTTTTCAGCTTAGCGGTCATAGAAAACTAGTGACAACAAACAAGCCATGCTATCTTTGGACACCAAGGAAGCTGTTATGATAAGTGTGGAATGTGTGTATTTGATATATGGATCTGCTTGATTTTCAGGCCCTTCATCGGTATGTGTATTTGATTACCTGGGATGTGTGAGTTTCACATACTGCATCCATTTTCTTCCTATTATAAACACATTTAATTAAAACTCATATTATATATATATATATATATATATATATATATATATACTATATATATATATACTCTATATATATACTCTATATATAACTAATTTAAATAGAAATCATCAATACATTGTTTATCATGCCACTGTGGATTTGCATGTTTTTTAGCATTTATGTTGGAAGACAGCAAGTTATCCTCTGGTTACTAAAAAAAGCCTGAATTACATTTCAGGATGCTACAGTAGGTCTTAATATATAGCACTCAAATACAACACTATGAACCAGCTTTTAAATCTGTACAGATGTGCTCCAATGTGGATAGCATGGATAATTGCCAGGCTTAGACAGACTTGAGAAACAAGTGAGAAACAAGCTCAAACATACTGAAGCATCATAACAAAGCATCTGGGAGTGTTTCTTATCCTTTTCCTAAAGTACATAATTAATAACATGCCAAAACTGTCTTCTGTGTTTCTTTCTTTCTTTTATCCCTGTGTGTTTAATATGAAAAAGTAAAAATAAACCTAAAAAAACTGCAGAGCTTAGATACATGTCTTTGGCGATGGTTCTGAAAATACATTATTGCCCAATTTGAAGCATACTGCTCATTTAAAATAAACACTGTAATAGAATAAACTACAGACCAAATATTTCAAACATTAATTGTCCATATCCATACAATGTATCTAGTTTGGAAAGTTTCAACTGTCCACCCAACCATTTTCTGGAATACCCTCATTTAATTTCAGCTTGTGCCGAAGCCATCAAAAGTTTATTACACATCAACTCTGTGAGCTTTGAGCTACTTGCCAACACTTGTTGGTAAAAATGAAACCTTGCATCCCAAACCATTAAATCATGCCATTTGTCGACAATATTCCAGAGCCTTTAAGATAAAGCAGCCAAAAAACATGAAAAAGAGAGTCTACACATCTGTGTTAGATTTCAGCCAGCTTAGAGTGATGCGTTAAATGCAGATAAATGACAGACGGCAGACTTTACAGCAGCTCCAGTTTTCTGTTTACTATCTTTCATCACTACAGTAGAGCACCGCATGAATGATGGCCGAACAACATTCATCACCGCTGAACAATCTCCATAACACCAGACATTTAGGGAAATGAGGACAGGGTCAAAAGTTTGCCCCAAATACCCCAAGGTCATTTGAGCTACATTTTTGTTGTTTTTTTGTTACTTTTTTTTTTTTTTTTTTTTTTGAGCCGCCTGGTCTCTGACCTCATTTTGAAGTGTTATTAGTGGACATCAAGTATACATGAAATGAATGAGGTTATGATACCTTTTAAAAAAATCCAACATTAAATTATAAATAATAGAAATAACAATACTTAGGGTCTACGTATCATTACATGCTAAACAATTATCTTTGATATTCATTTGTATATGACAAGCTACATACATGTTAATCACACAGTTAAACTAAAGCACTTTTGATTTTTGACAGTGAATGTATTAAATGTCTGTGCATATTTATGGCAATGTATTTTTGTACAATAGGCCTCAGCTTCCCTCACATTCTGTTGTTTGCATCAGATCTTATCAAAACCACGTGGAACATTGGCTCTATGATTTTCAGATGTGCTCCAAATTTCTGAGACAAAGGCAAGGGCCTTATTTTTATGTATATTTGGGCATTCAGACGATTTCTCAGACTTGCTTTTGCTCCATCAAAGATGTTGGTGGAACTTGAGAACATTTGATTTCAAAATTTAGACTCTTTTCACACAAACTAAATTATTGATAGAACATTTATTTCAGATTTAAGACAACAAGCTGTATCAATTCTGTGTTAAGTATACGATTTATGGGTTGATATTAAAGAATGAAAAAAAAGGTTGTCCACAGGTTTCTGAATGTATTCAATTCTGAAATTGCTGATGACAGACACTTCCCAGTTGTAAGAATTATGCCTGGTGATTCATTGGTTGTTTTAGTGACTGAAATGTTTCTTTAAGTATGAGATCGAGATCAAAAAGATCAAAGTGAGAGGTAAAGGGTTATAATTTAAGATCTTGACACATTGCAGCCAATGAATCTCACTGCTGATCAGATAACACACTCATCACAGTTATGGATGAGGTGACATGTTCAATGATAAAGGAACTGGGTCATCAAGGCCTTTTGCAGACTTTCTCAAAGTTGTCCTAGTTGGCAGCTCTGTTATACTTATTCAGTTCATACTTGTTTAAACTATAGAGGTTTTGTTCCCATGCACTGCAGTAGTCTTATAAACTAGGGAAAAACTACCAGGTAGCCAAAGCAGTTCAACCCCATAAACGCCCAGATCCGACAGGCTGGAAGAAATAACTTGGCCAGGTTGCCGTTGACAGACTCAGGATGGACAGGGGATGAATGATCCCCAGAAGAAGCGGCTTACATACAATGGCCCAGGTCCAGCTGCCAAAACTTCCAGTATTGGGCCACATTCACGCAAACAAGAATTGAATACTTACTCGGTACTGGCTCAAGTTTGGGTACCAAAACTGAGTCAACACTGCCGGCACTGGGCCACAATCATACATGCCAACAAATATGGTACACTTAGCCGGTACTGGCCCAAGTTTGGGTGCTAAAACTGAGCCAACACGAGGCCACAATCACAGCAGCAAATATGGTACACGTAGCCGGTACTTGTCCGAGACTGGGTCCTGACACTGACCTGACAATGCCGGCTCTGGGCCACAATCATGCCATTCACTGGTACTGGTCTGAGCCTTGTTTGCTAATATATATATATATATATATATATATATATATATATATATATATATATATATATAATGCATAGGCATAAAATGTGAGAATAAGAATTCGTAAACATTCATATGTAAACCACAAATATTCTTATGTAAAATTCTTAAGTTTCAGAGGCTGTTTATTTATAATAATGCATTTTTTGTGTCTATTCATGCTAAAATATAACTTACTGTTCAAATACCAGAAAATTTGGCAAGGTTTATCACAAACATTTTTCATTCTAGTCGTTCTGTGCCAAGCGTGCCGCACAAGCCCTCAAAAGTGAAGCCAAAATGTCTCGATCGCCGCCCAGTGACCAGTCCTAGTGTAGGTCATAAACCCCACCTCCCCATGTTACTCAACGGGACGCTAGGCCAACTAAACAGTTCAATTACACTTCACATATCCTTTTTCAGCGCAGTCTCATCAGTTATATGACGTCTTGGGACGTCTTTTGACCATACGTCAACATCCGCCGTTTTAGGGTACCCTTTAACGTCGGTTAGATGACGTTATCGGATCCTAACCCTACCCCAGACCTAAACCTACCCCGTCACTTAACTGACGTTAAAGGTAAAGCGTCAGTTGTATGACGTCCCAGGATCGTCATGTAACTGACGTTAAAGGGTACCCTAAAACGGCGGATGTTGACATATGGTCAAAAGACGTCCCAAGACGTCAGTTATATGACATCTTGGGATGAGACTGTGTTACCTTTTTTACCAACGATAGTTTCTGTCATTTACTGTCGTTTCTATCACGCTGATGTAATTTCAAGTGTTCGTTTTTAAAATAAAGTTGTTTTTAGTTAGTTATGTGATGCTATAAAAACGGTCATGATTGACAGCTGTGATTGACAGGTTCTCTGTGCGAGGTAGTCACTGAAGCACCAGCGGAATTTTTTTGAATAATGTTGACTATGTGGTTAGTAGTTGTATTTATTTTAACGAGGCACTGCAATCAGCAGACATTATTGGAGAGGAACGAAGCAGACAGAGGCCACTTATTAAAAGTGCGGGGCGTGTGCTTGCGTTTGATTCAGCGAGAATGAGGGCAGGGCCTTGATTTTGCAGCTTTACTTCCTGCTCACGACCGCGCATGTCTGGTCCCGAAAACGCAAGTGCGCAGACTCAAGTTACAAGATGTTAGCACCATATCGAGACACTGGCGGCTTCAGTTCTCACTGATGGAAAAGAGCGAAGGGGCGTCGTCCATCTTTTTTTACAGTCTATGTTCTGTGCACACTGGGATTCCTAGACTGACCCATTTACTCCTGTCTTTTAGCAGTTGGAATGCATTTCAACCACGGCGGTCGCCAGGTCAAGGCCAGCAAGCTTTTGATTTACACTCCGGCAGTCCACAGTTCAAACGGCCTGCTGGGCTGAGCAGTATGCTGGGGTGTGACTGACAAGGGTAATGAGTGCACTGGCCCACAATGCCTAAATTAAGCAGGAAACAATCCATATGTTATGTTCTGCGGAGGGTCACAGACTCTATACAGTATAGGTCAAGTTGTTCCAGTTCTCCTATGGTTTGCCAGATCCCAATTGGTACCTGATGCAGAATGAGGAACAAGTTTCATCTTCCCAAGGCATGCAGAGGCATCAGACCGCAGCTGGGCCGGGTTTAATCACTGATGCAAATGCAGCATAGGGGTTTCGTTTGAAGTACCATGTGCGATTGTAAGCAAAAAGCAGCATTCGAAAGGAAGGACACCGTTATCGTAAGCAATTCATGGTGCACTTAATCATTAATAGCTTCTGACTTAAACCAAAAGAGAGGGTGAAACAAGGGCTTAATTTTGCACATGCTCCAGAGCCCTGACTCTATAGAGAGAAAGTTCATTTTTTGATTGGTTACACATGCACTGTGTTACATAAGCATGTCTTAGCGACCTCACGCAGAAACCCGGATCTTTCTTTGTTCCTCAATAACCAACTTCATATATTTCTTGACTGAGTAAGTAAATTTAGCAACAGAAACCACTGTTTAACCAATAAATCTTATGATCTTATGAAAACAACCTTGATCATAATATGAATTTGTTTTGGTTCATAAACCAGGACTCCTGCTGTAAATTCATTTTCCATTAAGCAATGGAAAATCGTTTTCATACAAAAAAGTGAACAGAATATTTATCAACACAAACACAAAAAGAGATAGCGTGAAGTTCAGCATGTTCACAATTTTAATCTTCATTTCTGCAAATGTGAATTGCTCAAATGTCTGGAATCAATAAAGATTCTGTAAAAAAAACAACTTCAGGACTAAACAGAGACTAAGAACATGTAGTCAGACCTTTGGCACACGTTAGCATTGAGCAATGAACCTTGTGCTCCAATGGGATCATGTTGCAAACACCTCAGTTACATTGTACAGTCTTTATGATGGGATACCTTGGTGTAAAGAAGTCCTCAATTATGAAAATGATACAGGCTTTAACATTGCTTCTTAATGTAAGCAGTGTTACTCTGCAACAACAAAAAATGTCTCTTATGCTCAACAATGCTGGATTTATTTGATCAAAAACACAGTAGAAACAGTTATAATGTGAGAAATGATTGTCACATGATCCTCCATAAATCATTCTAATAGCTTATTTGGCACTGCTCAAGTGACATTTCTTATTATCATCACAGTGTTTTGCTTATTTATTGATTTATTTTTTTATTATTTTATTATTTTTTTTATTATTTTATTTTACATCACATGAACTCCAAATTTTTTAATCATAGATTATAGGAATGATTTTGTGAGCTGCTGTCTCAAATGCTTGAGTAACACTAATTTCATACAGATATTTTTATTGTTATCCTTGAATATAAGTTATAAGTTAACACTATATATATATATATATATATATGAACCAACTCAACAAATGCTTTGAATCCTTGCCCACAATAATTAGGGAGTAAAAAAAAAAAATGCTTCCTACTGCCTGAACCAAGTTTCTGAATGGTTGACACCAGATATCTGAAGAAAAAAAAAAGTTTGATTCCTTTGATTCAATTACATGATCATTTATAAATGATTCTAAATAAATAAAACATGGATGGATGGGTGAATGATGCAATGATGTAAATTCATACAAAAACTGGATATCAGTGTGTGCCAGAACAGTAAGAAAAAAAAAAGACCTTATATTCTAATTAATAATTACTGACTTATTCTTCCTTCAATTTTGTTGTTTTTATGATCTGGTTCATGAACATGTATATTGGTGCATTCCAACATAATCTCTGCTACACCACATAATATAGTGCTAACAACAACACAACACTGTTAGCAACATAATTGGCAGTGTCCGTCCACTTTTTCAGCAGCCATGGTTCCGAAAGCATTTTCCCCACATGATTTTTTGGTAAAGGGTTAAAAGCCATAAACTATGAGATGAATCAAACGTTGATTTGAAAAATTGTACAAAAAGACAAATGTGTGTTCAAGACTGTGTACAACAATCCCAAGAAGCATTGCAAATGACATAAATGAAAAAGATGTAAAAATATTTAAATATGTTGATTATAGAAAATTAAACCTAAGCCAAGACCTAAACCTATTATGTCATATACATCATAATACTAAACATATTATGTTATTTTAGTGCTTTATGGGAGTGAGTAGGCACTACAATTTTAGTTGTGTTCGGCTTGAAGTGGCGCTGCGCAGGCCAACAAAGTACCGTGAGAGCGATTAGAGCAAAACGTGAGTGCGAAAACACCTTTTCTTTTGGTGGAATTTGCTTGTTTCAATTCTCTGATTGGTGGAGATTATTTTGCAGAATCACAGGTAATGTAGTTTTTCACCTGGAATTCCACTGTTTAAAATGATTATTTAAAAAAATAAGTTAAAATAATGCAGACAGATGGCTTCAACAAAAGCGTGTACCATTGATTAACAACCTTGTAGCTCACAGTATTTAACAGGTTAAAAGTTATTGCTAAAAATACATTCTCTAATTCTGTCAGCAGCATATAGAGGGTTAAATCTGGTTTGTGCAGCATGCACTAAAACGCTGGTGGTGAACATACTCTTTTTCTGCCAAAACTATAGAAAAATCACATGGCACTGAGCAAATCCACAAATTAATAGTGTGAATACTGCCTTGTAACATTTGTTTCCAAAGGTTTGATAAGCTGAAAAGAATGATATATAATCTATTTAAATTTATTTTGTGATTCAGAACTAAAAGACCTTTCCAAGTCACAGTTGGAGCAAAACCACAAGATATTTGTATTGTCTGAATCATACAAGTGTTTTTTGTTTATTTTTTACAATCTTGACTATGCCTTACATGACGAAAATAGTGACAGACATAGGTCAGATAATCATTTTTTGTCATGTCATCTTACTGAGACCAACAGTCATATTTTTTCAGCTCAGTCCAGCATGTTAAGCCATAATTCAGTTTAACAATTCACAATAAAATGTCCTCGACAGTCAAAAAGGGGCATTTCAATCCAGACCTCTTTTTATACTGTAACTCATTATGGGTGTTTTTGTTTTTCTTTTCTTTTTTTGTTGTTGTTGAATTGACTGAGAAGAGAGATAAAAAAAGTTGAGTTTCATAATAAAACTGTCTGATATAACCAGTGAATTGTCATATACTACTATTATTAAAACAGTACATAAGAAGTCTAATTTATCTCTAGTTGGTAGGTTTGAAATACATACCAGATTATATTGTCAGGTTTAATATAGTGCAGTCATAACAGTTTGGAGCTTAATAAGAGTTTATTGTATTTTCTTAAACAACTGTATTCATAAAACACATCTGGCTGGCCGGGAAATGCTGTGAGACAAGCCAGCTTTCAATCAGACAGTGAGATCATTAATCAAACACAGATCACACACACACACACACACACACACACACACACACACACACACACACACACACACACGCACACACACACACACACACACACACACACACAAACACACACACACACACACACAGGCTACCAGTCATGGCTATACCTCTGGGAAATGTAAAGGGCATTCTAACACTGTTAGAAATATATATAATTTAAATTTTGACTATATATTTAAAGACTTATGATTTATAAATAAGAGCACTGTCTTTAATTTAGGTTGCTCTTTTGTGTGTTTGTTGCAGTGTAAATTAACAGTAGTTACAGTAACTGAATATTTTAAAAATGTACAAAAACTGGCATTGTAATAACATACAGACTGTTCAATACTGTAATTTATAATGTGCATTTTAATAATAAAAAAGTGTAATGGTTACAACCTGTCTAGATGACTTTTTATTATTGTATCTTTTTCTCTATAATGTTAATCAAGGTTTCAGGCACCAATTACATAATTTAGTTGTACCATTTTCCATAATAATACTGTACTAATGCAACCGCTGTACTATTATGGAGGCAGGGGACAGATAGGAGAGTGGGACAGTACTAGCGGCCATGCCCACTTTTCGTTTACTGTAACCAGCCCTTCTTCATCCACACCAACCTATCACTTGCATATGAATACAGATGGAGCATATCGCTACTACTGTACCTTTGTATTCTCAGTACCGGAGACAGACACTGAGACAGATACGTGAGCAGTGGTATTGCCCACTCTCTTCTTCTGTAACAGGCAGCACATACCACCATAGCCAGGCAGAGCATGTGTAAGTCTGGGCAAGGTTTGCCTTCCCTTGGCCACAGACTTGAGATTAGCGTGGAATTTTTTCTCACTAAATTTACTGACTGCTGCTGGTTCTGATTGCTTTAGGAGGGAAGAACTACCCAAAACTGCTGGTCTAGGATCAGTTTTCTCCATAATATTAGCATATTGATGAAATAGAGTTGGTGTTTGTGCTCTTGATAGCATCAAAGGTTTCTATTTACAAGGCATTTTGCAGTATAAAGCAATGTAGCCAATGAGGCCAGTGAGTGCGATCATGTGTGATGACATAACCTGCTGCTCTCAATTTGTCGCAGAAGATTCCTGAAGACAAAGAATCTGATGATGTGGTCTGTAAGCAACCTTTAATAGCTGGTCAGTGCGACTGTGACATCATTTTTTTCTGCAGTAGCCAATCAAAATTGCTGTGTATTTACACATGCTTCAAACACAGGCTCACACGAATTGTTCACAGAGCATAAAGGACGCAGCATGAAGTTCCACTTTGAAAGGGAGCTGTATACACCTTTTGCATTCCCAAGTACGTTTGGACATGGCGGAAGGTAAGCTTTTAAAACAGTCACAACTTACAACACAACGGAAATGAGCCGCAACACAACCGACAATGTATAACACAACGGAAATAAGCCACAACACAACGGAAAATGTACAACAACAAAATAAAGCCGCATCAAAACGGAAATGCTCCCGACCATGAGGGCTCTCAGAGCGTGATAAAGTTCCATGCCACTGTCTAAAAAATATATATCAACAGCACGATTAGTTTTAACAGTATTATTAATTCAAAAACACCTAGGTGCATTATTGCTGCTTATTTATACTCTAGAATGTTGTTGATCCCAAAAGGGAACGTCTGCCAATTCCTCTACTGTTAAAATGTATAATTTGTGTTCATTAAAATTACTTTTAAAATTCAAAAACACATACTGTATGTTCAAAATCCAAAACTTGATTGTATTGATAGTAGACTGACTAACTACAGCTGATTTTTTTCCAATACATTTCCATTTTTTAAATTTCATAAAATTCCTTTTTTTTTCTTTTATCATGTTTCAAAGGTTGTAGTTCTTATTAACCAGACTGACTTACAAGAGGTGAAATTGTGCCAATAGCTCCTTGTATGCACAGTACACAATTAGTTTTTTATAAAAACATTAGGCCTTTTTTTTCATGTCCCAAAGCTTGTGGTAGGTCCTAGTGACCAGACTGACTTATTACATGGGATATTGTGCCAATACCTTCCTGTAATTCTGCAATTCACCAAATGTTTTTTTTATTTTTATTTATCAAATTATATTACAATAAATTATATGTTCTAACCACTTGGTGGAATTGCCAAACGTTCCCTTAGGAATTATGCACTCTGGCGTCAAAGCATTCTCGAGTGTAAATAAGCAGATATAAAAACCATTTGATTGAAATAACAGAGAGAGACTACAAACTTAGCTCCTCATAATTCAAGGGTGTGGGACCCACTCACCCCAGGCCTATTACAGATCAGTGGGTGGGACTTCACTTGCAGAAACTGAAATCAATATCCGCCATCTTGATTTTGGAAGCTAAGCTAACAAGCGCTGTGGAGATGGGAAGTATGATAATGACAGAAGAAACTAAACATGATATGGAAGAAGAGGATTTTGAAAGTCTGCTGCTCGAATCTGATGTTCGTGGCTATCTTTACGAGCCACAGAAGAGTGAAGAGCGGCTGAGGCTGATGGAGGAACCAGAGGCGGCTGCCTGTTGGTCGAGGAGCCCGGACTGGCTCGAGCTGAGGCGGATTGCTATTGCATGTGCTCTCGTCGCATGCTACGGGCTACGGACACTGCAAGAGTCCATGTGCTGCAGAGAATTTCAACAATAGCAATTTCTCCTGAACTAAATCTCTGAATCAGACGAGCACACGAACGTTTGTGTTGGGATGTGAACCATCCTAGTTTCACCTGACTGAACATCCAGGTATCACGCAGTAGTTCACCATATAGAAATAAAAACGAGGAGAAATTCTCTAATGAGTTTGCCAATGTAACGTTAACGGGTTTGTTGTTGTGGGAAGAAGGAGGCGGGCGAACATTTAAAGAGCCCCTATCATAGCATTTGAAATGTTCCTATTTTTGTTTTGGGAGTTCCCAAAAACAGTTTAACGTGCATGCAAGGATAAAAAACACTTTTTGTCTTATAATATGCATTTGTTTTTACCCGATTTGCTCAACGACTCCCAAATGATTCGTTCGATGATTCATTTTTTCCAAACACCTCGTTTGAGTGACGCGAATCTGTGGCGATTGGTCAAATGACACAGTCAGTTGTTATTGGTAAACCTTAGGCAGAGATTGTCGGCAACGGAACGCCCATAACCAGGATTATAGCTTGTCAAGTGTTGAAAATTGTATATAGTGTTTGAACAAACGTGTCAGAAAAAGTGCACTTTCCACACGGTCCCTTACTCGCGTCTCCGTCAAGAGCGAGCTTTCCCGGCGAAACTCACATTGCGGCGCCTTTTGAGGGGCAGTGCTTATTATATAGAGCGAAGTCATATCTAGCTAAGTCGTTTAGGAGGTAATAGCCATTTTTCAATGAATGTCTGGTGAATATCAAAAACAAAACTAACTTTACCCCGCTTAGAAGCTGTGCGGAGAGTACACAACACACAACACAATATAACTATAGTGTGCATGCTACAGAAAACATAACAGCAAACATTATTAACAATACTTACAGACTGTGATTCGGAGGAGGACGAGCCTGATCCATATACACTGGATACTGAGCCCTCCTTCAGGAACAACCGGCTTGCGAATCCACATTTGAATTCATTTATGTTTTCGAATGATTCGTCATTAAAATGATGAGAACACAAGGTTCGGGCTATACTGTTGTGGTATCGTTGCAAATATGAACTTTAACCACTGATTCTTCACATGCTCGTCCCTGGGCAATGAAAAAAAGTGGCTGAACTGTCTTTGCAATGTAGAACACAGCGTCTTCTCGACATGATGCTATTCAGCTGAAGTTTTTGAATGTGTTCTAGACTAGACTTCAAGTTTGCACTCCCGTCTACGCGCGCAGTTGTTGGGAGCGGCCAATGAGCTGATGTTTTGAACCTACGTCACGACGTAACAGCTAATGACTCGTTTCAAAAACCATTCATTTCATAGACTCAGAGTCGACTCTCACTTTTGAAAGGTAATAACTTTATATACGGTGCACTTTCAGATATACATTTTGCAGGATGTTTTCATTCCCGCTATATTCCACACTACATGAACAGTCATTTTCAAAAATCCATGATAGGTGCTCTTTAAACATTTTAATTGTAAAATGAACAAATACAAAATGAAAGTATGAGCCAACAGCCCCTAATTGACGAAAGATGTCCACACACAACATAAAATCAGGCCTGTTTCTCTGTCGATCTGCCGTTTATGCTCCCGCTCCTCTGTGAGAGACACGAGACTGATCGGTGCGTCTCTTGTCTTTCATTATCACTCACACCACTGGCCTCGTGCCACCCTCTCGCGCCGCTCTTACATCCCTCGTCCTGCTCGCCACAGCCAACTAACTAGAAATTTTGTGTGAAATGAATTTCAAACTCTGGTGGCAACTAACATTAGCCTTGTTGAGGAAAGAACGATTACTCTGATGTGCGTGCAGTTCTGGATTAGTGGGTGTGGCTTGCAGAGATGTGCAATGCGGTGCATTGTGGGTGTTGTAGTCTTTCAAACAAATGCACCCTTTTTTTATTTTCTTAGTCAAGAGGTTACCAATTTTTTTAAAAAAATATTTTACATTTTGACTACATATATGATCCATTTTCAACAAAGATTAATGTTTAAATGGGTGAAATGCTCCTTTAATGCACATGGCGGCCATTGTAAGTTCACAAGACTGCAAGTGCACATGAAGTGTGCCATTTGGGACAAGGCCAAAGATGATAATCTACTTTTTGTCATACTGCCCAAACGTACCAAGTTTAGTTAGTCAGAGGAAAAGCCTTCTGGCTAAAGAAAAACAACAAAGAAATTACCCTGACTCTCAGAAGCCTTCATGCTGTGGGACTTCAAGCCACAGCAAAATCATTCATCATGCCTTGTCATAATAATCAAATAGCCACTTTAACTCAAACACTTCAACATGCAGCAGCAGCTTGATGAAAGCTAGTTTCATTATGCGCAACACTTGACTTGAAGTGATACAGAAGAGGAAAATGGTGACCTTAGCACTTAGCATGAACATTGATTACAAAACACTGCAAAAGATTAGAGGAAAATGTCCAATAGATCAAAAGTTTTTTACTAGCTCAGTCTGGCCCACAAGTTCTGAAACTGCGAGCATTGCCGCTTTGAATCGTGTCACACTCTTCTACAACTAAATCCATCACAGTTTGGACCAATAGCATGTTTAAATTGTTTTTGCACAATAGCAAAATTGCAGAAGATTTTTTTTTGATCGCCAAGATGTAAAAGCAATCCCTTAGTAGAAAATCATTTATTTTCTAAATTTCTTTGATCATAACCTTGTCTGTTATTTTAGGTTCGTTCCAGAGAGCCTACATTCCTTATTTCTCGCTGGTTCCACATAGATTTCTATCTTTCTACCTTCACTTCTGAGATGTTTTTCTATGTGAATCACTCAACTTTCACTTGTTAAAACAATATAATCTAGATTAAAAGCTTTGTCTGTATTTGAATCTGATTAATGCAGTCCCAACAGTCCTGTCTACAGCAACAAAACCAAACAAAATATATATTCAACAATACATCTTTCAAATGACCATGCAATGATGAATATACTCTCTTTGCATGCCTTGTGTAGTGTTGGTTTAAATACATCAAAGTCATAACAGAATAGATGTGTGCACATGTGTGAGACAGTAGGTGGGGGTTAGTGAGTGTCTGTTTTGCCTCATGTATCACCAGGTCGTTTGGCTGATGCCTGTAAACCCTTTTTTGCCACCAGGCAAACTCTTATGGATGCCAGGCTTTATTTACCCACAACACAATACTCAGGAATGCCCCGGGTCACCTTGGGTCACATTGCAGCCCATTTAACACTCTATATGCAGTGGAAGATTTTGTTGAACTTTGACATTCGTTATTCCAGACTATTCTATGAAATACGTTCTTGTATCAGCCCAGATAACAGAAGTTCATTACTTTTTTGTAACTACCATGCTTTCTTCATTTTAATATGAACTCCTATAATCCTCTTATGTTCTGATGAGTTAAAAAAAGGTATTTTTTGAAGTTACATTTCTGATATACTGACCAAGAGCAAATCTCAAGTAAAACATGTTAGGGAACACAGTCATCCACAAAGACACTTTATGACATTGAAGACTCACAGGTGAGAGGACGCAGACATTTGTGCATTGGCATGTCTTACACTGAACATTCTGGATATTTCACTGTGTTATGAGCTGACAAAGATCATTTTATAAAGATAAAAGATTTTTGGAGATTCTTTCCTTGATTATATTTGTTAGTTAGTTAATGCAATCATAAACATTAAAACAACAATGAACAATATCATTTCAACATTTAGTATTGAAGGTTAGTGTTAAACAAGTCTTATAAAGTAACATTAACAATACCATGAAATATACAGTAAAAAAAACAACAACAAAAAAACAGGCTCAGTAATATTGGAGCCTGTATATTTTACAACTCATACAAATACTGTTCATTTACCAGTCTACTTGAGCTACCACATTTTCAGTCTGAACTAATACCTTAAAATGTACAGATAACCACCAGGTGGTTGAAAACCTAATGTTGAATCAGAGTTCATCGTAGGTGAAATGTTAATGAAAAGTGAAAAGTGATGAATGTTTTTCTATTGGTGTTTTTCTATTATTATGTGATTTAAACTGGTATACTGAAATCCTACACTGTCAGAAAAAAAGGTACAAAAGCTGTCACTGGGGCGGAAACCTTTTCAAAAAGGTACACTTTTGTACCTAAAGGGTGCATATTGGTACCATAATTGTACAAATATGTACCATGAAGGTACCAATATGCACCCTTTAGGTACAAAAGTGTACCTTTTGAAAAGGTACCGCCCCAGTAACAGCTTTCGTACCGTTTTTTTTTTGACAGTGTAGCTTTGAAGAGAGGCTATATATATTAATCTGTGTATCCATCTGTGGGCCAAGATCGAACAGTATGGTATAATATAATATAGTATGGCATATAATATAATATATTGGTAGCATATAAGTATAAGCATATAAGAATTTCATACTTCACTAACCAGTGAACAAGAACACATGCACATTTTGTGTTTGTTTGTTTTTCTCAGTGTGACTTACAGATTTAACTTACGAAAGAAATGACTTGAACCTTGAGTAATAAAATTAATCTCAAAGGCCTGCTTTTGAAAAAAAAAAAAAAAATCAAAAAACACAGACTCACATATCCAGACACACATGCAGAAAGTCTTCCCACATTAGTCATTCAGTCTATACTGCCATTGGTTACATGCTGACTCAATTAGCTACCTCTCAGTTCTCTGTATGTGTTATTGAGGGGTCTTTTTGAATTACAGCATGTAAGCACAATCTCTATGACTACATGGAACTTCAGTTACATTAATACGTTTGCAGTGTGATTGAATTCTTCAGCTCAAGCTGTGCAGAGCCGAGACTGACACTAACAAGCTTGTTAGGGCTGCAGCTTATTTCTCTCTCTAAACTGCCCTTTTCCTTCCCAGCAGGGGAGACACAGTCCACATGAGTGCTAATGCCCTCATCTTTAGACCTGAATCTTTAGACCTCATCCACAGTTAATCCCCCACATTCCCTGAATGACAATTAAAAGTGTTCACAAAAGGAAATCTAGTTTCAAACACGTTCCACTTTGTTAGAAAAGTAATCTTTGTTAGTGGGCCTATGTTGATTTAATATGGTTAAATGTAATGACTACTGTATATGTGTTAGGTATTGTCAAAAGTAACAGTTATAACATAATATTGGTAACACTTTATTTCACAATCCCATTCCACATGTACATGTAGAGTAGTACTAACCCTGAAGCTACACAAAAACATAACCTTAATGTAGTTAATTATTACTGGGTATACTTTCTCAGGCAAGCATGTACTGAAAGTAAATGTAAGTATTGTACTGTAAAGTCATAGAACCATTGCCAACAGTGGTCTCTATGATCAACTTAGCTCACAATGCTTTTGAGAAATGCAGCCCTGGTTTTTAACAGACCTTGGCAGACAAGATTGTTACAATACTTATCAGTGAGTATGTTTTTTTTCTCTGAAAATAATATTAAAGAGTAAAAAAAAATGTTTGTAATAATATAAATGTGTCTTTTTTTTATTCTTTTAATGAGCCTTTTTTCTTCATTATGACATGGACATTTGTATCACACGGACCATTTTGAATGTATGGCACATGTTAAAATATCAGAATTTTACTTTAATTTTAAATAACTATAATCATAGAAGTTCATAAAAAATCTCTAGTCATAGCATGTGTGAAATGTTGAATAAATGAATAGATCCGGACAACAACAAAAAAACAGAGTATCATTTCATTGACCTGCATCCAAGTATCTTTTCCTGGTCTTTGGACAATAACAAGTTCCCCTTTTGATGATCTCATACAATTGAAGATATCACCGCACAACTTCCTTTCATATTAAGTAAAAACATATTTATCTTACTGGAAATTTTGACTCTTTTACCACAAGCAACACTGAATATTCATTTCAAAGAAACAATTATGAGGAAAATATGCAATTGTTACATTATGATTGCTGTGTGTTCTTTGGGAAACAAAATATGTACCCTGTAATAACAACTGCTGGCAGCATTTACTGTTTGTATGAGCCAACATACTTTCCTGTTATTTGACCAGCCTATTTGAAAAAGAAAAAGTACTTTAATGTCAAGAAATAAATATGCTAAAGAACTGAACTTACACTATGTTTAACTATCAAAGGCCCTATTGGTCTTGCCAGAAAGTACATCCATCCATTCTCCAAACAGATTTAGCCTCTGCGGGGTCACAGGCAAAGAAAGCATACGTTCTCTAATTATTTATGACAGTGGCCTGACGAGAATCTTAATTTAAAAAAAAATGTATTATGGAAATAGTGAAGCGTAATACAGTTGGAAATTGAGGAAAGAAAGAAAGAAAGAGAGAGACGTATAGGGTAGAGAGGTACAGATGTAAGATGCTGAACTGCTGCAAGCTGGCTCTCATTTTCTCATGGGCACATTAATGAGAACCTGCTGTCAGCTATGAAGGCTGAAGGTGAAGGTTATATCTCAAAACCGGTCCGAAGACAGCTTTTAACCCTGCACTGACTCTAAGGAGAAACACAACTGACCAAAGACTATGCTAAATTCATTCAATAAATAGAAAATTTCATACATTTTTACATACAAGAAACATGCATTTAAAAATATCATGTCTAATGGTTGCAACTGTGTTATATTGTAGCTTTAGCCATACTTTTATTAAAACATGTTCTATCTTTAATATTTTTGGCTTGTTCCTTTTGGAGACAAACTAGCAATCACTTAACATCAGTTACAATTTTTAATTAGTTGTTAATTGGTAGAAAATTATCTCTGTTTGTTAAGCATACACTTTTAAATAGGTTAGGAAAGGTAATAGGATACTTGGCATTTTGAACCAAACAATTTTGGTGACCATCAAGGTTCTTTGTATTGAAAATACAACAACAACTAATAACTAATATAAAATACCGAAGGAAGTCATATAGGTTTGGAACAACATTAGGGTGAATACCTAACATTAGTGATATTCATCACACCTACGTGTTGAGCATTGCTCCTGTCCTGTGTGCGCACGTCGTAGTCCTACTGGCGAAGGATGCGATGTAGCCTTTCCTCCAGCCGAAATGAAAACCGGTTTCTATAAACCTGTATTTCATTGTCCCTTAGAGTGGAAGGTTATGGCCATCTTGGACCAGTGTCAACTGAAATGGGCCCTTTCCGCTCCACAGTTAATTCTGTGTTCTTGTGTTCGAAGGTGCGAAGTATCAGTACAAGGTCCTACCCTTCGAGTGCTCCATAGCCAGTTGGGTCTTCAGATCGCCTGGAAGAGAGTAATATCACCCTCCAGCTGAGTATCTCCTTTTCAGTTTGGAGATCAGTCCAACACATCTTCAAGAAAGAGTGTGTTCGGTTGGTGCTATTTAGAAGTGAGAAAGGGTCCCACTGAAAGAACTTTCAGAGGCTCCTGGGGCAAAAATATGGCAGACGCAGCAGCTTGACTTCCACCATGTGAAGTCCGCTTCAGCACTAGCTTCATGATCGAGTCCTGAGGTGACCGTGGCAGAGTGGCATGCCCTGTGTGACAACAGTTCACCCCAGCTTGCCGCCAAACCCTCATTCCGTGATCAGAACCTTTTGTTTCTTCAGGCCAATCTGCTCCTAGAACGAGGTGTACTAACACCATCTCAGGGGCCATGTATAAAGGGCATGCTTTAACGGAGGCCTGGGCGACCTCCGACTGCATTGGCATCCGTGCCTCGAGTTGTTGCAGTTGTCCTCGTTTTGAGCCATTGTTGCTCAGCGAGCTGGTACTGGTCTGATCGCGACCGCTGCGCTATGCTTCCCTCGCATCTCACAACTCGCCTGTCACCTCCTCCTTGGAGTCAGAAGCTTCTGAGGATGCTTCATTCCACTATTCTTCCAGCCTGCTTTGTCATGCTGCCAACAAGGCTCACAACAGATTTGGTCAGGATAAGTAGAGACTCGATCCCCCGGCGGTCCAGCTGGGCAGGGACTTTCTCGGGGCCGCACAGTAACTGTTTGCCTCTCCGGAGTCCTCCCTCTGCCAGTTGTTATTTCTGTCTGAGCGGACAACCCTTGGACAGACACTGGCTCTGCAGAAAAAATGTGTTCCCCGTTGAGCATCCTAAAAAAACGTCTGCGATTCATTGTCGCCTGGCACCTGCTCAAGTTCAGTGATTTCATCACACTCACATGTTGAGCAGAAATGCTCCTGAAGCTCAGTGATCTCCACATGTAGTATTGAGCAGTGCTCCTGTCTTTTGTGTGCCTGTCGCTTGCACCTACTGTGCCAGGTCAGGAGTGGAGCAGGTCTTGATAGTTGCCCCTTTTTGGCCCAACCAGACCTTGCTCCCATCGACAGCCTTACTGACTTCCCTTGAACACATTTTCAGGGACGGGGCGTGATAGCACCTGCGTTCTGTCCCCTGGAGATACCAGGCCGGTCCTACACGGGACGCGGAGGTTCAGGTGGCTATCGTAGGAACATGCGAGCACTTCTGCGAGCACCCCCTAAGGAAAGAGGTAGTGTGCTTATGCTTTAGAAGTGGAACCTATTCGTTGAGTGAGTCTTCTCTCCGTGAGGAGATCTTGAAAGTTTTCGATCATTTCAGTGCTCCATTTCCTGCAAGTTGAGTGGAGTAGGCTGCTCCTCCACTCTCAAAGTGATGTTACCACTGTCATGGCGCACATCGTGATGCAGACGCGTGGAAAGCACGTTCTGATCATCAGGTCCTGAGGGAGCTAAGGAAAATGTAACCTTGCGCCCCTCTTTATCCTCTTGGGCCTTATCTCTGGTGCAACTGCACTGTAGAGACCGCCCCTGAGTTAACAATTCTTTGTATACAGTTCTCCTGTTCGCATGGTCTCTACTAAAGGGTAGGGATTTGCTCGCTTTCTGTCAACAAATTGTGCCTGGAGTTCACGCCAGCTACTCTCACGAGCTGAAACCCTGGATTGTGCCCAAGGTTCCAACCTCTCCCGTTATAGGATCATGTTGGTGAGCCTGCAAGCGCTGCCCAGGAGATGGCAGACCCAGCCCTGACTTTCTCTCTCTGTCTGCTTCATAGCTGTTTGATGTGTACAGAACACAAGCTTTAGACCTCAGACCAGCTCTTATCTTAGATTCAGCAGAGAGAGAAGGCTGTTTGCAAGCAAAGTTGGCCCACTGATGGTGGCTGCCTTCAATTCGGTGAAAAATTCCAAGAAACTCATGTCCTCTTAGGTGTTATAGAGCTCCTCTATAACAGACTGATCTCATGAAGTAGCGTGTGTATGACACGCCAATTCGTATTTCCATTTTCGGCGTGCTATCAACACGCATAATCGCTTTTCAGCGTGTTTATGAATGCCGTTGACTTAACGTTCTTACTGTATAAATATATGACTTACCTCAACCCCATCCCTAGACCTACTCGTCACTGGGGTTAATGGCATTTATGAGTGTTCCCCTACCATCCTTGGAAAAAAAAGTTCGCTCCCCAGATGTAGATCTACATTTTGCTTCGTTTCGCTCGGACATTTGACGGCGTGTACAGACACGCAGAATTGCTCGGACATTAATGGCGTAGACCAGGGTTTCTCAAACTCGGTCCTGGAGGGCTACTGTCCTGCAGAGTTTAGCTCCAACCCTGAGCGGATGAAGCGGATAGGAACAGCAGTGACTTCCCTGGCCTAAGCCCTGTCCTTCCCCACCTTAAAATTGTGGGAAGGAGGCTTTTGCACTGTAAGGTGGCAGCTTTAGGGGAGTTTTCAAAGGTTATCCCCATTCAGTCGACCGTCGACTACATCCGACGTTATCGACTAAAAGGGAACGTCCTGGTTGTGTGTGAAACCCACCGTTCCCTGAAGGAAGGAACAGAAGATGTAGTCCCCTTGCCACTACCGCTGATACCGCTGTTTCACTGATAAAAAAAACTGCATTGTCTGTAATGCTCATAAAAATGAGACCCTGAATGATCCAAACTTTAGAAGACGCCATCTGATATCTAATCAGTATTAGTAACCCCTCTACATTGCTAGACAGAGAAATATTGATATATACAAACACACAACATAAGAACAACAAAAGGGCAAATGGAGGACACAGATCTCCTAGAGAGCAAAACTTGTCTTATCGTCATAGAGACCAAGGGCTATCACTTTACAGCTTGAAACAAGCCTTTAAATGACTACTTCTTCCCAGCAGGATCCCAAAGAAGGGAAACCCCAGCAGCTAACTTGTATTTAATGGGGGCCTCTGAACCTATGACCTTTAAAAGCCTTAGGGGAATTTCTCCACAAGGACTTGGGGAGAAACTGTTACTCAGTTATCTGGTGACAAGACAGATCTAAAAAATGTGTCTTAACAATGCTACATACTGTAACCCATAGTTCAGGGTCGGCGCTATGGTGGGGCATTCGAGGGCCGTGCCCCCCCTAGCGGTCATTGATGCCCCTCCTACCACAGTTTCTAATACAATGCTAAATCATAAATCAGATGTAGGCTATACAATACCAAATGTCCAGCAATCTATTTGAATAGTACATTGTATTTAATTTGTTGTCTAATTGGATCTAACATGAGTTGGTGCCAAGAATTTTCACGAGAAGAAATAGATGTATCCAATTCCATTCTACATTGCAAATGCTGTTGGTTCAGTGGCACCGCTTTAGACTTGCGTGTCTGAGATTCTGGTTTCGAATCCACACTCGCGGTACTGTTTTTTCCCATCATTATAACCGATTATGTTTATCAGTGGTTGTCAAGCAGGGACATTGAGTGCATGTTACTTTGTGATTTCACCGGTACGAATAGAGATCTCGCCGCAAAAGATCAAGCGCGCGTCCGTGTGAAGATGTGTATTGTGGCAGCGCGAGCCACAAGAGAACACTTTATCAGCACGACAGCACCACAGATCGAGTCAACGAGCACTTTGGTCTCTTGATTTAAAAAACAACACATTTCAGCGTGCTATATCGCCTCTTATTTAACAAATGAATACTCTGCTTGGTAACCGGATATTTATTTGTATTGGTACATCCCCGTGCCCGCGAGATGTATAAAAGTGCTGGGACAACATAGGACCCTGGCTAAAAGTGGTGGGGAAATTCGCAAATAATAATTATAATAATAAAAGGTGTTTCGTTTTTTTTTTTTTTTTTTTTTTTTTTTTTTGCTTAAAAATATTTCTTAAACGGCAGTGCCCCCCCACTGATGACAAAATGCCCCTCCAGTAGATCTGTTCTGGCGCCGACTCTGCCATAGTTTGTTGTAAATGACCCACATGACACAAGCTGCCGTTAACATTTTTTTAAGGCATAAACCCGCACAGAATGGCACAGCACATTTTCACCTTCGTCATTCTCCTCACAAATGCAAGACTTGAGGAAACCCTAAACATGGGTCTTAAAATAGCATGCTCCCAGACCATTACAATACACTCTTAAAAATAATGTTTTTTTTATTTGCATCTGCATGGTTCCACGAAGAACCTTAAACATCCATGGATCCATTCCATTCAACAAAAGGTTCTTTATACACTCTTAAAAACTATTCAAAATGATTTTTTTTTTGCAGAGAGAGCATTTCACTTGATTTTGATTTAGTGATATACATTTTTTGTTAGCGTGAATAACATTTTAATAATTTTAAAATAAACTTTTTCCACTATAAAGAACCCTTGTCTTCACTTAACAAATGATGTGGTTCAGAGTTGTTGCTGTCAACTCTAAGCTTCCTTTAGCTCTAGAGGGACGAGGGGTGGGAGGCTGTCTTGAGATGAGAAAGGGTTTGTTTGTGTGACCCACTCAGTGGCTTAAAACTGGACCGTACAGAGTGATGAATGAAGCAGGAACCAGATCTATTGCAGGAGTTCAGTTTCACTCAACAGCTCTCTTTCTCTTGTTTTCTCCATCATTCTCATTCTTTCTCATTTTCACTTCACACACACACACACACACACATATATATATATAGATGAAAAATGTTAGCCATATTGTATAAACTTATGAACTTCTCAAATTGTGGCTTAATGATGATAGATGACCGTGAGTGTGAAAAGGGTAAAGACCACAGAATCATTCACCAAAGAATATGAATTATGCACCTACCAAATGAAAGCCTTACAGCAACTCATAAATCAATTGATCACTTGAAAGGAAAAGAGAATGGATATCTTGCATATTTTCATATGAAATATTGTCATAGTAATATGACAGTGTACGTGCTTTATCATCATAATCCTCCTCCTCATCATCAAGTCATTTAAATAAGTCGATGTAAATCTTCACCCAAAAATTACTTATACTCATGTCGTTCCAAACCTGTAAGGCTTTATCTTCATTCGTTCATCTTCGGAACACGAATGAAGATATTTTTGATGAAATCTGAGAGCTTTCTGTCCCTCCGTTGACAGCACAACTACCACAAAACATTCATAAAGAGATCGTAAAACTAATCCATATGAATTCAGTGGTTTAGTCGAAATATTCTGAAGAGACATTTGAGGAACAGATTGAATTTAGGCTTTTATTCACATTTAAATATTCATCAATTCACACATTAGTTGTATAGCTAAATGGAAGCTCAAGCATGTTTGCTTGATATTCGAGAACCAATGAGGTTTGTTCTCTGTTGCACACACTTTTGAGCTGATCAATGTTTATATGAGAATAAATTCCATCTGTTCATGATTGTGTCTCTTCAGAAAATTTGGATTTAACCGCTCAGTTCATATGAATTAGTTTTGAAATCTCTTTATAAACTTTTTGAAGCCTCAAATTGGTAGTTGTGTAGCTGTTAATGAAGGGACAGAAAGCTCTCAGATTTCATCAAAAAGATCTTTATTTGTTATCTGAAGATAAACGAAAGTCTTGGGGGTTTGGAACAACATGAGGGTGAGTAGCCTAATTAATGACAGCATTTTTTTTTATTTTTGAGTGAACTAATCCTTTACCGGTCTGCATTCATTGCACTTGAGTGTCTTCAATGGTTCCATGAAAACTGTTCACTGAAAGGTTCTTTGAGGAACCCAATGACATCATTGCAAAAAAACAAAACAAAACTTTTTGTAATCTTTTATTTATGTGTTATTTTTGCAAAATCTTAGGGCATAGGCTACTTCTAGCTTGTAAGATGAAGAAGAAGAATAGCGGCGCTTGAATAATCTTTTTGTAGGTTTGGGTCCGTTTTGAACGAATGAAAACAGAAATAACCTAACGTTTTTATAACATTTGTTAGCAAAACGTTCTTAGAACATGATTTGGATGGTTGGGAGAAAACATTTTTCACAAATTCAAGAATTTATTTCGCCATTCGAACGTTCGATGACCAAAAGCGATGTAACTGCATCTAAATCAAACCTAGGCTAATATCCAGGAAACAGCGCGACAACTGTGGACATCTGAGCGCCTTCTCTCGCTCCGCCCAGACTTTCCTAGGAGAACAGGTTGGCACAGAGGAGAATTCAGTTATTCATAACACTTCGTAAGACTTCTGTCTCCGCTAAACTGAAATAAAGATGCGCGCGTATCTGGCACTGGTGGTTACGCTTACCTTACCCGGATATCTGGATGCGCTTCATGGATTCTACGCCTTCGATCAGCCAGAGCTCTTTCAGAAAAAGTGCAACTGCAAACCCATACCTGCAAACCTGCTCCTGTGCCATGACATCGAGTACACGGACATGCGTCTGCCTAACCTCCTCGGACACGAAACCATGAACGAGGTTCTGCAGCAGGCATCTTCCTGGACCCCTCTGGTGCAGAAACAGTGCCATCCGGACACCAAGAAGTTTCTCTGCTCTCTGTTCGCTCCGGTGTGTCTGCGTGATCTGGACGAGCCGATTCAGCCGTGCAGGTCACTGTGTGAGAACGTGAAGAGCGGCTGCGCTCCAGTGATGGCCGCTTTTGGGTTTCCTTGGCCGGACATGTTGGACTGCGATCGCTTCCCTCTTGATAATGACCTGTGCATACCACCCGCTGGTGCAGATGCATTAGTGCCAGTTACCAAGGAAGGTATGAAAGTTTAAGTCACTTTTTAGATGCATCTTCACCCTTTACCTTAATTGATATGTTGTTGTTCTCTCTCTCTCTCTCTCTCTCTCTCTCTCTCTCTCTCTCTCTCTCTCTCTCTCTCTCTCTCTCTCTTTTTTTTTTCTCAGTTCCAAAGGTGTGTGATGCCTGCAAAGAAAAGTCTGAGAATGACAATGAAATTGTGGACAGCCTGTGCAAAAATGACTTTGGTAAGGATACAATATGTTTTATGTTTGCTATAAGTATCTGAATGAATGTTGCGATATCACGGTGTTACACTGTTAAAAATAAAGGTTTCTTTTTTATCTAAATGGGTGATGCAGCCTAAAGCTATATATGAGCCATATTCACCCAAAAAAATAAGATCATTAACTCACCCTCATGTTCAAACATTCTGGAGAACACAAAATGAGATATTTTGTATACTATTTCAATTATTTTTTTCCCACAAAATTAAAGGAACTGTGGTCCAAAACAACACTTGATGTGACTTAACTGTATGGGGAATAAGAAGACAAAAAAAAAAAAACTGTCCATGAGACATTTCTCAGAATTCCTTCTTTATGTTCTACAAACGAACAAAATACATACAGGAGTAAATCATAACAGCATTTTCATTTTTTTGTGAACTAACATGAACTGTCCCTTTAATTTCCACAAGGGACTTTTTGTTTTCTTGTTCTTTTGAAAACCATCTGGTGCTTTAAAGAGATCAAAAACTCAAAAGAACCTTTAAAAAATGTTCTCCAAAACACCTTATAGTTGCTGAAAACCCTGTTTAAACCAGCAAAGGCTGTTTTACTGTTCTTTGCTGGCTTAAGATGGACTCTCAGCCATCTTAAAACTCTTCAGCAGACTATGTGAAAATGAGAAAATGATCTGCAAAGAATTACTGAGGAATTTTTAAGTGTTGAGAAAAACCAAAAAGTTACATATACAGTTGTGTTCAAAATAATAGCAGTCTGTTTAAAAGAGTGAGTAAAGCTCAAAATCCTTATAATAAATTTTATTTCAATATACACAAATGCAATGGGACCTCTGGGCATTCTATTCTAAATCAAAACATGAAGAAAAAATGTAAATTTGTTATTAACTTATAGAAAGTGAAGAAAAGCAATATAAGGCTGTTCAAAAAGAATAGCAGTGTCTGCATTTTTCTTTACAAAGTCAAAAATTTACTGAATAGACTGAAAAATACTTGAAGATTTAACACAGCTGTATATACACATATATCATTTATATATATATATATATATATATATAGAGAGAGAGAGAGAGAGAGAGAGAGAGAGAGAGAGAGAGAGAGAGTTTGCAATGAATTTAAGTAGTTGTTTATATCCATTACATATTCACTCCCTATAGCTTTAAAGATCAAAGTCAAGGAGATCTCCTACATGAATGGCGACACAAAGATCATTCCAGAAACCAAGAGCAAGACTATCTACAAGCTAAATGGTGGCGTCACTGAGCGTGACCTCAGGAAGACAGTGCTTTGGCTGAAAGATGGTCTCCAGTGCGTGTGCGACGAAATGAATGACATCAACGCTGCTTATCTGGTGATTGGCCAGAAGATGGACGGACATTTAGTCATCACATCACTGAAGCGGTGGCAGAAGGGTCAGCGGGAGTTTAAGAGAATTTCCCGCAGTATTCGCAAACTTCAGTGCTAGGATTATCCACTGATCAGAGCACTCAAAGATCTTGAAAATGAAGACCTGAGTCACACCATAGATAGATCATTCAAAAGTTCATTCAAAACCTTATTGTCCCAGTGCCAGTGCCATTTTGAGAACTGGCCATTCAGATCTCAGGATTGAGGGTGGTGGAGCTATCAGATGTAACTCAAAAAGTAGCTTAGATTCAGCTCAGTTCCAACTTTTGATTTCTACTCATGACTTTTGGTAATTTACTTTACCTGTAATATTTACCATCCACAATTTCCAGAGAGATGTTTTATATGGTAGTCTCAATTTCAAATGTTATTATTTTAGAATTGGCTGAGATAAATGAGATGCTGCATTATACGCACAACCGGCACATCCGGGAACTTAACTGTCAATTTTGTCCCCGCCCCCTTTTGGGGGAAAACAAACTAGACTCCCCATAGACTTCAATACAAAATAACAGCAAAAAGCAACGTCCGTACACAGCTTACAGGCGTAAATAAGTTAAGAAATCATTTATATAAAACATGTCAAGTAATTATATGTCCACTCTGCCTGCCATAGTGCGTGAAAAATACATACACAAACTTAATTTGGCCAATTTAAGAACATGTCCCTTTATCAGCGTCAAATTGGGGTAACAACCCCACCCAGTGGCCAGAGGTGTCTTACCCGGACATTTACTTTTACCTCGTCGAGTCACTCACGAGGTAAGAGAGTGAATGATTTTATTTCGCTTTTTAAAGTAAAAAAAAAAACGTAATGTGTATCTCATGAATTAATGATTATGATGGCAGGTAGCCTGGGCTAGTTGATAACGGGCATAAAAAAAATATTTTTCACGCTCTATGGCAGGCAGGCTGGACATCCGGTGTATATAAGTGATTTATATCACTTATATAAGTTATTTACGCCTGTCGGCTGTCTACGGACGTTGGTTTTTGCCGTTATTTTGTATTGAAGTCTATGGGGAGTCTACTTTGTTTTCCCCCAAAAGGGGGCGGGGACATTCTATGATGACGCAGCGCCGGTTGTGCGTATATGGGCAAAAGTATGGAAACCACGTTCTAATTAACGGGTTTGGCTTTTCTATTAATTCCAGTGAAAACAAACTTTAAAGGGATAGTTCACCCAAAAACCCTCATGTCGTTCCCCATGTTCATCTTTTGGGACTTTTGTTTATCTTCGAACCACAAATGGTATTTCTTCATGAAACCTGAGAGATTGCTGTCCTCCATTGAAAGTCTAGTCAACCAAAATGTTGATGCTTTAAAGGAGACATATCATGCAAAATCCACTTTTTTAGCCCTTAAATGCATTTTGTTGTATATTTGGAGTGTTTATAAGTACAGAAAAGATGAAATTATTCTCTTCAGGTGCTTCGTTTATATCTTTATATTCTGTTTTGGTCATATTTTTCAACCTGTTCGGATTTTCCTGTTGTCTATTACGTTTTTTGAACAATTACGTCACAGTATTTGCAGCGGAACAGACAAATAAGGACATTGACTACCGGTCCAACACTTCGAGCAATCCGCCATTATTATTTCTCGCTCCGATTTTGTAGTCCAAGCTCAATGATGCAGAAGTTACGGGAGGGCTAGTCAAAATGTTCGGTTGTTGGATGTAGTGACCTGAAGCACTTCAAGGATTCCCACTTCAACAACCTCCGCCAGTATAAAGAATGGTTTGCCGATCGACTTCGTCTGAATGAGGGGTAAATTCCTTCTATCATTAGCTGCTGTGTTTTCTGACGCTTTCTCTAAACGCAAGTTATCATATTATTATCATACAGATTTTTAGTGGTAAGATCAGACCGCAGTCATTTATCTTGTCAGAGTGCTTGTTTTAACAAGAGAAATAGTCGACTTTCACTAATAACACAACATAGTTAACTTAACTTTACATACCACTGCATCCATATGAAGACGTTGTTCTGCAGGTTCGTCGTCGTCTTTTTCAACTCGCTCGCTCTGGCTCGAATACGTAACGCTTGATGGACAAGTCTTTTGTTGACATTTTGTTAACGTGTGAATAAAAATTTTCTTTGAAACTATAGTAATCGTATATCTCTTATCAAACTACAATAATGGCTGAACGCGGGGAGTTGAACCGACCGTGAACTCAGCGACCTGGAGAGCGGGCGGGGAAAGACGCAACTCCTTTTTATTTAAAGGGGACGCTTCGAAACGGGTTGCTCACAGAAGCACATCAGAAAAGGGGTAGAAAAGGGGCCTGTTGAGCTATAATAATGTGGAATTCAGACCCAAGCATTGCAGTTATGCTTTATATAGACCACAAATGTATGATTTATAAGTAAAAATGAATGATTTAAAAGCATGATATGTACCCTTTAAAAAATTGTAAAAGACATTGCAATCGAGTGGCATAATCCAGGTCGTCTGAAGAGGCACGCTCGCTTTAAATGATGAACAGATTTAATTTGGGCTTTTATTCACATATTAAAAGTTGATCAGTGCACATGCATAGAACTCTAAAAATATGCTAAACTTGAAGCTCAGCAGTACTTGCTTGTCGCGCAAGAACAAACCTCGCTGGTTCTTGCAGGAAGCTTGAACGTCCTTCCGTGATACGCAAAATAAACTTAATTGATTCTCGCTTATCAAGAAAGTATGTTTGAGCTTCCGTTTACTAGAATTGATTTGCTATGTAATGTGTGTTGATCTCTGTTCATCATATAAATCCATCATGTCTCGCCTATATGGATTAAATTGACTAACCCTAACTATCCCAGTAATGTTACACAATATAATGGAATTCCAGACGATTCTGTTCCTCCAGCTTTGTTTAAGCAGTTTGGGCAGGGTCTTTATCTGTTTCTAAATGACAATACCCTTTTGCACAAAGCAATTTCCGTATTGATTTATTGACTCGGATATGCAGGAATTTGACCAGCCAGCACAAAGCCTAGACATGAACCATTATTGAAAATCTTTATGATAGCCTTCGTTGCAACAAAGTTAAAATCCATAGAATGCCATTGTATGCCATTGCAATTGTCCTCACAGAAATTACTGGAATAACCAGACCCATTAATTAGAAAGGGTTGATCATATAGTTTGGAAATATGTAGTTTATGAGATGTTAAAAAGGTAGGTGTGAAAATTAGGTCCCACTTTATACATTAAGTGGCTTTAAGTACTATGTACTTACATTGAAATTAATAATTTGATACAATGGACTTATTGTGTACATACATGTTTTTACATTGTACTTATATTTTAAAAATACCAGCATGTAATTACAGCTATAATTACTTTATGTAATTACATTTGTAATTACACAGTTGACCCTCCCCCCACACCTTAACTTACCCTTAAACCGAGCCATACCACCACACCTGTCCCTAACCTTACCCGTATCACACCTCAATAGTAGCAAAAGTGTTTTACAATACAACAGGAACACAATAATACATTGTACTTATTGTTCAATGTAAGTACATAGTACTTAAAGCCACTTAATATAAAGTGGGACCGAAAATGTTAATGCCATAAGATGATGAAGATGATGTTTCCCTCTGTCAAACATGGTTAAGGCACTCTTTTTTTAGCATGGACTACATGGAATCTGCCAACAGTTAGGTTTCCTATTAGTACTTTTATGAGCACAATGAGATAGCTGGCTCTATTCTCAATGTTCAAAAAATCCCATTTGACTCTAGTCTCTGAAGCACAATCATGTATGTTAATGTGAATGTTTTCATTTCTCCCCAGACCGTTATGAGAAGGCCACAAATGCATAATTGTTTATCCCAGTGTTTTTGTCTCCATACTTGAGCCTAAATACTGCACTTTTTCTATGTTACGCCTTTTGAATTTCAATCAGCAATTTTATATACACAATATTGGTTTATTTCTTTTCTGCGTCAGTTATATTAATAATGTTGTACTGTATGGGTCTGTTTCTTGTTATGCTCACAAAGTTGTTTGCTGTTTTGTTTTGGCTTATGAATGCCCAGTATTAGAGTAAAGTCACATGTTGGTAAAACCACAGAGATGTTTTTCTCTCGGTCTCAGTGCTCATTTAGAGCAATGATTCAATTGTACTTTATGTACAGAAGTTGGTGAAAGAAGTGAAATCGTCTCATGGTAATGTCCAAACTTTTGTCATACTCTGTAAATATACAGGTTTTTATGTGTACATATTTTCAACACCTGTAGCATTTTATTTGTTTGTCACAGTCTCAATATGTCAATTCATTAGTGTTAAGTGCATTTATTAACACCCACCGTCATGTAATGTAATTTAATCATTGGTGATTTGTATCATTTTTTCTTCTGTTGTCACAAAATAAGAGCAAATACATTTAAGAAAAGAAAATCATATGTGTTGTTTATTCTTAAAGTTTTTTTTTTTTAACAATATGTATTTGAAGATTGTTTGACTAAAACATTTCCTGCTAACACACTAACGATTCTATATCCACACCATCCTGATGAACAGACCTGGTATTTGTGGTCTTTAGTGGCCCCTGGTGATGGCACTGAATTCAGAAATGCTTTACTTTTCTTTTTTCTTCCTGTTAAAACTAAGGGTGTTGACAGAATAAAATAATCATGATTAATCCCGTGATATTTGTCTTTAGAAATGAGAATGAAAGTAATAATGTCAAATATGGTAAGTGTGTTATGTGTGTTAAATGAACATGTTAAACATACTTAATTAATGGTAACCTTGTTTTAAACTGAACTTATCAAGGTAATATTTGACAGCCCTAAACAAGAAACTTTTTTGTTTTGTTTTGTTTTTTAAAGCTAATTTGAAACCGTTAAAGCAGAGATGCTCAAACATTTTTCAACCCTGGGCCAAAACTAAATGTTGTTATTGGCTACCTTCATTATCAATACATTCTTATCCCAAGGCGTCATATACGACACTTTTACCAAAGCGTAGACATCCAACGCACATGGCACCTTTTAGTGTCAAATGCGACGCTTCGGTTATGATAGGTTTAGGTATGGGGTACGGTTAGGGTTAGACCACTAGGAGGCGTCTTCTGCCCCATATCTGCGTCTTATTTGATGCTAAAGGGTGCCATGTACTACATAATAAAACTTATTTTAACAATAACATAATCAATAAAATTCACTAATATTTATTTGCAAAAAATGTATGCTGCTTGCTAGAAAATAAAAAAGTAAAAAGATAAATTAGAAATGAATATAGGCTTATGCTTAGAATTTTTATTTATTTATTTATTTATTAATGTATTTATTTATTTATTTACACCATCTTTTGAAATGGCATACCGAGTACAATGAAAAGTTATTACTGTCAGTGATTCACTGTCAACTATCGTGTCTGCTGCTGCTGTTATACACATAGCCTACCCTGCCATCTAGTGGCTGAAATTGGATGCGTACTTGCACTCAACATAGGCTAGCTACTATATCCCAATCTAAAAAGAAGTAGGCTAATTTGATAAGAAAATTGTGTCCGTTAACCAAGGTAGAGCAGATTTGACAATACAACCATTAATAAGATTTTTATGCTACGTTTTGGAATAATCCATGAGGAGACCACACTTCTTAGGCTATATTGGTTTTATTTCGTATGGGCTACTAGTCATCGGTTTAACCACCACACAATTGTTTTGGACTAAATGTTAAGTCAATAAATTCAGTCAAAAAAGTCAGTTGACATAAAATAAAATACAAATATTAGATGGAAATAAAACATACTTAATTAATGGTAACCTTGTTTTAAACCAAACTTAACAAGGTTTGACAGCCCTAAACAAGAAACTTTTTTGTTTTGTTTTGTTTTTTAAAGCTAATTTGAAACTGTTAAAGCAGAGATGCTCAAACATTTTTCAACCCTGGGCCAAAACTAAATGTTGTTATTGGCTACCTTCATTATCAATACATTCTCATCCCAAGGCGTCATATACGACACTTTTACCAAAGCGTAGACATCCAACGCACATGGCACCTTTTAGTGTCAAATGTAAGTACAAAAATTATTAAAATAAAAAATAAATATAAAAGCTAGACTACATTTAAATATAAAAAAATAATAATAACAATTACTAATAATAAATAACTAAATTAATAATTAATAATACATTACTAAAAATTTTAATAAAATATTAAAATACATTTTAAAAATATATAAAATAAATAAGCTATGTAAATAAAAATAAAATAAAAAAATAAAATGATAATAAATCAAATAATAAAATATTATTCTGATTTATATTTGAGTTGGTTCTGTGTACTGTACGATGTTCATTGTTTGGTCGGTGTTGGCATTGTCATTTTGACCGCTAGGAGACAGACATGCTGTGGCTCCAGTATATCTACTGACACACACGTCCTCTTCCGGGTGTGTTTGAAAAGACTTTCACTGAGCTGTGGAGGGACTCGCTGTGTATCGAATGATACAGACACAGCAACTCGAACTCAAGCAAAGATCATTTCTATGAAACGAGCTGTGCAACAGGAAAGAGAACAGTTGTAATCTGTGTGCAGGTGAGTGCTGTTGAACAGAGTCAACTGTTGCATCGCTCATGAATGTATGATGGCAGGCATGATGGCTTCAGTGTGCAGGGTTGATCCTCTGTCTCCTCTTCCATGGGGAAAAGTAACTTAAGGAAATTCAGTATACCAAACTGTCGACTTGTTTTATATTCGGTTCTAATCATTTCACCCCTTTGATGAGGCGAAAAAAGAATAAATGTCAACTCTTCATATTCCTTATCATTTATATGTTCATGATTAATGAAGGACGCATCGTTTATATAAAAGCGGTACAGAGAGTAAAAGGGCATGTTTATTGCGTTTTGTTGCACGTAACTCGACTGAAGTGCTCCAGGCAAAGGAAGTAACTCAATAGCAACTTTGTGACGTGCGGGTGCAACAGTGAGAGAGAGATTGAATTCCAGGAAGGGGAATAAGACGATGCCATTAATTAAACAACAAAACGTGTGTTCGTAAAGAGGATGCTTTTAAATATACACATTGGTTTGTTTTTGTTTTTGCTTCTTGTAAGTGTTGTGCCGTTGCTTAACATTGGAAAGTAGAAAAGCGTTTACGTGTCCACGACGCGAAATAACGAATCCTACTATGGCAAAGGAATTGTTCAACAATACTAATAACGTCATGTGACTTGACGGTCCAATGAAGAGTTCAAACCAGTGTGAAGCCTTCGCCGTAATAGGTTTCTTAATTTCTTGTCCATCTTGTTGTTATTTTTTGAAGGAACAGTAGGCCTTCTTCCTACAATTGTTTGTGGCCTATTTTTACCCTCCTTCTATTAAAACTAAATAGATGCTTTAAAAAAATCTAAATCTTTTATCAGTCATATTTGGAAATGAGTAAATTACACATGTACAATTTTCTTGTACAAGATATGAAAATTAACCATGGTTTTATTAAAATTTTTTGGGGAAAATGGTTTAACTTGGTTAGTGTAGCAAAACCATGATTACCATGGTGTAACCCTAGTAAGGTTTTAGTAAAATCATGGTTAATATATGTATGAATGGTTAACCTTTTTCAAATCTAGGACACATTTGCATAGCAATAAACATAAAATTGGACTTACTGCAAATTGCACTGGTGTCGCAGCATGATAATAGTTTGAGGTTGCTTTTGGTATTGAATATAATTTTTATATTGTTTGCTGGATATGAAAATATGTTGACAAGACATCAATAATTAAAAAACGTTTGAGCCTTCCTTTGTAGAAAACATCACCATGTGTAACTGGATCTCCATTATCAAAACCTTTTACCCCATTTTCTAAGTTAACTAAACTCTTACTGATACATGAGCATCATGGGAGAGTGTGTGCACAGACATAGATACATGCATTTCAATATTCATTCAGATGCATAGCTTATCATATAAGATTTTGGCTAATTCTTCAGCCATAAACTCACTATTGTGAGTTTAGTCTACTTTATAATTTAACTTTTTTGTTATTAAACTTAATATTTTGGATGTTAATAGTGTAGATGGTGGATCTTAGTCACTAATCACTGCTGTACAAAGTGCTGCAAATGTATAAAATGGCTTTTTAGGGTTTATTTGTGTAAAGGAATGCAAGTAGCAGTCTACAATTTATAAGAAGTGCTGTTATTTGGCTTTCTCTCAAAAAAACGTTATCTAAAAGCCAATTGGTGGTGCATACACTGTATTTCGATTAACTAACCCATCTTTTGCCAGGTCTGAATTTCAGCCATCAACATTGGTTCTTGCTCATTGACCTGTAATGATTACAGGTGGTTCATACTTAAAGTACGTTTGTTCCGTGATGTATAATGGTTGGCTGAGCCCCTTCCTGAAACAGCCTCATCTGTGGAATTCTAACATTTACTTGAATTTAGCGCTAGAAGGGGAAAAAAAACTTGGCCAGTTGCTTATATGTATGTTTAATTTCAGGAATGTCAGAAGCTAGTTTTGACTCGGAGAAGAATGCTTCACAGGATAATCAATCGGACCCTAAAGAACAGGGCCTCCAAAATACTGCTGAATCTCTGAGCCAATCAGAGGCCAGAAAAAACAGCCTGGATGAAACGCGCATGACTGAAATTGACATCAGTGACAACACAGAAGTTGGAAACCACAATAATACTCTTAGTAAGGATGGTGATGAAGATGAGGATTATCAGGCCCACAGTAAAACTAGTGGAATCATTGAGGATAATCGTGATTCTGAAACAGCGAGCACTGTGGCGACAGAAGCTGAAGTGAAGGTGACTGTAATGGTATTGTGAAACCTGTAGCTTGGCTTATGCTTAATCACGCTCATACTGTACATGTTGCTGTGATTTCAGGCATGAATGATTTTTCATAAGTGGGAAATATAAATATTATTCGAATCAACCAAATTGTCTCTGATTTTAAAAGAACTGGATCTTTGCCTGAACGTTACAGCATTATGAAGCATCTTTCTCTTGTTCTATTTCTTTGCGAGGTGTCTTTTACTCCTTTATATGGGTGATGGTGCATTTTTTTTTTTTTTTGCTGTTATTATTAGGTTATTTAATTTACTATTTTGTGCTCTTTAGTTTAAAGACTTTTGCTATTGCCATGCCAATGCAGTGATGTGATACACTTTACACACTTTTTGAAAAATCACATTCACCTGACATTATGATGACTATATGATGTATAGTGTAAAATATATAGGTAAATTTACTGCAAAACATCATGTAAACGTCATGTATTTTTATACAGCAGTCATCAGCCTTTGACAAAAAATAATTTTAAAGTTGTTCATCCTTGTTTTGTAATAGTCCAGTGTCAGTGAAACAATCTGCTAGTATAGTATATTCCTCTTATAGTACAGCATCATTCAACAGCATATAAATCGAAACTGTCTAACGTTAAAGTGTAAATTTGCCTATTTTCAATCCGCTTTGTATTGTTTCAATTTCGGTAGTATATGTAAATGAGCAATGTTCTCTGTGTTACCTCGACCGAGAAATTCATGTTTATTTGTTAGTAAAAGTCCGCTGGATGATGCAAAACGCTCCCAGGCTTTTGTGAGAACTACAGATTATATTAAAGCATATTTGTATCCCCGCCCATGTTATGGACTTAGTCTACTCTTTAGACGGCATTATGGTAAAAATTAAACATGGCAAAACAAAAGCTTTCTTAACTTTATGTGACTGTTTTACTATAGAGGTTTGGCGGAACTGACAGAATGACAGTTTCTTTCATTTTTGTCCCCTCTGTTTGGCCTAAAACACTGTGTTCGTGGTCATCCAGTTCGAAATGTTGACTACAAACACAGGTTTTTCAAATTTTCCATTGCATTGTGCTCTCTGTATTTAAAATGTTTTGCAGCCTTATACAACAACAATACAAGTCAACACCATTGTGACTAAAAGTTTGCTACAGTAAGAGACATTTCCTATTAAAGCTAGGCGGTATTTGACTCTGATAGGCGTATCCATAGCAGCAGACTAATGCAAATGGCCTTGGGATGGCAACAGTGCACTATGGGTGCTTTCCTAACAAACTGACAATGCTTTGACAATTGTGTTTTCTTTTTTTCTTTTTTTGTTATTATATCCAAGTTCAGTATTTTATACTTAAAGCCCTGTTTTAAGATTGTTTCTGATGAAATAGAACGTTTAGGATTCAAATTTTGGACACATGTTGCTGGCCCGAAATTTTTTGGTTTCTGTGGTTGCAGTTCAATTCTCAATACCTACAAGAAATGACTGAGGTGCCCTTGAGCAAGGCATGTATCCCCAATTGCTTCCCGGGCGCCACAGCAAAAGTGGCTGGCCACTGCTCCGGGTGTGTGTGTCCAAGGTTTACTGTGTGTGTAGTCACTATTCACTGCTCCTAATGTACTAACTTAACTTGGATTGGTTAAATGCAGAGGACAAAAGGCCTTTTCGTCATGTCAGTTTTTTGTCAGCTAGTCACATGCGTGATGATTACTGCACTTTATCTGTCAGCATGATGGAAATAGTTATTCAGTCTGTCCTGATAAGGAAATGTTAACTGACTCATTCTGATAACTGAAAGGTTTGCTTAAGAAACCTATCTTTCGTTTTCTTTGAGCATTTATTAGACCTATGTCGTTTTTATGAAGCGATCATGATAACAGCGCTGTCTTTAGAATGTCTGATCAGATTGCTGTTGTTTCTGTAGTTATCTTTAATGTCTCTAACTGAACTCTTGGGGACTCCTCTGCTGGGCTTGACCGAGGGACTGTTCACATTACAATGCTGCTTTAGTCATCAAATCTGGTGACAAACTGCAGCGATTGGAAACCAGGGCTTTTAAAGTTGTGACTGCAAAAGACGATCCAGATTTTAATCGCTGGAGTTGTTTAAAGAAACCAATGGGAGCCACAGTTGTCATTTGATTCATCTGAGAGAGAGTTTAGAGTCACTGTCCTCCTGGCATGATGGCATCAGGTGGCTTTGAAAGATTCATGTGCTGTTATTGGACACTGTGTGCTATTTCACTGGCCAGACAAACAAGCGATCACTTTAAGATTCAAATCTCTGAGCCTTTCCACATAATACAGACCTTAATAGCCTTTTTTGTAGTTACACATTAAACCACATGCAAGGACATTGTAAAAATAATGTCATCTTTAAATAAGGTGTTATGTTGCTTAAATTCCAAAACCAAATAGTGATAGCAAGCTATATTTTGCATTCACAATCAATGATCTAGCTGATTTGGGCTTTTTGGGCTTTTTTTTTTTCAGAAATTCATGAAATATCTGAAAAAAAAAAAAAAAAACACATTCATTTACCAGCCCATAGACCCTCTCCTCGAAGAAATGAGGACAGAAGTGGTTGAAAAGTGGACCAAAGAGATGTATTTATTTAAACACCATGTGTAAACAGGTTTTTGTCTCCCTCAACCTGATTCAATCGACCAAAGCTCATTTTAATACCGGGTGTAAACAGGGCCTTAGTCTCCACTGTCACTCCTGAATCGTGTCCGTGCTCATTTGTTGGATGGGGTATGGTCGCTATTGCTCATGTGTACCTGGATTGAGTGATCAGATTTGGTGCATTTCGGATGTCTTATGTCTTTTTCAGTAAAAGTGCATGAAGTGACTAAGTGTTCTTAGAAGCTCTTCTGTCTAGCTTGTGTCATGTAAAATAGCCCGTGGACTTACTGTAATGCAGTGAACTTGTGCTTTTATCAGAGCATTTAAAGGTGCTCTAAGCAATGTCACACGTTTTTTAGGCCCAAACATTTTTGTCACATTCAACAAACATCTCCTCATTATCCGCTAGCTGCCTGTCCCCTAAACACATACTAAAAAAGCACGGTCTATGCAGACAACCCAGGCTCAACAAATGGCAACAAAAACACACTGCGGCAACCCGCTCCACGAAACATAACAAACTGTTCCAGCCAATAACTGACAAAAATGCCCTGGGGGTGGGGTTTGGGGTGTCAGTGTTAATGAGGAGGAGGGAGGGTCTATCTAGCCTCCATTTTGTTTGAAAATACTTTAAACGTCAACAAGAAGTCAAGTCACATTTGTTTATATAATGCTTTTTACAATACAGACTGTATCAAAGCAGTTTCACAGTGATAACATGTAAGTAATACAATACAGATCAATAATATTGTTGAATATTAAATGTCCCCAACTAAGCAAGCCAAAAGCAAGGCAACAGTGGCAAGGAACCAAAACTCCATCAGGTGATTGAATGGAGAAAAAAACCTTGGCAGAACCCAGGCTCATTCGTGGGCCAGTTCTCCTCTGGCCAACGAAAGAACAGTGATTACAAAACAAATTGGATCGAAACATTAAGATAATTGTCCATTTCCGTCTGTTTGGAAGTCGAAGTAATCATGCCAGTTTGGAGACGAGATGTTGAGGATCAGTGCCGATGGCTGTCGTGTCAATGAGGCCGGCACTTAAGGATGAGGCGCGATGGGTCCAGGCGCAGGTCCACCATAGAGTGTCCCTCGGGATAAACAGAGAAACTGATATTAGCGTAGACGCCATCCTTCTTTTGACGTACCAAGTACATCAGGATTTACGGGACGTGTTCCCAGTTCCGGCTGATCTAAACTATGCAGCCTAATTTGAATTTAGGAAGTCTATAGTGTGTTATGTGTGTGCTAGGCCAAAGAGATGTGTTTTTAGTCTAGATTTGAACTGACAGATTGTGTCTGCTTCCCGGACAATGTTAGGAAGATTGTTCCAGAGTTTTGGTGCTAAATAGGAAAAGGATCTACCGCCTGCAGTTGATTTTGATATTCTAGGTGTTATCAACTGGCCGGAGTTTTGAGATTGCAATAGACGTGAAGGACTATAATGCGTTAAGAGCTCGCTCAAGTACTGCAGAGCTAAACCATTTAGTGCTTTATAAGTAATCAGCAATATATTAAAATTGATACGATGTTTAATAGGCAGCCAATGCAGGATTGACAGAACCGGGCTAATATGGTCATACTTGCGGGTTCTGGTAAGAACTGGAACGGCTGCGTTTTGGACTATCTGAAGTTTGTTTATTAAACATGCAGGGCAACCACCTAGTAGAGCATTACAATAATAGCCTTGATGTCATGAACGCATGAACTAATTGTTCCGCATTTGTGAGAGTATATGGCGTAATTTATTTTAATGTATTTTTTTAAGATGGAAAATGCGGTTCTACAGATACTAGACACATGACTTTCAAATGAGAGATTAGTATCAAAGAGCACACACCCAGGTTCTTAAGTGACGACGAAGACTTAACAAAGCAGCCATCAAGTCACGTCACCCGACATCACTTAGAGCACCTTTAAAGACTGTCCACAAAGCTCATCAGCAATCTTCTTAGCCACTTGGCTCAACATTCTAATGCAATGTCACGTAGGCTTTATCTTGTTAGTGAGTTTTCGCCTGCTATCTGTCTCATTCAATGACATTCTCTTGTCATTGTTAAATTTTATTTAGGCTATTTATTTATTTATTTGGTAAAACTTTACAATATGGTTGCATTTGTTAACATTTGTAACTAACTACACTTGTAGTTGATGTTAATTTCAACATTTACTAATACATTACTAGAAACAAAAGTTTTGTCTATTAATATTATTTAAAGGGTACATATCATGCTTTTAAATCATTCATTTTTACTTATAAATCTTACATTTGTGGTCTATATAAAGCATAACTGCAATGCTTGGGTCTGAATTCCTCATTATTATACCTCAACAGGCCCCTTTTCTACCCATTTTCTGATGTGCTTCTGTGAGCAACCCGTTTCGAAGCGTCCCCTTTAAATAAAAAGGAGTTGCGTCTTTCCCCGCCCGCTCTCCAGGTCGCTGATTTCACGTTCGGATCAACATCCCCGCGTTTCACCATTATTGTAGTTTGATAAGAGATATACGATTACTATAGTTTCAAAGAAAATTTTTATTCACACGTTAACAAAATGTCAACAACGGAAGACTTGTCCATCAAGCCTTACATATTCAAGCCAGAGCGAGCGAGTTGAAAAAGACGAAGATGAACCTGTAGAACGACGTCTTCATAAGGATGCAGTGGTATGTAAGTTAACTATGTTGTGTTATTAGTGAAAGTCGACTATTTCTCTTGTTAAAACAAGCACACTGACAAGATAAATGACTGCGGTCTGATATTACCACTAAAAATCTGTATGATAATAATATGATAACTTGCGTTTAGAAAGCGTCAGAAAACACAGCAGCTAATGATAGAAGGAATTTACCCCTCATTCAGACGAAGTCGATCGGCAAACCATTCTTTATACTGGCGGAGGTTGTTGAAGTGGGAATCCTTGAAGTGCTTCAGGTCACTACATCCAACAACCGAACATTTTGACTAGCCCTCCCGTAACTTCTGCATCATTGAGCTTGGACTACAAAATCGGAGCGAGAAATAATAATGGCGGATTGCTCAAAGTGTTGGACCGGTAGTCGATGTCCTTATTTGTCAGTTCCGCTGCAAATACTGTGACGTAATTGTTCAAAAAACGTAATAGACAACAGGAAAATCTGAACAGGTTGAAAAATATGACCAAAACAGAATATAAAAATATAAACGAAGCACCTGAAGAGAATAATTTCATCTTTTCTGTACTTATAAACACTCCAAATATACAACAAAATGCATTTAAGGGCTAAAAAAGTGGATTTTGCATGATATGTCTCCTTTAATGGACCTCAGGCAACATGACCTAACAGTGAACTTTGTATTTTTATTAAATAACATTAACAAAGATTAATATTGTGACATGTATTGCCCATTGTTACTTAATGTTAGTTAATGCATTAACCAATGTTAACTAACTTAACCTAATTAGTGTTGCCATTTATTTATTTGTATATTTTCCCTTACAATGAGTCCAGGTTATCCAGGGAAATATGTGTAGCCTATGCTTAACTCCGCCATTCATCATCACGTTGTGCTGTAGTTGCTCGGATATTTTATTTTGTACACAAATTATATTGAACATTAGAGTTAGCTGGAAAGAAAAGAAATGTGTATATACATCTCTTCCTGATCCCAAAATTTTGAACTGAAGTTCAAACTGAAAACAGTGATCACCAGATAGCAGTGTAGTTAGAGAAGCAAGGAAGCTAAAACGCTTTACAGTCAATGTCAGGGTTTTCTTCTCGACCACCACCAACAGTGTGCAGCATCCACTTGGATGATGTGACGGCATCCACAGAACAATGGCGCCAGTGCACTCACTGCACACCAGCTGTAGGTGAAGAGGAGATAAATTGATCAAGCCAATTCAAAGGATTGGGATTATTAGGAGCCCATGATTGATAATGGCCAATGGAGGGAATTTGGACTGGACACCGGGGTTACACCCCTACTCTTTACGAGATGTGGCATGGGATTTTTAATGATTACGACAGATAGTCAAGAGTCTTAACGTCTCGCACGAAGAATGGTGCTTATTAGAGTATAGTTTTCCCCATCACTATAGTGGAGCATTAGGACCCACACAGACCACAGGGTGAGCACCCTCTGCTGGCTAACAGAGCAACTAACAACAGCAACCTAGTTATCCCAGGAGGTCTCCCTTCCAGGTACTGACCAGACTCAAACCTGCTTGGCTTCAGTGGGCAACCAGTCTTGGGCTACAGGGTGATATGTCTGTGATGAATTTCTTATTCACTAATACTTATATTTCCCTGTTGCTGTTAAATAGTTATTGCAAATCAGCATCTGACCTGATCCATTTTGTTATTTATAGCTGTATTTTCTTTGCTTATGGTGATGCGGTTATAACTTCACAAACCCCGACGCAAAGCTTTATGGTGGTGGAAGCACTCTGCATCTGAACTCTTAGCTTGACTGCTTTAATGTTGTTTTCATGTCCAAGTAATTGTGTGTCTGTGTAATGTGTATTGAAGGTGGCTATGGCAGAAGAGGCCCACAGAAGCCCAGCTGCTCAAATATCAGTCACCAGAAACGGAGAAGCAGACAAAAGTCACGAGGAAGTGTTTCAGAGGGTAAGACATCCTGCATAGAGCAAAACCAATTTTGTCAACAATGGTGCCATTTGAACACAGAATATTTAGAGATTAATGTTTCCAAGCTACTATGTAAAGATGACACATAATGAAAATGACTTAAGTTGTCTCATGACTGTACTTAAGTTCCTAATTATTGGAAAGGATGAACAGACTTTTATATTGTTACTTGTAGATCAGCAGTAGTAATACATATTTAATGAAATGTAAATACAACTCCCATTGCAAATCAAGTTTATTGGCAAAATTTACAGACTTTGAGCTGTTTGCAATAAACAAATAAAAAAATTGAAATAGCTCAACACAACAAATGCTTCAAGTGGTTTCCCCAAATTTAATTGAAAATGCAACTTTTAAAAATGCTGCAGTATCAAAATTATTCAACCCCCTGAATAGAATCCCTCACATCAGCACAGTTCTGCAATACAAGTCTTGTCTAAAACCCACCTGATGCAAATAATCAAGGGCTTCATTAGTTGCACCAGGGGGCTGAGGATGGGCGTTTCTCACTTCCAAACCCTCGACGTCCACCAGCACTCCCTCGTCCATGGATGGCTTGCAGGGTTCCCACACCTGGTTAGGCACGCATTGCTCGGGCTCTGTGGTGATGTGGTCCTTGGTTGCACTTGTGTGAAAGGGCTCATTCATCGCGTTGCGCTACCTGCGGTGGGCTCAGTTCGGCGATCCTCGCCATCTGGGTGGTTCTGGCTGGGCACTGGATGGGGAGTAAGGCTGGTGGCATCCTCGATGGTGAACGCAGATCCGCAGAATGCCAGCACCCACTCCACATACTGTATAATGCCAAGCTCCCTCGAGGAACCTCCCCAGACAACTGTGCACGTGTGGTGGCGTTGAGTCTGACTTCCAGGAACGTGCACAGGCAGTTGCCAGGGAATGTGGTCTGATGGGCGAGACTCAAAAACTCTTCTAAGTGTGTCTCGAGGGAAGGTTATCCCTGCTCAAGGCACATAAGACTTACTGCTGGAAAGTCCATGGTGCAAGCAGGGGTGAAAACAGAACAAAAACAATGAACACGAAAACTGAAAAATAACATTTTTACACACGTGTTCCCTTGTTTGGTCCGGTGTTCTGTCACAGGTGGTTGCTGGCAGACAAATGAAGACTTGATGTCCAATTCAAAGGTTTATTTAACTAGAGAGCAACACACACTTAACATCAACGACACCAGACGCTGATCTCAAACAGACAACAAATAAGTGAGGAAGGCAGATGATGACTAAACATAACGAGTCCATGTGGTGTGTGAGTGTGACAATAGCATTACAGCCTGGAAGCGCACATTTCAAGTATGTGAACCTAGCCTGTTTCCTCAATATATGCAAAAATATTATGGTATTTTTATGCTTTAGTAGAGTGGAAATACAGTACCTTTAAAGGAACAGTGGTTACACGACCTGGACGGGGCAGAAAAAGGAAGCTATCAGTGGCTGCAACCAGATTTCTGAGAAGGCAGGTTAAGAGAAATGATCGTGTGACTTTAAAAGACCTGCAGCAAGACATGGTGGCTACAGGCACTGAGGTTTCAGCTTGCACACTAGGGCACATACTAAATGCATATGGTTTCCATGCCAGAACCCCAAGACCACGGAAGTTTTGGGATTCTGTTCTGTGGAGCGACGAAACAAAACTGGATATTTTCGGACTTATGGATCAACAGTGTGTCTGGAGGAAGGAGAATGAAGCATATTCAGCATACCCCGCAACGCTAGCTTGGCACACACTGACACACCAGGCTTGTTCGAGATGGTTCGCCACTGTGAATCTCGAACTGCGAGAGCGATTCGAAAAACATTAAAAAAAGATTCGATTCAAAAGCAAAAGGAGTAGTAAACTCTCCAAACAATCCCGCAGCTCCGATCAGTCCACCCTGCTCCGATGCATCTCGAACAAGCCTTCCATCAACAATGGTGGTAGTTGCATTACTATTTATGCTCATTGCTTTGCAAACCTACATCGGTATCCAAACATGGCGAATCCAGCTAGTCCGTGCAGCTCGCCGTTACTTGCATTACCGGAGATTACAATTGAGCTGCTATTAGCATGATTAGCTTCTATTTAAAAAATGGCGGTCACAAATTTCTATTCGTCTTGTTGGTCACAGTAACCCCGCCCCAGCCGCTGACGTAAGCGGTTCTTACTTCTAGACCAGCAACGATTTGGTGCTACTTAAGAACCACTTTTACTGGTTCGGAGCTGGTGCTTTGGTGGTCGAAAAACAAAGAACCGATTTGAAACTAGGCTCTGGCTCCAAACCAGCACCAGCTCTGCCTTGTTGGAAAAGGGGTATAAATGGTAGTGGTGCTATATAGCACCATGACCACCACAAAGAACCCTGAAGAACCGCTGAAGAACATTTTGGGTTTTTTTACTTGCAAGCATACCTCAAAATCCACCAAGGCTTGGTTGCAGAAGAAGTCCTGTAAGATTTTAGAGTGGCATCACAGGCAACTGACTTGAACCCCTTAGAAAATCTCTAGTGAGGTTGAAGAAGGCGGTTGCAATGCGCAAACCCAAGAATATTACTGAAATGGAGGCCACTGCTCGAGTAATTGGCTAAGAGAAACGCTGGCAGAAGCTGGTGTGGTTATACATCTCGTTTGCAGCAGGTCATAACTAAAGATGCTTGCCATGAAGGGATTGAATAATTTTGAGACTGCATGCAAAGTTGCATTTCCAGTTTATCCAGAAACATTTGTTTCTTTGAGCTATTTGACTTGTTCATTGTAAACAGCTTAAGGTCTGTACATTTTGTCAATCAACCTGACTTGCAATAGGTGTTCAATAATTTCAATTACAACTATATAGAGTTTTTCCTACATTGAAACTTTTTTGGTGGCCACGAAAAAAAAATTAAGCCATATTTGATCAGTTTTCTGATTTATGAGTGATGTAGATGACTGTTGCACTTGTGACAGTGTGCATGTTAACCGAGATCGAGAACAAGCAAAGAGCCCCTCCCTCATGTGCACTTTCTGTCTTCAAACTAAGACAGAAATAGTAAACACAGAATCTACACTCACCGGCCACTTTATTAGGTACCCCATGCTAGTAACGGGTTGGACCCCCTTTTGCCTTTAGAACTGCCTCAATTCTTCGTGGCATAGATTCAACAAGGTGCTGGAAGCATTCCTCAGGGAGTTTGGTCCATATTGACATGATGGCATCACACAGTTGCCGCAGATTTGTCGGCTGCACATCCATGATGCGAATCTCCCGTTCCACCATATCCCAAAGATGCTCTATTGGATTGAGATCTGGTGACTGTGGAGGCCATTTGAGTACAGCGAACTCATTGTCATGTTCAAGAAACCAGTCTGAGATGATTCCAGCTTTATGACATGGCACATTATCCTGCTGAAAGTAGCCATCAGAAGTTGGGTACATTGTGGTCATAAAGGGATGGACATGGTCAGCAACAATACTCAGGTAGGCTGTGGCGTTGCAACGATGCTCAATTGGTACCAAGGGGCCCAAAGAGTGCCAAGAAAATATTCCCCACACCATGACACCACCACCACCAGCCTGAACCGTTGATACAAGGCAGGATGGATCCATGCTTTCATGTTGTAGACGCCAAATTCTGACCCTACCATCCGAATGTCGCAGCAGAAATCGAGACTCATCAGACCAGGCAACGTTTTTCCAATCTTCTATTGTCCAATTTCGATGAGCTTGTGCAAATTGTAGCCTCAGTTTCCTGTTCTTAGCTGAAAGGAGTGGCACCCGGTGTGGTCTTCTGCTGCTGTAGCCCATCTGCCTCAAAGTTCGACGTACTGTGCGTTCAGAGATGCTCTTCTGCCCACCTTGGTTGTAACGGGTGGTTATTTGAGTCACTGTGATTTATTGCATTGAGTTTGCATTGAGTGATTTATTGCATTGAATTTACACTGAGCCAAATACTTTTAGACAACGTCGTAGAGGGGCAGCAAAGAAGACACTTCTCTCCAAGATAAACATCAAGGACAGATTTTTTTTCTGATGAAGCCCCCTTCCAACTGTTGAAAAATGGATTGTCCAGAGAAGAATAAGTGAATGCTTCAGTGAAGCTATCCTGAAACCATCAATTCTGTCTAAAAACACTGCCAGTAATAAAGAATGGCATCAAAATGTCCTGCAAGAGCAACTTCTTCCAACGATCCAGAAACAATTTGGTGATGATCTGTGCATTTTACAACATGATGGATCACCATGTCACTAGGTAAAAATATAATGAAGTGGATCGGAGATCATCACATTGAAAGTTTGAAAATGTGGCCAGGCCAGTCTGGATCTTAATTCCTTAGAGAAGCTGTGGTCAGTCATCAAAAGGCGAGCAGACAAGCAGAAGACCACAAATTGTGATTTGGCAATGGATTTGGCCCAGAAGCTGATATCATCCATGCCAGAGCGAATTGCAGAGGTTATGAAGAAAAATAGTCAACACTGTGAATTCTATTGAATGTTATTGCAGATAAAAGCCTTTAAACCTTCCGAAACCTTATCATTTTTCCAATATACCATAGAAACATCTACAAATGAAGAGTTCAGATGCAAAAGCCTCTAAATGCCATTTGAAATTGTCTTCTAAAATGACCATTTTTATCAAAATTGTTCAGTAATTTCACTTAAATGACAATTAATAGGTAATATTCATTGCCATTTAAGTGAAATTACTGAACTTAAATATACAAGCTTGATAAAAATGGTCATTTTTGAAGAAAATTTCAAATGGCACTTTTTTGCATCTGAACTCTTCAAATACTAAAGTAGAAAACTTTGCGAAACACATCCATGTCACTGCCTAAACTTTTTGGCCATGACTATACATATGGTACCGGTTTAACACAAGACATTAAAGATGTCTTGAACCACTTTTAACCCTGTGTTATAAAAATGCATTTGGTGTGTTGCCAAATGTATACAAATGTGAAGCAATGGTGCTAGAATGATACAGCGTGTTAGCAACAAACCAGCCCGTTCTCATCCTTTAGCGTCATATAGGTGACGCTATATGACAAAACGGCGAAATACTACGCACATGGCACCCTTTATCATTAATATAACAAGCGAACCCAAGGCGTCATAAATCCTTTAGTGTTAATATGAGACTACCCTACCCCACACCTAAACCTACCCATCATAGCACGTTGTATTAATGATAACGGATACCATGTGCGTAGTTTTTCACCGTTTTGTCATATAGCGTCACATATGACACTAAAGGATGAGAATGTGTTGCAACAAACAGGCCATCATACATTAAGTAGTACTTCATTAAATATTCATGAACCTTGTTCAGTCACAGAAACTTTCACAAATGCACAATGTATCAGTGTTTCAGTGTAAAGGAAATAAAGAGCATTTTGATGTGAAGGAGACACCCCATAATAATTTTTTATACTTTTGTACATATAGGGTGACTTAAAACACTCACAGCAGATTTACTTGGCCACATTGACACTGATATTTGCCCATTGTGTAATTTGTTACTGACCTCATAAGTATGCAAATAAGAACATTTAACCCTGGGTTTACATAGTTTCGACTATTTTGCCATGAAATTGACCAGAAAATATTCAGTTTTGAAATTAAGTAATTTAAAATGTTGACGGCTAAAAACGAGATGCAAAAATGGGAGAAATGCAGTATACTCAGAAATTGCTTTGTTGTGATCTTTCCTAAGTGTCATGCATTTATATTCTTGTTTGTTCTCTTTCTTTTATTTCTCTCAAGGATATGCCACATAATATCTCCTCTGGACCAATCATGTCACACTCCCACAATTCAAATGAAAACTATGCAATGACTGAGGGAGTGGTGCAAGTGGGTCCATTCACAGGTATAACACTAAGCATGCATTGAACATGAATATCATTTGCATTAGTTCTTCACACAAATGCAAACAGTGACTCTGAATGCTACAGTTGACTAGTTTGTTTGCGCACAAACATATGTGCTTACATAAGATTACACACAGATTGGCAATTCGCTCAGAGATGGATACAATGTTAATCATTTAAAAACACTTCCTCTCATTGTATTAAATGAGATCAGGCTGGATAGAGCGTTATTCTTCAGTCATTAGGTTCAATGTCTTCTCTCTATCCGGTTCATCTAATTTAAACCCACATTTGTTTGTTTGTGTTTCTCTTTGTGTGTGTTGTGGAGAGAGGGAGAATTTGAATTTGAAAAGAAAGGTGTTCCTGTCTCATTACAGAGTCGTCTGTGATCTTTTTCAATCTGCTTTCCCCCTTCATTATTTCATGCTCGTTTACTATGTGAATTAATTTGTTGGACGGAAACCTGGCAACCTGTCATTAGCAGGGTGTAATTGCTGACCACCCCCTTTTTTCCCCTGGTCACTTGTTAGCTTAGTAAGCTTTAGAGCTTGTTTCATCTCCTTCCTACAGTATCACCTACTGGCAATGAAATCAGTTTGAAACATTTTATATAATGGGGCCATTTTGTAAAGTTTTGTATCATTTAAGATTTTCCCCTGATGTTCATACTGTACTTTTAAGATGTCCATATGTAAACAAGTCCTATTATGATGGGAATCTCTGACAGTGCATGTTGCTGAAATCAAAATAGTAATTTCTGTGTACACATTACAAGCATTACCGTTTAAAATATGGAGGCCAGGAAGATTTTTTTTAAATGTTTTTGAAAATAGTCACCTATGCTCACCAAGGCTGGCATTTATTCGGTCAGAATACAGTAAAAACAGCAATATAATGAAATATTTATGCAATTTAAAATAACTGTTTTCTATTATTATTTTTTTCTATTTGAATATGTTTTAATATGTAATTTATTCCTGTGATGTAAAGCTGAATTTTCAGCAGCAAGGCCTGAATGTCAAATGATTTTTCAGTATTCTTTGAATAGAAAGTTTAAAAGAATTTATCCATTTTGGAAATTGCTTCTTTAGAACCAGAAATATAACATGAGCATCACGCAGTGTGCCTACGTCTACTGACTAGCCAATAAAAACGCAACATGAAATAGCGTATTGATCAATTCGACATGGCGGCACTAAAACTTGTTGGCTTCTTTCCCCTTGCCATGGCCGCTTGCATATTCATTTTCGTATATACCGGTAATCTATAAAAAAACACCGGTTTCACGGTATTGTGGGGTTTTTTATTTTATTTTTTTGTTTTTTTCCAAGCATGAATGGGTGTCAGCCACATTTTCTACCAATTGAGAGAGGCAATACTGCTGTAGATTGATTTAGAATGCCCTATTTTACTGGCATGAGTGAATATACACACTAGTATTAATACAGGTTTGTAAAGTTTACATAGAGGTGCCAACAGGGTGCGCTTTAGGTGCGGCCGAAATAGCAGTTTCCCCGAAAATGGCTGTACACAAAGCAGCGCTAATAAACGCTACTTTATTTGGAAAGATTAAATGAAAATAACATTGACACTTTCCTAAAGACAGTCAGTTCCTATCAAAGGTACATTCATATAAAAAACCCACGCCACATTTTTACGTTGAAATGTGCAGTGCTCATGTTGATTCAACGACCTCAAAGCCTTTTGTAAAATCTTGTTGCGGCGGGCAGTGTTATATTGTGAACCGATGTTTGGGAAACACTGTAATATAATTTGACAGCTATCAATTATAGTTTAAACTATCCATCTTCACCATCACATTTAGTAACACATACACCTGTGCCCTCACCACAGTGCAACAGTGAAAAGGGACACCTCTTTTTGGTTTTGCGGTATATTCAAAATTCATATCATAGCAAAAAAAAAACAAAAACGCTGGTATTTGGTATGAACCGGTATAACGCCCTGCACTAAGTATGAGTTTAAGAGGGACCTTGATGCCGTGGTTTCCACCTCAGGATCACTTGTGCGTAGACATTTCTCTACAATGGAAGGAAGTGGAGACTCTCTGTCCATCTTTTTTTACAGTTTAGGTGCTGATTTAAATTTTCTAAAGGATTTCTCAGAAATTGCTTACTGCACCTTTAATGTGTCATTCCTGAATAAAAGAATTCTTTCCCCCCCAAAAAAGCAAAACATTTCCAGCTCTGTGGCGTTTTTTTTTTAAAATAGTTTTTTTAGACTCAGTGTATAAATGGTAACACTTTATTTGAAGGGGTGTGCATAAGACTGACATGACACTGTCATAAACATGACATAACACCTGTCATGAACATGAAGGAGGAGTCTTTATGAATGTTTATGACTTTTGTCATTAAGTGTCATTCGGTAAATTATGACACTTTTAATGCAAAGTTGACATTGTTTAAAATATCGTTGTTATGACAACTTGACATTAACCAAGACAAAAATGTCTTGATTATGACAACTTGACATTAACAAAGACAGAAATGTCTTGGTTATGACAACTTGACATTAACCAAGAAATCATAACCTGTCACAAATATGTCATAACAGGTCTAATTATCAAACTTAAAGAAGTTATTTAGCTTTGCGTTAACATTACATTACCCTGTCATATGTGTTTGGTTTTGATTTTGGGCGTCATGACACCATAACTCTGTCATGAATATTTTACTTTTCCTCAAGTAAAGTGGAATACATTGTACTAGTTATAAAGATGTCATTAAGGGTTACTACACTGTCAAATGCTGTCAAAAAATAGTGTCATTAATATTTCCCCTTACCTCAAGTAAAGTGGAACACGTTGGACTAGTTATAAAGATGTCAGGTTGACAGGTTTTGATTTCTTGGTTAATGTCAAGTTGTCATGACGAAGACATTTCTGTCTTTGTTAATGTCAAGTTGTCATAATCAAGACATTTTTTTGTCTTTGTTAATGTCAAGTTGTCATAAAAAAGACATTTTTGTCTTCGTTAATGTCAAGTTGTCATAACAAAGACAATTTAAACAATGTCAACTTTGCATTAAAAGTCATAATTTACCGAATGACGCTTAATGACAACAGTCATAAACATTCATAAAGACTCCTTCATGTTCATGACAGGTGTTATGTCATGTTTATGACAGTGTCATGTCAGTCTTATGCACACCCCTTCAAATAAAGTGTTACCGTATAAATTATAAAAATTCATCACTGACCATTTTTAGAGTCGCCATTCCAGGCCACCACACCTAGAGTTGTCCCCAGTCCTGCAGCAGCTAGCCGGCTAGCTCGCAGCATCAGCGATAGTCAGGTGGAGACGCACAAAGGTACCACATACTGTAACAGACGACGTCACGCATGAATCTGCGTTCCTTAATCTCTCCCTTACTAACGCCGCACTGTCAGTTTCAGACTATACCATCATAAAGACTTTATTCTAGTAGATTTCAGTGATGTCTGTTGAAATGTTCAGTCTTCAAGAGACATAAAATTGACATCACTTCCTGCTTTTGAAATGTGTCTTGCAGCATTCATTAGATTAGCAGTGTTTAAATTTATGATGGTGTTCTTTCAAACTCTGTGATCTCCAGGCCTGTTCTCTTCCTTATTGTTGCTTCTGTCTTTAATAACTTGAAGTCTGGGCTCATTTATTCGTCTTGGCTAACCACCCTGTAACCTTTTGCCTTCCTGACTGATCGAAAAAGATAAAGACCGTTTCTCATCAATAATTTTCCTATTTTTCCCCTTTCAGGACTTTGTTAATGCACTGCTTTTGTCGTTTCTCACTGTGTCTGCCACCTTCTGACATTTTAAAGGACAAGTTCGGTATTTTACAATTAAAGCCCTGTTTTAAGATCATCCCTGATGAAATAGAATAGTTAAGATTGTTTTTGAGACAAATGCTCCTGTCACGAGAATTTTAGGTTTCTGTGTTAGCACCCCCCCCCCCCCCCCCCCCACCTTTATAATGAAAGCATAGGTGCACTCGAACATTCATTCATAAAAATGCATAAAACTTTAGTTTACAAAGACATGAAACTCACCGAGTGGTCTGGGGTGTTCACTGATATGCTCACACAAAAATCGCTGCAAAAGATGCTTTTCCAACAGGTTTTATCCTAGTTTTTGTCCAAGTCTATTTTCTTCCTGTTTTTGGTTGAAGTCCACATTAGTCAATTGTCGAGTTTGCGTGCGCGATCCTTAGTTATCTAGTTACCAATGATCGCGCACGCAAACTCGACAGTTGACTAATGTGGACTTCAACCGAAAACAGGAAGAAAATGGACTTGGAAAAAAACTATGATAAAACCTGTTGGAAAGCATCTTTTGCAGCGATTTTTGTGTGAGCATATCAGTGAACACCCCAGACCACTCGGTGAGTTTCACGTCTTTGTAAACTAAAGTTTTATGCGTTTTTATGAATGAATGTTCGAGTGCACCTATGCTTTCATTATAAAGGTGGGGGGGGGGTGCTAACACAGAAACCTAAAATTCTCGTGACAGGAGCATTTGTCTCAAAAACAATCTTAACTATTCTATTTCATCAGGGATGATCTTAAAACAGGGCTTTAATTGTAAAATACCGAACTTGTCCTTTAAAAGAGTCTAGTATTAGTCTTTTTGTCCATGTTTCAGTATTTTTTTTTTTTTAAATATTTATATACTATTTTAGTTTTCAATTAATATTTCGAATTAGCATTTATTTATATTTTCCCTTTTTTAATTTTAGCTTAATTTAGTAATTTAATTTTTTACAAAATTGCTATTGCCATTTTTAAAACTTTTTTTTTATTATTTCTTAATGGTTTAATTTATTTGTATTTCAGCTTTAGTTTGTTTTATATACTGTAAGCTATACTCTAATTTCCATTTTTAGTTGAGGTTTTTCATCCTAATATTTATATTTTATTTTAGCTTTATTTCAAGTAACAAAAATGTTTCTTTACTACTTTTAGTTTGTTTTAGTTAATGATAACTACACTCTTGTGTTTTATGTCAAATGCATAATTATCTTGAATGCAGTTTTCTCTACAGACATTTGATTGAGTTGCCATTTTATTACGTCAGGTGACATATTTGGGGGTTAATCATTTTTGCCAGTGAGTCACAATAAGAGTAGAGGAATAATAACATCCAGTTATCTGACTGTCAGTAAACGGATGTCATTCTGTCATTAGGTGATTTGAGAGAGCAGCAGATGGGAGGAGCAGTGGTCCTTGCCGATGACATGAAGAGTCCTGCCATAGAGAAGCTGGAGCTGGTGAGGAAGTGGAGCATCAACACTTACAAAGTGAGTGATTCCTGCCATGCTGGTTATGAAGGTATCAAGCATTGTCTCTTGGATTATTTTTGTGAAACACAAATGTAGTGTAGTTTCTATATCTACATTGTAGTCATTTGCATCCTTTTTTTCATCTTATACCCTTTCCTACAGTGCACTAAGCAAATTCTGTCAGAGAAGTTAGGTCGCGGCTCCCGTACGGTTGATCTGGAGCTGGAGGCTCAAATCGAGGTTCTTCGTGACAACAAGCGCAAGTACGAGCATGTTGTGAAACTGGCACAGACGCTGTGCACTCAGCTGGCGCAGATGCTGCAGACGCAAAGACAGCTAGGTGATGCGTTCGCTGACCTTAGTCTCAAGACACCTGAACTACATGTAAGTATAAAAACTGTTCCACCTAATGTTGCATCTGCTACAGTCTCTTGATTTTAAATAAAATCTCATCAAAATCAGTTTTTGAGTTATCATTAAAAATGTATAATAATCATCTTGTTCTAATTAAGTACTTTTTCACAGTGGTAAGTGATTATGCTATATACATTTGGTAATAAAACATGAACACACATTTTAAAGGGTTAGTTCACCCAAAAATGAAAATTCTGTCAGTATTTACTCACCCTCATGTTGTTCTAACCCCATAAGACCTTCGTTCATCTTCGGAACACAAATTAAGATATTTTTGATGAAATCTGAGAGCTGGATCACTCCATACTAGTCCATAGGCTTCTTGAGGAATTGGAACTTGCTGGCCTCAAAGTTATTAAAGACATTATTAAAATGGTCCAAGTAGGGTTGTGTATCGTTTGAATTTGAACGATTCTGATTCCGATTCCAATTCCTTGTTTCGATTCCGGTTCCCAACGATTCTCGATTCCGATTCTTTTAAGAGGCAGGGTCAAAAAAGTTTAGCTAACCTTGCTAACCAATGGTCTTTCTGGAGGAAATACTCCTTTCTAAAGGGAAATACTCTGCATTTTGCCGAGATTTTGATATTTTTAGAAAATTGAAGCCATACTTTGGACCGCCGACGTGAGCTATTCATGTTCGACTCGCGCGGTTATGCCAAAACTTCCGGTAGGCGCTTCTTCATTGGTGCTGTTCAGCGGTTTCTTCTTCTGGTCGGCGGACTGTGAATATCGAAACTAGGAATCAAAATTTTAACTTTTGAACGATTCCGGGAAAAACGAAAAGTTAGTCCCGGTTCCAATCGATACTCGATTCTCGATACCCAACCCTGTCCAAGTGACTACAGTGGCTCAATCTTAAGTTTATTAAACGACGAGAACACTTTTTGTGCGCAAAAAACAACAAAAATAACGACTTTATTTCAACCATTCATTTACTTCTCTCTCTGCCTCGAGTCAGGTTACTAGTTTAACAGCGTATGATCTGTTGTTGTACGTCACACACATCACACACATGATCAGCGTCGGCCAATAGTGTGCCTACGTGTGACGTAGCTCTACGCTATCACACTACGGTAAATGACTAGAGGCATATAGAGAAGGAAGTGAATAGTTGAAATAAAGTCAAATCACAAAAAAACTGTTCTCGTCGCTTGATAAAGTTAAGATTGAGCCGCTGAAGTCACTTGGACTATTTTAACAATGTCTTTAATAACTTTCCGAGGCCGGCAAGTTTCAATTCCTCAAGAAGCCTTATGGACTAGTATGGAGGAGTGATCCAGCTCTCAGATTTCATCAAAAATATCTCAATTTGTGTTCCAAAGACGAACAAAAGACTTATGGGGCTGGAACAACACGAGGGTGAGTAAATACTGACAGAATTGTTCTTTTTGGGTGAACTAACGCTTTAACCGTGTTCTCAAACTTGGTTTTCTGTTACTGGTCTCAAAACCAATAATCTCAGATCATCTCACAAATATTCAACAAAATAAATGGTAAAACAGTACTGTTTAAAAATAAAACAAATAAAAAAAAACAGCAGTGCTTGCTTTCAGGTTGTCAAACCTAGTACATATATTTAGAGCATGTGATAAGAACTGTGAATACTCTGGTTAATAAAAAGAGAATACATGCTCTCAACAAACAAAATTATTATTATTTAAAGTCTGTGTGTGTCTATATTAGATAAATGCAATATACCAATAGAAAATAGTAATGAAACAATCATAATAATCACTATTATATGATACAAATGCATCTGTTAAGACTACATAGATTTTCAGCTTTTATTGATAAAGAAAATTGCAATTTGCACAGTATAACTGGATGCCTTCCTAAGGTATCATTTATTCATGGACTGTTTTGGATTCACTTTAGCATTGCTTTTTCCAGAACCACCACAAATACTAAATACTTAATGACTAGACTGTAACCAGATTGTGCATTGGTTTCTTGGGCAGTACCATTTAATTTGAATTACTTACTGTAATTTGCTGAGAAGGGACCATTTCATTGTTTTATTTGTGGTGTTCCACACGTCCAGCGTTTAGCATCTAGTGTTTTATAGTAGAGAAATACGCATTTCATCTCAGTGTGTTTGTATTTCAGGAGGAATTTGGCTACAATGCTGAAACCCAAAAACTCTTGGCGAAAAATGGAGAAACACTGTTAGGAGCTATCAACTTCTTCATCGCCAGTGTTAAAACTCTAGTGGACAAAACCATAGAGGACACCTTGATCAACATTAAGCAATATGAAGCAGCAAGGTCTGAATATATCTTCACAAACCACTGTATGCTACTTTTATATAATATAAATATACCCATAGAGCAAAAGGCATTCTGTAAGGCATGTGCTTTTTTTGGTAGGATTGAATATGATGCGTATCGTACAGATTTAGAGGAGCTCAATCTGGGTCCACGGGACGCCAACACACTCCCCAAGATTGAGCTGTCTCAGCAACAGTTCCAGATCCACCGTGAAAAATATGAAAAGATGCGCAATGACGTCTCGGTCAAACTTAAGTTTCTGGAGGAAAACAAGGTAGGTGAAATGTATCTTTTGGAATCAGTCGCATGAAAATAATGTATTTGTCTTTTGTATATCTTAATAGTTTATAATATAATGAAATGTCAAAGTTAATATGGTGTAAAATATGATATTCTGTACTTGCAGTGCTAATATCAGCAAAGTTCATTGTCTTTGTATTTAAACCTTCTCCTTGTAAATGTGATGCTGATGTTTGTGATTCAACAAACTAACTCTGAAACAGCCTTCGTTTTTGGCTGATCTTACTAAACTCTCTTGTTCAACATGTTTTGTTCTCTTGAAAAACAATGCGTCACATTACACAAGTTAAGTATGTTGCAAAGGCCATTTCAAGTTGACTAATATATCCTGTTGGAAAAGACTAACTTAAAGGAGTAGTTCACTTTAAAAAAAACTTGCTGATAATTTACTCACCCCCATGTCATCCAACATGTCCATGTCTTTTTTTTCTTCAGTCGAAAAGAAATTAAGTTTAAGTAAAAAAAGTTAATGCGCGTTCGTGACTCCTGTTCAAACTCGTTCATCAAAATGAACAAATCTTTTTTCGAGTCATGACTCGAAGGGTCATTGATAAGACCTTATTCATCATCTGGTTTCATTTAAAGCCCTTTAAAGCTGCACTGAAACTCTCATTTGGACCTTGAACCGTTTGGTTCCCATTGAAGTCCATTATATGGAGAAAAATCCTGGAATGTTTTCATCAAAAACCTCAATTTCTTTTCGACTGAAGAAAGAAAGATGTGGACATCTTGGATGACATGGGGGTGAGTAAATTACCAGCAAAAGTTTTTTTTTTTTTTTTAAAAGTGAACTACTCCTTTAAACTGATTTAGGCATCTTTATTATTCAGATGATGTAAGATACACAAAATGTCTGGTTAGCGCTACGGTTGTCTAGACTACTCTAAATTTGCCAGGCATATTTTAGGAAATAGTGGGCTCATTTCAGTAAAAATGTGCAATACATTTTTTTTTATTGTTGAAATAGTTGATATGTCTCTTGAATTCTCTTTTATTTAGATGATTTTTTTTTTATTCCTTTTCAGTACTTTGAGTTCTGAATTGCATTCTCAAGGTGTGAGTCACTGAGAGTTTTTATTCCCTTTTCCTCAGGTGAAGGTTTTACACAACCAGCTGATTCTCTTCCATAACGCCATCGCAGCGTACTTCGCGGGCAACCAACAGCAGCTGGAACAAACCCTTAAACAGTTTCACATCAAGCTAAAGTTACCAGGAGGAGAAACCCCCTCTTGGCTTGAGGAGCACTGATTTTGTCAGCATTCCTGAAATATGCGCACTCCTAAAGGAAACCAAATCAAAAAAAAAAACTATCACTCCTTTCCCTTTTTACTGCTTTCAGGACACTAAATCCTGTCAATAAAAGTCTAAGACAGGAAAATGTTTGATAAAAGAGAGAAATATTTAGCCCCTCTCTTTATCCTAGTTATCTCTGACTTTACACTTGAAGTTTTAGTTTTAAAATAAATGCTTTTTCTTTTGTCAGAGAGTTTGCACTCTCTTGCACAACAACAACAACAAAAAACAATCTTGTTGTTTTTGAATCAAGTTACCAGCACTTTAGGGTATTCAAAAATACAGACAATTTTACAGGAAGCAGAAAGAAATGAAGCACCTTGTGAATGTTGTAAAGCCTTTAAAGTAGTTTTTCCACAAAGATGATTCGAAATCAAATTGATCTTGAAATAAAACCATTACCAGTCTGAGGCATAATTCTAAACCTCACTTGTGTCCACCTCTCCTAACTCTTATGTAACTGCATTGTTATATTGTCATCGTAGTACAATGGCATACATTTCCACACTGCCGCCTTCAAGGGCACGTTCAACTGAAAGGTCGGCCATTTTAGTACAAACTTGGAAGTTTTGCTATGATGCATTTACTGTTCTCACAATCCAAATAAAAAAGGGCAGTATAATAGGATGTTATAAATGCTTAATCTTTGGCTTTTTATCTTTTAAAGTTTACTAAATTTGTATAGGGAAACTTTTGTAGATTCCATGGTGAGGGGATGGGGCTTCATTTCTGACTTGATGTGCCTTGCTCTTTGTCAATCATCAATTTTAATCATCTTCAGTGTTGTCAGGAATTGTGGAAAACAAATGTGCTCCCATTTCTATCTTACAGACTATGTAATGGACCAATAAACACAGCCATATGTGCAGCCCTGGATAATCACGTATGCGTACACGTAGACCAGCAACCTTTATTTAACTTGACATTTACAATCTGTGATCTCTTTCTTTTTTTCCTTCGTTTCATTTTTAAACGATCTCTCCTTGCATTCCATTTCTTTAATAACTAAGCCTGGAGAGTATTTTGTATAGAGAGCAAAATGTATACCAAATTAATTTGACATGAAATACTATGTGAGCTGCCTTGGCTGTTTATATCTGTTTGGGTTTTGTTGTTCTTTCTCTGCACAACTTTTTTTTAAAATACATGATATATATACATAAAGGACGAGGAGATTTTCTAAAGCATTCAGTTCTGATTATTGTAGTAAGAGTCCAATAAATTAAGTATAACGTTTGGTCAATTTAGATTAACCCAGTACCAACAGATGGGGGAGGGAAACTATGTCAAAGGAGATTAATGTAGAACAAATTAATATATAAAAAAAATAGGGATGCCAAATAAAATGATGTTTTACTTATAGCCAGAATTCAAGATTATGTAGTTTCATCTTGCAAACTTTAAACAGCCTCATACCTGGTTTTCACCTGTTCTTGCCTCCTTTCATTTGATGATCTACCTTCAGTTTCTTTGTGACTTCTCAGTTCTGTCTTAACAGTTTACAGATAACAGTGTACAGTAACTGTATGAGAACTGACTGACACATTAGTCACATCTATATATTTGTAAAATCCTGTATTTTACTTTGGGTATAAAGATTTTGCTGTGTACTTTTTTGAGGATTTGTTGATAAATAATGGACTGGGTGTTTAAGGGCAAAAAAGGACTGAAGTACTGATTGTTGAATTTTAAATAAAAATTCATTATTAATTCTTACGTATAATTCTCTTTTTTTATAAACATTTATTAAATACTCTAAGTGATAAGTTATGCTTTTTTACCATTCGTTATTTGGCTTGTAACATTGTCTCAGTTCACAGGATATATTATTGCATATTCATCATACAGTCAATACTGCATTATGCCTACAGAGGGCACTGTAGTCTTTCTTACTGGTTGACCTAGCGTTTTCATTGACTTTCTGCAAGCATCACAGAAGAATAACTATTTGTCCAAGATAATTTCAAAGGCGCTCCTATCAAAACTGCCTTTGTGGGCTACCTGTAGCATTTTTGTTTTAAGAAATAAATAAATAAAACAAGAATATAATGTCAGTTAAATGGTACATCGCTATTTTCTGTTTTCCTAGCATGTGAAACAAGATCGTCAGTCACCACACGTGAGAATCAGTCCTGAAGTAGGTATGCCCATTTCTGCAGAACACATCAGAAAACATAGTTTAACAAACATTATAATAAACTAATGTTACTGATACTGTGTAACTAAAAAATATTTGACGTGCCTTGCCAGAAGAAAATGGGTCTGCAAAATTACCCTCAACTAACTTACTGTTTGTATCTAGATAATTGGCCCGTCATCTCCATGGTTGCCAAATAGAGCTGCTTATGTTTAATAAACAGCCAGCGATGTATGTCAATATTAATAATTGTGTCTGAGCAGTAGCCTAGGATATTACGTTACACTCGTCACCAGCGAATGGCATAGCCAACGTCACACTTGACCCGTCCCAAAATTCACCTGAACCAGTCGCGAGCGCGCGCAGCTCGTGCGCGGTCTCGTGGCACACACCACAAGCGCATGCGCAGTGTGTTGGCTGGCTGTAATGCACTGCAGTTTGGAGAGCGTCGCTGCAGCGCTGGACGCTCAGAATGCCGGTGATACCGACACACACTCACCTACCATCGGATACACGCACCTGCCGCAACAGGAAAAAAAAAACTAGTACATCTTTTCCTTAAACTGTACAAGGTAAGTTTTTTTTAACGTGTTTAGACCCCAAAATGTCGTTTTGCTTCTAACTTATGATTATGATTTGTTTCTTCTAGCGATATCCTGCTGTATAGATATGCGTATTCCATTAATTTATAGACCGAATGAACGGGATTTTTCTGGAAAAGCATAACTTACATCCTGCTCGTGATTCTTGCCTGAACGCACAGGGATATATTTCTATTATGTTTTGACACAATAATAGTAATTGTAATATTCTCATTTGAAATATAGCATATATATATATTACTGTGTCAGCCTAAAGCAGGAATATTTGCCTAATATGCGACCATGCGAGATCACGAGTCGAGGAGAATATTAAAGTTATATGCTTATTATGCTATGTGTAGGCTATAAATGCTACGAGTAGTGTAGACTGACAGCTGTATTCATTTATTGATTCTGCAGTTTCGTCCGTAATTCTCTCTGTCTTCCCCTTTTGATTTAATCGATCCATCCTTTATTTCCGTCTCATTAACACTCAGGTTTTAGTCTGTAACATTTAGTGCTGTCACGCCATAGGACGCATCACTAAAGATCACAGTATTTCTGGTGTAACCTCGCTGCTCCCATGAGTCAGTCACCTCTCTTTAATCTGAACATGTTGTTCAGCATTTAATAAGAAAAGTCAACCCCGGTTCCTGCTCAAAAGCCTTCAGTGCCTCCTTTTATTTAACCCTATTGTGCCTGGAACATGGTCTGTAAACATTACATCATCTGAAATCTGTCATAGTCACACACAGTATGAATATGTTGTCTAGCCTACTGACAGGAGAACTGTACATACAAATAAAAGAATGTGAAGTTTTCTGCTGCTGATGTGATTTTCTTATGCCCCACAGAGACCCTTAGGGCTGTTTCTAGTGCTTTTGTGCTGCTTGGTCACAGGTTGTGATGTGCTTTATTGTAATCCTCTGAAGCCAGCTTCTTTAGTGACCCATCCCATTTCTCATGGTGAGATGAATTGGAGACAATCCATTCAGGAGTTCTGGAACAAAGCTTAGGAAAAAAGTTTTCCCTCAGGGTGAGGTCAACGGGGGAGGGTGGTTGTCTGTTGTCACATTGCCATGGTAACACACCCTGAAGTAGTGGAACTTGATTGGTGGAAGCCCCCCTAAAGTAGTACTGACTTGATTGATTACTGTGGTAACCAATGATTGCGAATTTGTGGATTGTTTTGGGTTCTGACAGTAGGCCTAGCTATTTCAAGTTTTTTGGTACATTGCATGTACAATATCAGAGTGGATACTTGTAAACTGTAACATTTTAGTAAGTTTTAGTAAGTGTGGCTTGCTTAGTCAGGGACACTTAATATTCAACAAAATATTGATCAGCATGCATTGACACCATTGTTTGAGAACTGAACTGAGCTGGACGTTGACATCACTGTTTGCTCCGGAGCGGCTCTGTATGACATTATTTTCTTCTAGATCTTCTACAAACAAAACAAACTTTGTTACATTATTTTCCTGTCATCACTGTCAAGCGTCTTAAATAAATGAATCACTTGACTTGAGTTAAAGACATATTAAAGATCAATTTTCTATTCACAGACAGAACTCAGAAAACATTGGAATTGGAAACAAACAACACTGTGCCTGTCTTGCGGTGTAATTTTAGTAATATTTATTTTTTTTATAAATAAATAATACTAAAAAATAATACTTATATGTTTTTTAAATATTTATTTTTTATAAATAATCTTAATAAAGTTATGTGCTTTGTCTTTTTTTCCAGTTTTATTTCAATTTGAGAAGTTTAGTATACTTATTAAACTTATTTTATTTCAATTAGCTACCAAGTTTTTTAAGTTTATGTTTTCATCTAATATTTATATTTTATTTCAGCTTAATTTAAATGTAAAAAAATTAATTGGTTTTAGCTTTTAGTTACCAATAACAACACTGCCGTCATGACAGTTCCAGTTGTTGTTTGTACTTAATCGGTCTCAACTCTTCTAATGGTCTCTAAAGGGACTCTATTCAGCAGCAAGCGTCTAGCTCTTTCATTTGCACACACGTAAACATCAGGTGTTTGGACTTCAGTTTCCCCTCCCACCTGCTGTCACCATGGCAACCAAAGGGCATCCTGTCGTCCCACTGGCTGATTCACTTCCTTGTATAAAATGACTGGAAAAACATCAGAAATCTAGTAATTTAGTTTTATCGCTCTACTAAATATTAAATAGTGAAATGTGATTATGCAATCAAGATGTATTAGGGTTGTTTTTGTATTCTGAGAGGTTTGATTTACACCCGTGTGCTTTCTTTGTATGAGCCCATTTATATTTTATTGCGGTCATTTCACTGTCTACTATTACTAGCTGTTCCTATGGTTTCTAAATCATTTAGTGGAGCTTGTAGTGGCTGTGGGAGACAGAAAATCTTGTCTGTTTGTGGTCAAAGGGCAAGTCAGACCAAGTGTGAGACTGTAATATGAGCATGTGTGCGCTTTGCTACTCCTCTCTAGTAATCGAACTGGGTCCATTTTAGCACGTGTGAGTGTATGTGTGAGATTACAAAATAAAAAACTCATTCAGTTCACATTAAAGTGCAGCATGTGTAGAATTAGCATTTTGCCCACCTCCAGTCAATATGCAGCATCTGTGATTGACAGCAAGGGCCATTGACATTAGTGCAGACTCCAGTCGGTGCACTTTTAAAGTCCTTGTCCTGATATTCAGGGCTCAAACAGCTTTAAAAAGAACCTATAGACAAATTCTGGGTTTCCCAGAAATGTAAAGGGCACATTAAAAAAGAAAACCTTCTCATATGCAATTGTTCTGACGGATGCTTCAGATTCGTGCAGTGTGTGATGTATGGAAATTCTCACACTTTGTTAGTTAGATCATCTTGCTTCTTTGAACTCAAGAACTCCTCTGTCTTCTAAAGAATTCTTAGATTTCCCTGAGTTCTGTCTGGTTACTTGTTAGGTGGTCTTTGTTGCTGCTTTATTTACCTTCTCTAATGGCCATTTGCGATCAATAGAGATCACTAGGCTTTGAGAGGCAAGCTTTCTCATGCTGGATGCTTACCACCTCCCAGCAGCACTGTTTCAGTTAAAGGGGTGGTTTACTCCTCTTTTTCTTTGCATGATTGTGTTTATGAGGTGCAATATAACATATATTCGTGGTTTTTCTTTTTTTTAAAGTCTTATTTTTCATAAACTTCACCTTTATTGTAAGCCGCGCTCTCCTCTGTCCCCTGAACGAGCGGTTTATTTCCTGATTCTATGAGAACACTCCCTCAGAAACACGTCGTGGGCTCAGATTGGTTCGTTTGGGCGGGTGTGTTGTGATTGGCTAAACTGTCGCTCACGTTGTCCGGAAGGTTAACGCCCATCACCTTTACGGGGAAACGCTAGCTCCGGTCCAGATGTAAATAATGGTGTCGAACTGCAGTATCAGCGAGGCAGAATCAGACCGAGAAAGCCGCGATGAAGCGAGTCAAACAGAACCACACCACACACGGCTCTTACTAAACGTTTCTGAATAATAATTTGCCAAATTTTTTAACCATATACACGTTTGTTTTACACAATAGCATCTGACTGGCAACGATAGCAACTGACTGGCTACTAATGTTATACTCAAACAACTCAACAAGTTTAGTTCTTGATCAAATCGAAAATAACGTCAAAGCATATATACATGAAACATACGTTTAAAACATTAGTACTTATACAAAATTCAGGTCCATAATGTTTGTACGCGTTTGTAATAGACACAAAATACTAGCATAACTAGTAGCCTAGTGGCTATAAAGCCAGCGCTGGCATTTTGAAAAAATAAAACATAAATAAAACACAGGCTAACGTTACGTCTGGAATTATACATGCAAATACATTTAAAACGATTAAGTCTTAGCCTACTTACAGGTTGTGGCCCAACAACTGCTGCCTCTGGTTTTAAAGTTGGATCTGCTTCATTGTTTATTAACAGTCTCTTGCTGCATTGAACTCGTGGAGATTCTGGAAGCTGTCTTCCGTTAAATGCGCAGCACAGAGAGCTAGATTACGATCGTCACTTTCAGGAACATAATCAAACATAAATTGTATCCATTGTTGATGAAGTATAGCATCCGTGGGAAGCTTGAAACACAGAAGACCTGACAGCTGCGTGAACACAACTCACTCGACGTGCTGCAGAAATATGCACATGCCATTTCCTGCATATTCCGAAGGGAGTGTTTGATGCAAATGTGCTTGTTAGTGACGTACCATAACCCGTTGTAGTCCCAATCGAGTCGTTTTTGTAGGCGTTTACACTTCCTGGTTTTTAAAAGACGATATCTCTGCTTACATTGAACTTTCAGCGCTGCAACTTTGCAGATACTATTAATGCACCATCAGCAACATTACACACTATTTAAAATCAAAAAAGCGAAACCGGAATCAACCCCCCCTTTAAAATATCAGTTTTTATATTTATGCAATTAAATGTCAATTTATAATATTATTATTACCCAGATGGCTTGGTGCCCTGTTTTAGGGAATTGTATTTGTTTATTTATTTTCTCCTAAAGTTCTCTTGAATGTATCCAGATGTATTTCATGTCTGATTCAAGAGAACTTTGGGAGAAAATAAATAAACAAGTACAATTGTCCAGGCTGTTCTTTTTTTTATATCTAATCTCTTCATTATAATTTCTTCCTCTCAATCTGTATTTGGGTCAAGCTTCACCCCTCCCCCCCAGCTGTGGTTAAATTTGATTAGCAGACGATTCATTATATCTTGCAGAGTGGAGAAATCATGGTGCTGTGCGATTACACTTAGAAAAAGAAAATTAATTTGTAACATTGTACATTAATATTTTCACCTATACAGAATTATACAGAAAACAAAATACAGAAAATACCTATACAGAAACAAAAAGAGGTTTATAATCAAATAAGATACACTGCATCTTGAGCTAAAAAAAATATGGTACTACCAGTGTTTATGTGGTTCTGTGCACAGTACTATCCTATAAAAAACCTCCATAGCATTTATCTGTCTTTTTCTCACTTCTTGTGTCCCACATTGTGAATAAATGCAGGAGGATGAGTAAATATCTAAGCACTTTGATGCTGCCAAACCAGCCTGTTCACAAACAGACCAACACCTCACCTATAAAATAGGGCAGATTCTGTAGTGACCTCATAAAATATCACGGCAAAACAAGGATATTTTCAACTAGATGTTTATGTTAATATATATATATATATATATATATATATATATATAATTCAATATTTATGTTTATCATTAAACGTTAAGTTACTTTACAAAATGTTACTAAGTTTTTCATGTACAATATGACCTGCAAATTTAGCAGCTATAACTATAGGCTACTAAGCATATTAAAGCTATATTTATTAAAATAAAAACAATACAGTGAAAAAAAATATTAACTTATTGATGTTTTTAAAATGAATTGCTATTTCATCAATCCTCAACTGTAAACTAATTATAACATTTAGGGTGTGTTCACATTTGGCAGGTTTGGTGCTATTGCTTTGTTAGTGCGGTTGTTTTGAATAAGTGTGTACGCTGCCATCAAAACCCTGGTGCGCACCAAACAAGAGGACTGAGAATGCTGAAAAGATGGGTCTCTGTCCAATACCAATTAAACTCTGGTGCGATTCGAATGAAATATGAACGCAACACGGACCAAAGACGTCCAAACGAACCATAAACAGGACGTGATGTCACAAGATGCGATACTAAAAAGGACTTATCTCATCGTCACAATGTTGTCCATTACAGTTCAGTACAGGTGTCAGAAAAACCATGTCTCCTTGCAGCAGATCTTCATTTGTGTGTATAACATGCAGGCAACTAATATTTAAGTTCCATTAAAAATGTTGTCGCTCACGTTCAACGTAGTCAACGTGCATCACACACCTAGAGGTAGTCACTGCTGTTACCTAGAGGTATCTGCTGCTGTTAACTAGAGGTATCAGCTTCATTGCGGTTTTACATACACAGAACGCAAGCCTTTGGACCTCAGACTAGCTCTGATCTGTTTAGGAAATCAGCAGAAAGGGAGGCCTGTTTCCAAGTGAGGTTAGCCCACTGAAATGTGGCTGCCTTCTTCTTGGTAAAATTCCCGACATGCACATGGTGAGATGCTGGTGGTGAGCTCCCTTTTAAATGAGTGTGTGCTCCCGCTTAGGCATTGACAGAGAGTGCTTCGCTGACAGATATTCGAGAGTTGGGGGCTGGGCGACACCTTAGTCGAACCGCTGCTTCCCTTGGGCTCCCTTCACATGAAGCCAGTTTTACTGTAAGCCTGGTTCATTGTGTCGGCTTGCTGCGCCATTCCCCTCCTATGGACTGGATATGTGCGCAATTGTTGCTCCAGTTGAGTTCCCCTTTTTAGCCGAACGCTGTCAAGTTCCTCCCTTCGGCAACGGACCTGGCAGAATGTCTGAAGCCATACTCGTATGCACTGGTGGAACCTGTGTTAGGATGAGTCCATATGCTGTGATCCCTACGGCGATCCAATATGTGTATTCTTCCACGGTACTGCTCCCTGTTGCGAGCCCGTGTCTTCCCTTGGCAGAGGATCCTTCAGGCAGGATGTGGCTTCCGCAGCATCCCTTCCTTCCATGTTCAGGGAACGCTTTCCCAGTGGTCCTGTAGGAACAGCAGTGACTTCCCTGGCCTAAGCCCTGTCCGTTCCCCACCTTAATTGCGGGGGGGATCTGGAGGCTTTTGTCTAGGCGCTGGAAGGTGGCAGCACTAGATGGCGTTTTAATTGGGATCCTAATCAGTCAACACTGAGCGAAATGGAGCGTAGCTGGAAAAAAATGAAACTAGAGGTATTTCGGATTTCATGGAAGGAGAGCTCGATTGCATACAAGCCCCTTTTCCACCAACGCATTTTGAGAGCCGGTTCGGAGCCGGTGCCTGCGCGCGAACCAGTTCCTTGTGTTTCGACAGCCAAAGAACCGGTTCGCGGCCGCGAGAACTGGTTCCAAAGCGGCACCAACTCTTTGCTGGACTAGAACCGTTCTTTTAGCACGTCATGTTTACGTCGGGGGCTGGGGCGGCTTCAGATGTGTTCTAAACATATTTTCTGACCATCACAAAGCCATGAGAAACTGCAGAAACACGCAAGCGTTTTTATTTATTTATTTAAACATAAGCAAAGAAGAAAACAGTCGCGATTGAACAAATAAATGGAAAGAAAAAAGACACAAGACATGGGTATATAACTTATCAGAAAAGATTACATATCAAACGAAAAGATTAAAAGACTTACATATTTCAATTGTTTTTAAAGTTTTCTTGGTACACGAGTTAGAGATAATCCCAAAGCAATGTAGCCTACTTGCAAGCGACGTAAACAGTGACGTAACGACGTCGTTCCCTGGGCGCTCTAGTCAGTGGAAAAGCAAACAGGTTCTGAACGGGTTCGCAAGTTGAACCAGCTCCGAACTAACTTTGAACCAGCACCAGTTCCGAACCAGTTCTTTTTTCGGTGGAAAAGGGGTAACAGAGAGGCCTTAAAAGCTGCTAGATCTGCTTATACCCTATTAGAAGGAAATAAACATAATCCTAGGTATCTATTTGAAACAGTGGCTAAACTAACAGTAACAGCCCAGAAGTGTCCAAGCAATACAGCAGTAATGACTTAATGAATTTCTTCACCTATAATATCAATATATAATATTGAGAATATCAGGGACAAAATTATAACTATGCAACCGTCTACTACAGTATCGCATAAGGCAGTGCGTTGTAGTCTCCCTGAGGAAAATTTTTTGTTAATTTGCTGTTATCCCAGCTAGCAAAAATTGTGCGGTCCAAACGCGGCCCGATTAAGGATAAAACACTCGGCCGAGCGCTCGGTATTAACGCGGCCCGATTGCGGAACACCGAGTGAACGGGCGCTCCCCTTCAATCCCTTTCCTTGTTTGGGCTTATTTAAACTTTATTGATTTTTCATTCATGTCGGTTTAATACTAAAATACCTGAGCAGCCGTTATTTATGCAAGATAAACTGAAATTAAATCAGCACAAAGAATACAAGTTTCATGTTTAATGCATTTTTTATTGAACAACAATTAATTTTTCTCTCTGGTAATTTAAAGGGTTAGATCACCCAAAAATGAAAATGTCATTAGTGACTCTCCCTCATGTCGTTCCAAGCCCGTAAGACCTCCGTTCATCTTCGGAACACAGTTTAAGATATTTTAGATTTAGTCCGAGAGCTTTCTGTTCCTCCATTGAAAATGTATGTACCTTATAGGAGAGGAATAATTTTGCAAACTCATTAATTTATCTAATTTATTAATTAATCTAAATCAACAACTTGTATGTTAGACTCCATTCCAACTAAGCTACTGAAAGAGATGCTTCTGGATGTCATAGATCCTCTTAATATTATTAATTTGTCTTTGTCTCTAGGATACGTACCAAAAACCTTTAAGCTGGCTATGATAAAACCGCTTGTTAAAAAAACGCAACTCGATAACACAAAATTAGTTAATTACAGGCCGATCTCGAATCTTCCTTTTCTGTCAATACTGGAAAAAGCAGCATCCTCACAACTGTGTTCCTCTCTTGAAAGAAATGATATCTGCAATGATTTTCATTCCGAATTTAGACCGTACCATAGTACCGAGACAGCTCTCATCTGAGTCCCAAATTATTTGCTTTTATCATCCGATCATGGTTGTATCTCTCTATTAGTGTGACTTGATCTTAGTGCTGCATTTGACACAATTGACCACAACATTCTTTTAAATAAACTAAATGTTGGCATTAGTGGAATTGCATTAGCATGGTTTAAATCATACTTATCTGACCGTTATCAGTTTGTAGCAGTAAATGAAGAGATGTCTTATCGATCACAAGTTCAGTATGGTGTACCACAAGGCTCAGTACTAAGACCGCTACTATTCACTCTGTACATGCTGCCATTAGGAGATATCATTAGGAAACATGGAATTAGCTTTCAGTATTATGTCTATGATTCTCAGCTGTATATTTCTTCAAAACCTCACGAAACTTACCAATTCACAAAATTAACGGAATGCATAGCTGATATAAAAATTGGATGACTAGTAATTTCCTACTACTAAATTCAGAAAAAAAACAGAGATTCTAATTATTGGACAAAAATGTCTACACGTAATAACCTAGAATACTGTCTAACACTTTATGGCTGCTCTGTTAAGTCTTCGTCGTCGGTTAGGAACCTGTGTGTGCTCTTTGATAACAATCTCTCATTTGAAAATCACGTGTCTAGTATCTGTAAACCCACATATTTCCATCTTAAAAATATATCTAAATTACGCCATATGCTCTCATTGACAAATGTGGAACAATAAGTTAATTCGTTCATGACTAGACTAGATCAAGACTAGATTGTGGTAAAAATAAAATTTAACGCAGCTCGAGTTCTTACCAAAACCAGGAAATATTACCATATTAGCCCGGTTCTGTCAACCCTGCATTGCCTGCCTATTAAACATCGTATACATTTTAAAATATTGCTGGTTACTTACAAAGCACTAAATGGTTTAGCTCCCCAGTACTCGAGCGACCTCTTAACACATTATAGTCCTTTACGCCTTGCGATCTCGAAATAATAAAATTGAATTGAACTACAGTGAACACACTAGGGTGGTGATATTTTATTTGCACAATTTGCAACAACAATATTTAATTTAATATACATTTTTTAATAGATAAATGTGGCCTCAGCTACTGACTGGTACAGTCTTGAGTGCTTTGATTGCCTCATGTTTTACTCATACATAGAAATCCATATTTCATACAAATGTAAAATCCTTTGTGATTATAACAACCTGAAGATGTAAAAACAATAAAGACAGAGCTTGAAGAGTCTTTTCCTTTTGCAAGGTCTTAAACTTGACAGCTGGTACAGTAGATGATCAGCCACACTATCACTGTAATATTTAATCAACAAAATAAAGATGGTCTACATGGATATTTCCTACCCTAAATCATTGAAAATTGTTGTATGCATTTGAGAATTAGTGAGTTGTCATAAAATGTCACGACACAAGATTTGCACCTGCTGGATCACCTGCTGATGATTACATGTTATGGCTGCTACAGATGATGATTCCCCTATAATTAGCCTTTCTAATCTACATCAGCAGCTTTCAACAGCTTTAAATCATCATCACACTTTGACGTTATATTAAATGAATGTTTGATACAGAAATGACCTCATGATTTGCATAGCTGATGATGTTATACTGTGGTCAGTACGTCTGGCTCTCAAACAAAACCAGTGCCTTTACTGTATATCAAAGTTCCTTTTAGATCATTTAGCTTTCCAGTCTGTCCCTTGATTATGAAACCAGTTTGTGTTTGGACTTTGATATATGGCCGATTTACAGAGAAACTCATGCACCGAAAACACTGAATCCAAAGCACAAGCACCATTAAGACATTAATACTTGAATCTCCTTAAGTATTTCTTAATCACTGTGTGTTTCCTCAAAGGTTCTTTGTTTTTGGTGCCATTCATTGCACCCAAATATTCCACTGAAGGCATTAGATAATCGTTTTGTGGGTTGTTGCCTTGGGCCTCATTACCAGACATACTGGAAATCAATCTACGAGCAGAGCGTTTCAAACTGCAGTATCAATTGAGTCCTTACCTCACTAAAAAATGTAAAATGTAAATGTCTAAAAATGTTGAATGTCGTAACATCTAAGTGAATTGATTTTATTTAAGTCAAAAATATTATTTAACAACACCCTATATATACATTAGGTTAAACTAAGGGTCCTAAACTTTTTTTTTTGTCAGCCAAACCCCTTAGATGTAAACTGTTTACTTTAAATATCCCCTGAGATTCATATTTAATACGTTTATATTTCAATAATTTAACATCAAATTCACATGTTCACAGATCTCTGTTGTTGATAATAATATCATAATAATTATACATAATAATTATTATAATATAATAATTAGTAGTAGTAATAGCGGGTGTTGTAGTTGCATGTTTTAACTCAAAGTATATGAATACAGAAAAATATTACTATTGTAAAATTACAAATGTACTGTAAAAATAAGATAATTTAAATATTGCAATTATAATAATTTGACCCTGAAACATACGGCACGTCATACATGTACATTACTTTGATTTTACATTCAAAATATTAATTATTATTGGCTTTTCATTAACTCACAAACTCCTGTTCGGGAAAACCTGGGTTAAAACTAAATGTGAGGGGTAGATCAGGTAGAGATTGTATTCTTCCTGGGAAATTTGGTTTTCAAATCAAGTTCAAAATAAAGCATTTAACCTACGCTCTATTCAGTTTATTAGATGATTTATTAGATGTGCCACCATCTTTTCCAAAAACAAAAGGACTAATCACTAACAAACAAACAATGAAAAATGTTAGGAGATTTTCTCAAAAGGAGGTCAGATTAATTTTCTAGACTGCCAAGCATGTGAACAGATGTCTAACGGTCTGGGTACAGTGTGTTTGTTTGCACTGTCCCAATCTTTCTAAATGTGCTCAAATATCCATTAAGTATACTTAAAATTGTCAGCTTTGTGGTGAGGTAGATTTTAAATCACAGTCCAGGAGTCCTGCTTCCAGTTCTTATTAGAAAGAGGCTTAACCTCTTTTTAATAACAGCCTCTCTTTTTATCAGTAAAATTAATAAAGTATTCTGCTGTCCACATCATGTGATGCATCATAGCAGTCTACATTCTTTATTAATTAAAAAATATATATCAACACAGAAACAAGGACATTCTTCATTGTTTAAACAAGCTTAAATAAATTGTATTTGTGACATGATCTGACATGAACTTTCAGGATTGGCAGCAGGCACAATAGTATTATATTATGCCACATATGTTTAAGTTGTGTGAAAGAGGAAAATCATTATAATCACAGTATAGGAGAAGGCCGATCTTTAAAGCCATTAGTATTTAAAATATGGGTTCAACAAATGTCATCAAGCAGGGGTGAGCTTTCATATGGCATATTTATTGAGCTCTATCGGTGCTGATCAATTATATATGAATAAAAGTCTAAATTAAATCTGTTTGTATAAAGCGACTGTTGTCTCTTCAGGACACCACTAGATCCATTTGGATTCGGGTTTTTTAAGTATTTTTGTACTTTTTGGTGTGTGTGAAAGCTTTGGCTGATGTGTTGACTTTCAATGCATGGACATACAAAAATGATGAGAGGATTTTTTTTTTTAATACCTTCATTTCTATTCAAGATTAATGGTAGTCTAAACAGCATGGGAGTGAGGAAATAATGGCAGAATTTTTTGGGGGGGTGAACTGTGAACTATCCCTTTGTTCGTTCATTTCATCCTTCATCCACATGTTATTCTCATGAGTAGCCGATTGGATTTCTTGCGCTCTTTAGATTTGCTAGGCTTTGTGTGTTTGTGTTGAATTACATTATAGTGTCTGATTTATCTTAAAATGAATGTTACTTTTAATGTGCCCTTAAATGGGGTTTTCAGCATGTTTGTACTGTAAATGTTATGTTGGTTATAATCATTAAGAGATTTGGTGTGGTGTATCTGGGTGTGTTGCACACTGTCGCTGACATTGCAGCAAAGACACCACTGAGGGGAGGAAGAATGTGTTACTGAGTGTTAACCCTGTACATTCATACAGTACATGTTCATTTAGGATCTGAACACACACACAAATCTATATATATATATATATATATATATATATATATATATATATATATATATATAACAAACTATTTATAAGCAGTAGGAGTTTATTAAGGCAAATCTGTCATTAATAGTTAATACTGAGCATTGGACCCAATCTATTTCTTACTAATCTTATTTTAATTGAATCTATATACAATAGCTGTGGATATTGAAATAAAGTGCATGTTTTTACTCAGTATATGTGGTAAAAACCAAATTAGAACATCATAACCCTCAAAAAGAAGATGCCTTAAAAGGAAAAATGCATCTACTTTTACACATGAATTAATTATACAAAGTAGCTGAGGCCTAACTCAGCTGAACCAGCATGGAAACAGAGTCTTCCTGTGACGTCAATTGTCTTTTAATAAGTAAAAACCTAGAGGATCGAATGAGACGCCGTTAACAGGTTGCAGTATGATGAGCTCTGGTTTACAGCGCTTGGTGTCTTATTCTCTGTTTCTAGAACATCTTTCACCACAGCTGTACAAACTAATAACAATGGACCATTTTATAGGTTCAGTTGCAATTGTGTTGTCTACACATCTTTTCTTCCCTATTGTTACATATATCGGCTCCTCAAACCAGAAAAAAAGGTTGCGAGGTCTCGTCCTGTAAACCAGTAAACACGTCATCAGAGAAGAGAAGAGATGTTGCTGTAAGAGGGATGTTTTTTTTTTAATATAGATCACAAGGACACTTGAATTGAAATGATGTGCATGGATGTAGCATTTATAAATACTGCAATATTCCATAAGAAAAAAGTACTGTCAATTTTGATTTTATAGATAATAAGAACTGTTATGATATGCTACTTTGTTACAGATTCCCGATAAGACTGTTCAGTCTGACAGTGGCATTTTGCCGTGACCTCTCCCAGCAGACGGCAGTCTCTCCTGACTGTAGGACATCAGACGAAAACCAGTGCCATTTACTTCAGTCTGTTCACTCGATATCTGTGATACAGAGACACCTGCATGACAAGACCTGAGCCTGCCATATAGTCATCTGATACTTTACTGTGCTGATCAATGTAAGCTCTCTCAAATTAAGATAAGCTGCAATATATTTTGTTTTTTTGTTTTTTCAGAGCTTCGGTTGCATATTTTTTGCAAATGTCTGTGTGAAATAGCTGCTTTTTGTGGATTGGTTGTTGCCTGGTCTCCTTGACAACCTCACTGTACTTTGAAGGCTGTTTGATGTCAGTTGCTTTGCATATTCAAATAACAGATGTGGCTCAGGTGAATCACCAGTATGAAAACTATTGTAATTATGTCATTCACTATTTAATGGCTAAACTATTACCAATATTTATTATATAAAATATGATACTAATTTATAGCGCAGTTGCTTCAAAATGTAAAATAAAAACAATGTTTAGATCAATTACACCTTAAGCAAAGTTCTTGTTTAGTGTTTGTTATGATTTTGCACACATGTTTAAAGGTGCATTCAGTAGTTCTCAAAGTATTATTTTTTTGTTTTTGTTTGTTTTGTTTTTGTAAATTACACTGATAATACAAGTGCGTTTTAGAGAGCGGATTATATAATAATTATTTCCTATCTGTCCAACAAAAAAGAGGCAACTTAATTAGTCTTTATTATGACCTGAATCATATTAAAACACTTGTTATAGAACTACAGTATTATGATTACAGTCTCATTTCATGTGAGTGTACACCATTATTATGATGGTTCAGAAAAAACAGCATTTATTTCTAAATGTGTACCAAAGTACTGTAAGCTACAAGTTATGTAACTACTGTATAATTAATGTTATGTAAAGGTAATGGTGCCAATCTTTTTCGCCATGAGACGCACAAATCCCTTGAAAGTGCCTTGTGTGAGTCTTCATTAGTGCAGATTTGATTCATCTGTCAAGAACATTTTTACACATATCAGGCTGGCCCCATTGCCTTAAGACGAACAATAGCATTTGGCATTTTCCTACTGGGGCCTTTTCTTGAGTGTACAACCACATCTCTTTTGATGTCTGTTACTTTCTCATTTCCTCTGTTTTTAGGTTCCAAGTTCATTCGCTTGACTGCACCTCAGTAATTTTGATTTTGAATGTGTGTGTGTGTGTGTTTTGTCCTTCCTGCAGATCCAAGGGTTTGACCTCTGACCACACCGCAGTGGGTAAAACCTTGGAAGTATCAGCTTGGCATTATGGGACTACGTAGAAGAAATGAAGACAAAATATATGAGAATGTCACGACATTGACACCATCGTGTCAGAGCCATGAGTCAGTCAACAGATTTTTGTAAAACATTTTTGTTCTTTGCACTAAATTCTAATTAAGAATGAACTCCGCACATATTCTGCTTGAGGAAAAACTCATTATTTACATAGCTGTTAGTTGTTATATTAGCGACTATGAGTGAGAGAGACCTTGGGACTCCAGCAGACACCACCTAGAATCAAACAAGGAGGCTGTCCTGATTTGTTTGGTGTTTTATAGAAGGGTCTTCTGGAAACGGGGCAAAATTCCCCTCACAGGCTGCCCCTCCGGGACTGGTGTCAGTGCTAATGTAATGCTTGTCATGGCCAGTGTGACTGCTCTGGAGGAGTCCGCAAGCGACTGTACCACACCAATAGTAAATCCACTGCCATTTGAACCTTCTACAACCTCTATAAATGACCCTAGCCATGGACGTGACAGTACTTCCTGCCCTTCGGCAGTACCTCCACCACCACCTCCACCTCCTCCACCACCACCACCCCAGGCACCAGGTCAACACGCTTCACGCAAGAAACGACGGGTACGGAGCTTCTTTTGGAAAACCATTCCAGAGGAGAAGGTTAGGGGTAAACCTAATATTTGGACTCTAGCCGTGAGGCAGCAGCAGTATCAGATTGACGTAAGGACAGTAGAGGAGCTGTTCGGCCAGCAGGAGGAAGTTCGAACCCAGACAAGCGGTGGACAATCTCGTCTTGGGAGAACTAGAGGTTCATTTAAAGAGAGCAAGGATGAGGTAAGGCAACCTGGGTAGAACTGACTCATTGCTTGGAATATCTACAGTTAAAGCTTGTTAGACAGTGTGATTTATCTTTTCTCTACACAAGTATGCAAATGTTTTGCGATTTCATGCAGCAGTCGAGACTTTTTTTGAGATGTTTTGAGATGACAGAAATTATAATGACAGTAAAAGTTTATCACAGTTAGCTTTACCACAAGCTGATGTAAACTAGAAGGTGCACACGTCTCATACAAAATACAAAACACCGTCATGGTTGGTAACAAAGAAGACACTAAAATAATGCAATTGGACCAAAATGAGTCATGAATTAAAAAAAACGTACATACTCATGAAGTAAACATATATAACAATATATTGCTTTCTAGTGTATAACAATAGAAAGCAAAACTAGACATAATTTGGGTGATCCATGATCACTTGGCTATAATTTATTAGCTTAATTTCTATTTTTACCTATGATCCGATACCTATTCTAAAGAGCTTTTGCAATAGTTTTTATTTATTTAATTTTTTTTTATCTGTTGTCTTTGGAGGTCAGTGTCCATTAATCCAGTGGAAAAGAATATTTGAAAAATCACACGTTGAGCGTTTGGAAAGTGCTCTGCAATCAGGCATAGACTTGGTTAGTAATTGGTTACTAATTAACCAATTACTTAGTAGTAAGGTAACTAATTACTTAGGTTAGTAATTGGTTATTGTTTCTAACTAACTTGGTTAGTTAGAAACAAATCCCACAACCAACACTTAAGTATTAACTAGGGCTGTCAAACGATTAATCGCAATTAATCGCATCCAAAATAAAAGTTTGATTTTACTTAATACATGTGGGTGCACTGTGTATAATTATTTTGTTTATATATAAAAACACACACATGCATGTATATTTAAGAAAAAATATTATTTATATATAAAATATTTATATTTATATACAGAGGTGGGACAAAGTCATTGTTACGCAAGTCACAAGTAAGTCTCAAGTCTTTGCCCTCGAGTCCCGAGTCAAGTCGAGTCAAAGATGAGGCAAGTCCCGAGTCGAGTCAAAAGTCAAAGCCAACAAGTCTCAAGTCGAGTCCAAAGTCCTACCATTTTAGTTTCGAGTCATTTCAAGTCCTCTTACCACAGAAAATGTATACAAATCATGTATGTCTGTAAGATTTGTATTTATTTATACGACATTAATCAAATACAGTAAAAAAAGCATATTGCACTAGAACAATATTGCAAAACTTCTGTATTGCAAAACAGTTTAACTCCTCAAAAACAGAGAGAGAGAAGAAAGACAATACTCTTAAAACATCGGTTTTCTCAAAACAGATACATTAAATACAAGTATACCCACTCAAAAACGCATAGAATCTCATAAAGCATATAAAGTTATTGAATAAAAAGTTCAATTAATTTTTTTTTCTTTTTTGAATCACAGACTCAAATTTAACAACAACTGATTTTTAGAGAGAGAGAGAGAAAAACTACCTTCGGTATCATTTTGCCAACTGGCGCGTTGGTGCTTGTTGCGCTTCATAGGTTGTCTTGCTGTCGAATCAAAAAAACATGGGACTACAGTGATTGGATGTCGTACAGGCAGCGCGCGTTCTCTTTGCATGCATACAGGTGACGGCGCGCATTTTTTTCACAGATGCAGATAAACGCGGGCGCGGCCGTGTGAAAATTTTTTTCCCCAGTTTTCATGGGAAGTAGCAAGTCTTCTCGAGTCAAAAGGCGCAAGTCCAAGTGAAGTCACGAGTCATTGATGTTAAAGTCCAAGTCGAGTTGCAAGTCTTTGTACATTTTGTCAAGTCGAGTCTGAAGTCATCAAATTCATGACTCGAGTCTGACTCGAGTCCAAGTCACATGACTCGAGTCCACACCTCTGTTTATATATAATATGAATTATATATAAATCTAAATACACTATATACATGAAAATATTTCTTAAATATATACAAGTATGTGTGTGTATTTATATATATAAAATAATTATACACAGTGCCCTTACATATATTATGTAAACACAAACTTTTATTTTGGATGCGATTAATCGCGATTAATCGTTTGACAGCCCTAGTATTAACACTTCAGTCTTGATATTTCTTCTCAGCTGAATTATATCACTGACAAAAATGAATACCTTGAAGTGAAGTGCAAGCTAACAACCTTTACATCACTGTGTTCATTTGTTATCATTTGTGTTGTTCATTGAAGTAAAGTAGGCCTGCTAGAGTAACTTTATTTAGCTACTTTACCAGATACAGTGAAACCTTTAGATTCTGTAAATTAATCCAAAGTGTCCTTTTCAGTTTATATCCATGTAAACAGTGTACAAATACCTACAGCAACTAAAGAAATCAAACAGATTCCAAACAAAGTGGTTATTTTGTATGATATTCATGTTTGTAATGTTTCATTTGCTAACAATTTACTATCATGTAGGAAGCATGTGGATTGTCTTATAAGAAGTGTTATTAGGTGTGTGCAAATTAGTTTTCAGACATATAACAAGCATGTCGCTGAAACAAACATTAATCCAAAACATATGAGCTTGCCGTTTTGTGACTAAGCGACCAGCTGTGTTTTGGTGTTGTTTTGTGTGGTTGCCGCTGATCTTGGTAGCTTTGTAATTATCCACGGAGGCACCAAGTGTACCTGTGTAGATCCAATGAAGCATTTTTTATTGTTTGTCTGAGGTGGCGTGGATCATGCGTGTGGCCTCGTTTGTAATTTCAGACACCGTCCTGCTAGTTGTTTGAGTTTGTGATGTGTCACAAATTGCCTGTATCACACACATGGGCCATTCAAATGTGTGTGAGAGAGTGACAGATTGTGTGTCTGTTTAGTTGCCACTAAAATGGCTGTCGTTTTAGTTAGTTAGTTAATGATCTCATGGGCCAAAATGAGTCATCACTCTACTGAGGGTTTCCTGGTGCTGATGTTGTGTTAATGAGAATAACAAGTATAACATTGTGTTTTACAAGGGGTTAGTTCACCCAAATACTAAAATTCTGTCATCAGTTACTCACCCTCATGTCGTTCTAATCCCATAAGACTTTCCCTCATCTTCAAAACACAGATGAAGATATTTTGGTAACACCGATGGTCCCTTTTGAACATTCTGTTGACTATAAGTAACTTTGCAACTAACTCTCATTAGAGTATTAGTAGACTGTCTGCTTAATATCTGCTAACTCATTATTGTGATGATCCCCAACAGACATTCAACTGACTATATAAGTAACTTTTGCAACAACATGTCAACTTATTAACCATAATCCAACCACTCTACTAATACTCTATTAATTCTCTAATGAGAGTTAGTTATTTGTTACTTACAGTCTACAGAATGTGTTAAAGGGACCATGAAATTAAGGAAAACCGTTATTTTTATATAAAGCCGTCATGCTTAAAAAAGTTTTCTAAACTTTCAGTGGATGGACAGAAAGTATCAGATATGAAAAAGATCTCCATTATGTTTCGAAAATTGACAACAGGCTTGAAACAACATGAAGGTGAGTAAATAACGACAGAATTTTCATTTCTGGGGGAACCCTTTAAGATTCATACACATTAAATAATAATAACATGTCTAGAAACTGGAAGAGATGTGAAGCTTGTTCTGTTTAGCTTATTTGAATTGGTGTTCAGCTATTTTGTAAAGCAATTTATATTAATTTAATAAACTATTCTGTGTTTCTCATATCACAAAACCCTATTTATTTAAGGGGAACGAGTGGCAGTCCGGGTATGGCACACTTAAAAACACAACTTAGTAATAATTCTATTAGTTCTAGTTCTAATAAATATAAGACATAAGTCTAGTGGTTTTCATTTAGTGTCTCATTCTTTATAATTTCTGTACATTTTGAAACCAAATGCTTACTATTTAATAATACTTATTATACTATACTATACTATACTGTACTATACTATACTATAGTAATCTTGCACCGTCAAAGAAACTATCTATCTATTTTGGAAGTTGCATTCAAATCAACTTGCCACAACAGCCTGAAAGTCCCAAATTTGAATGGGAGTGATGCTTCTCCTCAGAACACACACACAGTCTGTCCTTTGTGTATCTTTCCATCTGTTTTAATTAACCTCCCTCCTCTGTTCTCCCAGATTAGCATATTGGACTCCAAGAGAGGAATGAACGTTGGAATTTTCCTCAAACAGTTTAAGAAGTAAGTTTCTAAGTGTCATAATGTGTGTAAAAACCTTTGTATGCATGTGCTTCAGCACAGAAATAGGATCTGGTGGTGGTGATCAATAAACCCAATGATCTTGTGTGAAGATCAATAGCTTTCAGTTTGTGATTGATACTTGAGAGTTCACATGAGGTTGCTGTATACATTTACTGTGGAAAGTAGATACAGATAAGACACAAGGTATGTTGTCAGTTCCCAACAGACAACGAGGCCAGAATAAAAGAATAAAACAAAGTTTACGTCAGACCTGATGAAATGGGCAGTTGACGGTGGATGTGGCCTGTGTAAACAGGGTTTTTGTTTATTTTTGAACAGGTATTTCAACATCCTGAGAGCCTATAAATGATTCTGCAAAAAGACAATGTTTTCATGTGTAATCAGATTATATCATATTTATGTTTGTCTGTGATGTTTGTGTGTATTCTGTGTGAGTAGTCATGCAAGGGCTGGTCACTGTGAGTCAAGTCACTTCCTGTTACATGTAAAGACAAATCCATAGAGGAAACTTATACTTAGCTTTCATATTTAAATGGTTTTGAATGAATGAATCCAAAATGCCGGCACTGATGTCCTTGTGAAGTTAAAGGTTTGTATTACCATATTGCTTTGGAGCAGGACACTGAGAACTAATGAGCTGATGATCAGGCAGAGACACAAATTGATTGTCTGTTTTGAACTTCTGTTTTTCTCCCTCAGGCCTAATCATGCAATAGTAGAAGACATCCGTCTTGGCAACAGTGAGCAGTATGGAACTGAACAGCTGAAGGAACTGCTCAAACTACTACCAGAGGCAGAAGAGGTGAGAACTCTGGCTACATTCACACTGTCAGTTTTTAGAATTAACAACTGCAGGTGTGAGTCTCGAAACTTTCTGTTAAAGGGATACTCCACTTTTTTTGGAAATACGCTCATTTTACAACTCCCCCAGACTTAAACTGTTGAGTTTTACCTTTTTTTTTAATCCATTCAGCCGATCTCTGGTTCTGGCGGTACCACTTTTAGCATAGCTTAGCATACATCATTGAAGTGCACAAGACCATTAGCATTTCTCCCAAAAAAATTACCAAAGTGTTTCAATATTTTTCCTATTTAAAACTTGACTCTTCTGTAGTTACATCGTGCACTTAGAATGACGGAAAATGTAAAGTTGTGATTTTCTAGGCTGATATGCAGGGAACTACACTCTCATTCCTGTGTAATAATCAAGAAACTTTACTGCCGTACCATGAGTGCAGCAGGCGCGATGACTACACAAACTTAGTCCTGGTCACGTTGGAAGCTTTACACTATTTTCAGGCGCTGCGTCATAACATTGCGCCTGCTGCACTCATGGTACAACAGTGAAGTTTCCTGATTATTATGCAGGAATGAGAGTATAGTTCCTAGTCACATCAGCCTAGAAAATCGCAACTTTACATTTTCCGTCTGTCTTAGTGCACGATGTAACTATAGAAGAGTCAAGTTTTAAATAGGAAAAATATCGAAACACTTTGGTAATTTTTTGGGGAGAAATGCTAATGGTCTTGTGCACTTCAGTGATGTATGCTAAGCTATGCTAAAAGTGGTACCGCCAGAACCGGAGATCGGCTGAATGGATTAAAAAAAGGTAAAACTCAACAGTTTAACTCTGTGGGAGTTGTAAAATGAGCGTATTTCCAAAAAAAGTGGAGTATCCCTTTAACACGGCAACTTACACAAGCATCTCGAATACTGTCTGTGTGAACATCGAATCGGGATATTTTACATGAAATCAAGTCTGTATTCTCTTACCAGTAACCATAGAGACAGTGACTAAAGTGACCAAAGATGGCAACGTCCATAAAATTGAAAAGTTTTAAAGGGATGCTCCACTTTTTTTTGGAAATAGGCTCATTTTACAACTCCCCCAGAGTTAAACTGTTGAGTTTTACCGTTTTTGAATGTATTCAGACAATTTTTGATATTTAGAAGAATATCAGTAACCAGACAGTTTCTGGTCTCATTGACTTCCATAGTATATTTTTTTCCTACTATGGAAGTCATTGAGACCAGAAACTGTCTGGTTACTGATATTATTCTAAATATCAGAAAATCGGCTGAATGCATTTGAAAACGGTAAAACCCAACTGTTTAACTCTGGGGGAGTGGTAAAATGAGCTTATTTCCAAAACAAGTGGAGTATCCCTGTCATGATTCTGCCATCATGTCTCTGATTTTTCCTAGTCTTGTGGCAGGATCATGGCAGAACCATGTTTTCTGTGTAAGCACATGGCCATTTGTTTGGGCTGTGTGCTTGCGTTGTCTCGTCTCATAACCCCGCCCCCTTGTTATCCTTGTTTAGTCATTATTGCCCTGTTAGTGTCACCTGTTTCCCTCATTAGTTTCTCCCTATTTAATCCTCTTGTGTTTGCTGTCCGGGGTCGGTTCATTGTGTTAAACCTGCCGTGTGAACTGTTGGATGTTTTGTGAATTTTACAGTGAGTAAATCAGTGAGAAGATTGTTATTCAAGAGTCTGCTCTTGTCTAAGTATTGTTCCTGTCGTTACCTCAGTCTAAGTCTAGTGTTTGCTACCCAGTCTTGTTTTTGCCCCCTCGTGGGTTTTGTTTTCTGTTTTGTCTTGAATAAATTCTGTGTTGAGCAATCAGTCTGCTTTTGGGTTCGTCCATCCTTCCGCCACATGACAATCCCTTTAAAACAACAAGAGTAAAAGGGAGCCGCCTTGAGTTCATATGTCAAATCTTCATTATTTAAAAAATGCTGGTACAATTAATCCAATCTATCGATAAATGAAAAGTACAAATGTACCTATAGTACGAATGCTTTGTGTTTGCTCTGATATTTGAATGTGAATTTAAATCACTCATCTTCTCTAGGTGAAGAGATTGAAGGAATTCAAGGGAGACCCAAATAAGCTGACACTGGCTGATTCCTTCATGTTCCTGCTGATTCAAGTGCCACGGTAAGAGACGCACAACATCTCTCTTTAACAATGAGATACAAATATACATTTTCATAATTCCTGACAACAACATGACAAAAACGCAAGTCGACAATGATTGTGTGTTCATGTTTAAAGCTTTGAGGTGTGTATTGAGGCTATGGTACTTCAGGAAGAGTTTCTCCCGTCCTGTACGGTCATGAGTCGTGAGATTAACATTGTGCGTCAGGCTACAGAAGGTAAGAACGTACTAGACTATTCTTTGGAGGTTCTGAAGTTTATGTAATTTTCCCCTTTAATCTCAAGCAATAATTCTATATTTATATTTTTTTAGCTAATTAGGCAAAACATTTTGAGCGTCTATAGGTTATTGGGGATAAATAAATGCAAAGTCATTTTTAAATTATCTAATAATATCTAAACTCTCTCTCTTGTACACAAACTCACCAACCCATATAATTTGAGGCACCATTCCACCACTTTCAAAATATCTGCTGTCAGGTGTGGACCAATAAACAATAGAGTGAACTTTCATTAGGACTCAATTCTGAGTTTAGTATATTTTGCTATCACTCAGCTTTTTTCACCAAATGCAGGGACAGGTTTACAATTTATGTCAAGTTTAGGCTTAAAAATAGGGTTAGATGCTTCTACATCTGTGTTTTCCACTTATCATTTCCCTCTGATTTTAGGGATAACTTATGGGTAGGGTTAGGTTTACGGGTAGGGATATGGGATTACATTTTCAGACATTTTTGCCTTTATTAGCCTTATCAGATTCCAATGGACCCATCTACACTTCTATAGTTCTTAAATATAAAGATATGGCACTCCATTAATCATCAGGAGCCTTTATAAAAACTCAAATTGAGTTTTATTAATCCTGCATAAACTGCAGTATCATGAGCTACAGTAGGACATTCTGTCAGCAATTCTTTTCTAATTTAAATGTCCATTGAGTCCCTTTACATTTCTTAGACTGTAGACAGTGGGAAGGATTGTAATAGCATTTGGAGTGTTGTGTAATTTACCAAATGGCCTGTGATTATTCAATTTCTATGGATTATTCCTCAGAACTGATGACTTGTGAAGAGCTCCATGCCATTCTACACTTAGTTCTCCAAGCGGGAAATATCATGAATGCAGTAAGTCTCTCTTTCTGTCTCCAGCTTTTTTTCTATTTATTGTCTTTCTTGTGTTCCCCATCCTTTACCCCTCATCTGTCCCTTTTTTGTGGACATTTCCCCCTAGTCCTCTTTTCACCTTTGCTCTTTCCTTTCAACTATTCCTCTCCAAAACATTCAGTGACATTTTTAAATCAGGAAAGGTTGTTAGCTTTTACAGCATTGACCAGACATTGACTGATGTTCTCTGTGTTTTCATAGGGTGGCTATGCGGGCAATGCTTTAGGCTTCAAGCTCTCCTCGCTTCTCTCTCTGGCTGATACGAAGGCCAACAAGCCTGGCATGAACCTGCTCCATTTTGTGGCACTGGTAAGTAGGACAGAACCAGATGCACTGTAGTTTTCTCCAGAATTACCGATGAATGTTTGCAAATCTTTTAGGGAAACAGCCATAGTAATAACAACAACATTTTGTTGACTGATTTGATTTGGATTTTTCTTTAACTTTTGTCACAAAGGAAGCACAGAAAAAGGATGAGGCCCTTTTGAAGTTCCCAGAGAAGCTAACACATGTTCAGAGTGCAGCCAGGTAACACAAAATATTAGTTTCTAAAAACTTATCTTATTAATAATCTTTTCATTTTATGAAACTTAAAAAACTCTATTTTCGGAAAATCTAGAGTTTTATTAATCTTGTATATATAATCATGTAAAAGTCTAGCTATGTGAGACTACAGCAATATCAATCCAAACTCTTCTGGTTCAACCAGCGCTAATAATGTATTAGGTTTTTATTTTCTTCTAATATTTGCAACAGCTCCCACCTTTTTATGACCCCTTCCTCAATCTGTCTCTGACTTGGACTTTTATTTTTGTAGAATTTCAGTAGAAAATATAGAAGGAGAGTTCTCCTCTCTATATGTCAAAACACGTTCCTTGGAACAGAAGATTCAGGATGACGATGAGCTGCAAAAGCAGCTGGGTCCATTTTTGCAGGTAAATTAATCATTCCTCTAATTAGAATTCAATAGTAGAGTAATTGTTTTGTACTAAAGGTTATTTATTTATTTTATGGTTTTATATTTCTATTGAATTTGTGATAATAATTTGATGAACTTTTTTATGCCGATAAGAATGACTCACCTGCTGCCTTCTTATTTGTTAGAGCTCTACACATGCCCTGCAGGACCTCAAACAGCGCAGGCTAGACTTGCGTAAAAAGGGCAATGCCCTCATCGACTTCTTCTGTGAAGACAAAGACACCTTTAAACTGGATGAGTGCTTCAGAATCTTCCAAGACTTCTGTCTAAAGTTCAAAAAAGCTGTAAAGGTATAAGATATCACATTTACTAACATGCAAAAATGAAAAAAAAAGATTAAAAAAACACTGTAAAAAATAATTTAAGATTAAATAAATAAGAGTTTATCTGTAAAGACATTAAAGGGGACTGATAATGCAAAAATAACTTTTTAGTGGAGATACATTTTGTATTTCAAAAAGTTAAGGGGAAAAAAATGTTCACTAACAGAAGTTGTTTCTAGAAACTTATTGAAAACATATTCAATTTTAATAACTCCGTGCTTGTCAAACACAACAGAAGATTTTGAAAGCCGCTCCTCTGCCACTCAATCCGACTGGCGGCTTGTTCTGCCGGAAAAGTGACGTTAATGCTGACAATGCTGAATCAGATTTTCTGGAGTGAAAACGAACACCTCAACTATTTTTGTGTGATGTACTATAAACTTCATAGAACTCAGTAAAATTTTGGCCATCATTCAGACAGGGTCCGCTACAAGAGACTTGTAGTAATAGTGGATAAAAGCAAGATGACAACACAAGTTATAACCATAATTAAACTTAACTATACCTGTCCTATCTCCATACACCATATACTGTATACTCTGGCTATAGGCATCATTGTCCGACTTGGTTTGAACATATCCACCTTTTTCTGACTTGACGGTTTTCGACTTCCTGCTGTCCTTTTTTCTGTAATTGTATCTTAATTTCAATCAATGTTTCATCAACCAATTGCCTGGTTTTAATAAATAAGAAGTATAGTAAACAGATGATCATAACGGAGGCGACAGCGCGCAAACTGGACTTTGGTCTCATGAATGAAACTCGGCGTAACGTTATTATGCCTAACCTCACAGGCCTGAGTGAGAAATATGCATCTCACTATGCATCTTTGAAAGCAGAGGTAGCAGGAGTCAAGAGACTAACCAGCCTAACCTTTTAGAACTGTTATTCTGCAGCAGTCGGGGTGATAGAGACTGTCGGATATTTGCTGGAGATCGTGCAGTCATGAATCAGCTATCCTTTGGAAGTTATGAAGCAAAGAAAAACGTCCATTTTGTTTTTATCTGTGATTTAATAAAAAATAGCGTGATCAGATCACATTTGATGAATGGTTTTTTTCGATTTAGTTTAGCGATGTGGGGATGACACAATCTAAAACACATGGCAAAAAAGCATAGGCCAGACTGGAACCGGAAGTTGACTACCGGCATCGTCGTCATGGGGGCGCCCATTGTTTAGAGCAGAAAAAGGTGGATAAGGCTGAACACCACTATTGACAGTTTTTGACATTTTAAGTGTGTGAGATTGTCCTGTTTTGTTGTAGCATGAGCTCTTGAAGCTCGGCCCTCTTCTTGAAAGGTGGCCGGGAGCACCGGCTCATTTGTGCAAAAAGTGTTTTCATTTTTAAGCAATTTTAACGTGCTATAAAAATATATGCTGGGTATTTTGAGCTAAAACTTCCCATACACACTCTTGGGACATCAGAGACTTATTTTCATATCTTAAAAAAGGTAATAGGTAATAGATGCCCTTTAAAGTCTTTATGAATCATGCTTCATCATCTGTCAGTGAACACCCTCTTATAGTGATCTCTTGTCCACTCTCCTGCAGGACAATCTGGACCGGGAACTGAAGGAGGAATCTAGACTGCGACGCATACGGGAACTGGAGGAGAGACGGTGTGCCTGGGGTGCAGCCAATACAGAGACGGGTGATAGTGGAGGTTTCGGTCGCAGCAGCAGCGAAAATGATGTTGACATCCTTACCAAAGAAGGCCTCCTAGACTTCCTGCTTCAATCAAGACCTCAAAGCCCCCACAGTCCTTTGGGCCGCTCGTCTAGTGCCCGCCGTTACCATCACACCTCTAGTGACCGCAACATCCGTGGCTATATGGAGCAGCTCTCTGGGTCTTCAGAAAGCGACTATGCCAAATTCAGCAGCCTGCCACGTTCAGGCAGGAACCATCAAAGGAAGACCATGGCATGGCTTGTCTCACAGGATGATAATAGGGAGCTGGGTCCGCAGAGTCAGGCTTACCAAGAGAAGTTAGCAGCTTCACCAAAGGCAGAGACAGAACCCATCAGTCCTTTAGCTAGATACTCAAGTTTTGGCTACAACGTGAACACAGATCCCTATAATAATAATAATACTATCTCTGAAGGTGGAGTTACACCTCAATTAAATAACACAAAGAATGTTTATCCGGGGACATCTGGTCATGGTGTTGGACACATGAGTGTTTGTGTGGAGAAACACAAACTAGTTTCTGGCCTTCAACCCTTTGAGATAACCAGCCAGATCAATAATAACAGTAGTGTTTCTTTTGACAACCAGGGTGAAGTGTTTGTAACAAATCTGCAAAAGGATGACGACCCTCCCAAAGCATTTGTCCTTGATACGCCCCCATCTAGCAGGAGTTCTGAGGGGAGACCTAAACCAGAAAAAGTATGGAATGACAAAATGATCTCTCCACAGAAGGAGGAAGCGGACACAAGCACCTTTTCCTCAACAACTTGTGACACCCCTTTGCCCCTTGATTCCTCTGTGTCCGGTAAGAAACCTGGATTTGTCATGGACTGCACTGAAACCGATTGCTCCATTGTGTTGGACTGTTCTGAGATTGAGAGTTCTCCTATCATGAAAGAAGGATTAGGACTTAACCAAAAGCCACAGGATGCCAACTATCCAAGAGTCGTTCAGGACACCAATTCTCTATCTTCCAATTTCGAGTCCACTGATTGTCACTTTGTGTCCATATCAAGTGATGAACCACTAGCAGGAAGCTTTGATCAAGCACGTCTAGAATCAGTCAGTCCATCTGTAAATACTGAAGAAGCAGAGACAGATAGCTGTGACACAGCTGAAGGCCGAAGAGTTGGTGAGAAAGCTGTCCAGACCTGTATCCCCAGAACACTTGGAAAAACCAAGTCTCCATTCAAAGTGATTGCTCATGCCAGTCGTCCTACAAGAACCCTCACCGCAACTGAGACTCAGAACATGCGCAAAATGGTGCCAATTACAAGGCAGAATCGATCTAATACCAGCATGAAGAAAGTCGAAAAACCTCCTGGACATGAGAGCATTGAACCCAGACGTCCACTTCGTGACCAAAGCATGCCGGCCAGGAGAGGCGAGAGACAAGGTAGACCTGCACGGCATTCAAGCCTCCCTCCAGAGGAACCCAGGGCACAAAGAGGAGCGACACCAAGCAACTCCCGGTGGGCAAGGGACTCGACTCTACACAGACCCTCCATCAAAAAAAATAATTCCAAACCTGTTCGTAACATTTCAAAACCAGCACCAGAGGAAAAGATGTGTCGTTCTACAATGCGTGCCTTGGCCCAAGCTCAGGCCCAGACACAAGGAACCTCTGAAGGAAGTACACCTGACAGTCCCAACACCACCCTAAAAAGTTCTTCGCCTTTACCTAGTTTTGCTCGCAACACTGTGGCATCATCTTCCAGATCTAAAAAAGACTTGCCCTCACCAGCTGTAACAGGAACACCATCAAAAAGCTTATCCAGAACTAGCTCTCAGAAATTGCCTGGTGTTAAAACAGACTCTCTCAGTAGTGGACATTTGCTAAGGAGTGAGGATAAACTAGGGGGGTCTATTAGGAGGGTTCAAAGTGTAAGGGCTTCCAGTCGGAGCAGTGACACCCCTCCTCCACAGTCCGGACGAGAACACTCCCTCAAAAGTAGCAGTTTCTCGGAGAGATCCACACATATTAAAGACTCCATCGCGAACAGGGCCAACAAACCTACATGGAAGTAGAATGGACATATTATGTAGTGGCTCAAAAAAACAATGTTTAACAAAGAAGATCAAACTTTTCTGCACATACTAAAGAGGCACAGACGCCTCTTAAATTACTTTGAATGTATCTACAGCCTTTAAAATGTAGCTGAAGTCACTAGATGCTCACCAAGAGTTTTAATATTAACATGAGCTACTGTCACCATTTGACAGCACATTTAGTAGCACTTCAACATCCACATCCAAGGATGGTTTCGATGGCCTTTTTCTTACATGTACTTGACACATCATCAACTGTCACAGAAAAACACATCAATCACAAATTGTTCTTAGTGTTAGATTAACCCTATATTTTATAATAGATATTAATTCTACAAAGACTACGTGAGCTGTTCTCACAAATTGCTGCGGACAAATAAAATAGAAGACAATTATGTCATATATCCTTATGCTTGCTTTATTTTATATAAGATGTAGTAAAAGTAATGTAATACTCTTTACTATGGTAACATTTCCATTAAAGGGATACTCCACTTTTTTAAATAAGCTCATTTTACCACTCCCCCAGAGTTAAACAGTTGGGTTTTACCGTTTTCGAATCCATTCAGCCGATTTTTTTATATTTAGAAGAATATCTAGCCTGGATGCCAGCCCGAACTCCGCCCACAACGTTTTTTGGACGGGAAGTTTGGTCTGGACTCGATCCATTGAGGAGTAATTATGATCGGTTCAGAAATCATCGGGCCAATCAAATTGCCAGAGCGGGCTTTATACGTTGATGGACAGATTGATCTGCAAGTAATCATCACGTTATCAACGAGCGCTTAACTGATTTCCCTCAGAGATGACTGCAGCTGGAGAATTGAGATGTATAGATTCCGCTGTCGTGTCTATTGTAAAATAAATCGACAGCGCATTAATTTTAATATCATATTAATTTTATTATATTAATTTTAAAATCAAGGCATTTGTCGATCAGAAAGATATTTTGCCGTCCTTCCCACATGATTCGGGAAAAGTGTCATGGCTTTTCAGCTTCAGCTTCGTGTCCTTTTCAGCTGGCTCCGATGGTCACTAAGAAGATGGGACGTAATGAAAAGCCTGTGGTCGTTGTGGTTTCTCCTTTGGTTGCACTCATGGAGAAGTAAGTAAAAGAAGCAACACTCGTTATTTAACTTCTAAAATAAGTAAGTAGTTGAAAACTGCGCTATGCAAAGGAGTTGACTTACTGCGTTGCTCTGATTGGTTGTAGGTTTACCGACTATCCAATTGAGTGCAGAGTTGTTGTTTTTTCCTGGTTCGGTTACGACACGCCTCATAATCAAAGCTTAATGGAGCGGTCTCAGACTCATATTCTCATTAGAATATGAGTATGACGAAGTCAGGCTAAAGAATATCGGTAACCAGACAGTTTCTGGTCTCATTGACTTCCATAGTATATTTTTTTTCTACTATGGAAGTCAATGAGACCAGAAACGGTCTGGTTACTGATATTCTTCTAAATATCAGAAAATCGGCTGAATGGATTCGAAAACGGTAAAACTCAACTGTTTAACTCTGGGAGCCTATTTCCAAAAAAAAAAAAAGTGGAGTATCCCTTTAAAAAAACTCATTAACAGTAATTTATCCACATTTCACTTAGCTGTTTTCTGTGCATGATGACAAATCACACTGAAGACTGTTTGATGAATATGTCTATGAATGTTATCCAATTACACCTTAGTCTAGCTGATGCAATGAATACGTACTACAGCTAGTAGTTCGAAGATGCCTCTCCAGTGATGTTTTTGGAAATGTTCAAAATCTTTGCTGCCGAACTGCTTATTTTCAATTTGCCTTTTCATGCAGGGTACACACCGCTGTACTCTGTATTGCTGCTGATGACACTGTATTTGTGACGTTTCTGTGAATATGCTGATACCGCTTTCTTTTTAAAGCCATACTGTTACCCGGGCCGGGAGTGGCAAAACCTGGTACTAGAGGAAAGGCTGTGAAGTGTCAGTTTGGCCCAAACTTTTGAGAAAGTACATTCGCTGTATGCATCAAATGTTCTCACAGTGTCTGCTTGAAATTAAGAGGTAGTCAAAAAATTGTATTTACATACAAAAACATGTGTTGGTCAAAACTCAAAACAAATCAGTGTTAGAATAAGAGGTAACACTTTTACAGTACAGGTGGAAACACGAATTAACGCAATACGAATTAAATCATATTATATGATAATACATTAGTTAATACACAAGTACAATTAACATTAGTAAATGTATTATGAACAACCATGATTTAACTGAACAGTAATAAATTAACATGAATCTATTGTAGATTAATACATACGATAAAAGCAGATGTTCATTGTTAGTATTAGAGACTTAATGCATTCGCTAATTAGTTAAATTCAGTTAAAACCAAATTAGCCTTATTGTAAAAGTGTTACTGGTTAAGCATAATTAGTTTTGATTAATACAGTGGTAAAAGGTGTGCAATATGAACCAGACACCAAGAGTACTTTAACCCGAAAGAATATGGTTATGTAAATTCATAATTATTATAAATACAAAAATAAAAACGTAAACAATAATAGATGGGGTAATGCTTTTTTACAGTGTCCTTGTTACATGTTACATTTAGTTACTATAGTGATAACTAGAAAGTATGCATAACTACGTGCAACTAACCCTAAACCAAATGTAATCCTAAACCTAAAGTACATGTAGTTAATTAGTATTAGTACAGTGTAATTACACTGTAACAAGGACACCTTAAAGTAAAGTGTAACCATAGATAGTTATCAGCTGATGGAGACAATACTGATTTCACTGCATGATGACAAAAATTGCCTAAAAATCCTGATTTCTACCTCTAGAATCATATTTGCCACCTCTGGTTCTTATATTCTGATGGCTCACTCATCAAGTGAATCATTGTCTTTTCACAATGATTCTGCAGGTGTACCTCAGTTACAATGTACAATGTACAACACCTTTTTATGTTCTTAGAGAAGTATATGTGTTGACATATATGTATTTAGCACTGATTGGTTAACATGCTTTAGAATATATCCATGGCAACATGGTGAAGTCTGACACAATGGAATCCTTGTTCCAGCTGTAGATAAAACTAACTAAATTGGAGCAAAATCACTTTAAGCTATAACTTTAAAATAAAAATAAAAGTTGCATTTGTCCAGTCAGACAGTTTGGCATTTGCGTCAATGTGTATATTTTATTGATATTGCTTGAAGTTTCTATTTTGAATGATATTTCTGAGCCCTTTCATCTGTGATTGTAGAATATACGATCAAAATAAGCTAATCAATAAAATACATGTGAAAAGTGCACTGAGAAAATTTCAGCTTGCCAATTGTGAATCACAATGTGTAATTTTAGAAACTCCTGATTGGGGGGCGGGTGTTATTTAGCTATTGAGTGCTTATTTATCTAGCTGGTTTGTTTTTGACAATGGTCACTTCTTTTTAGTTGAACCACGCCCAATGTTTAGTTGTGTGGGTGTGTGGGAGCGAAAAAAAGATGCAAATGAAGAATAGTATGGCAAAAAAAGAGAGAAAACCTATAAATCACCCAGATAAAAGCAAAAGAACCACAAAAACCCTACTTTTTTAGTCTTTCTTTTTTACATTGCATACCTGCACCCACAAGCTCAGTGCACCTCTGTGTGGCCAAACGCTCTCATTTCATCCTACCTTTTTTTTTACATTTTCTCTACTAGAATGCCACCTGCTGTTCATTCTGTGAAGGAGCATAAACAGTGCTGGGTGACGCTGGCGTGAGATCCTTTTCCCACCGCCTGACTTTTATAGTGGTCTCTATTCTAGCTCCTAAGTTACTATAGTGATGCTGTTCCAGTGGAGAAGTATTTACCCTTAAATGGGTTTTCATTTGTATCACTCTAAATATCAAACTACAATTTAACTTAGTGAAAACACCTCTGCCCATGCCATGGCACTTAAAGGGATAGTTCATCTGAAAACATTTTTGGTTACCATTGTATAAACACTAAAGCATTCCTCAAAATATATTATTTTGTGCTCCACGGAAGAATACAAAACAGTTTTGGAACAGCATAGGGGTGTGTAAATTGCGAAAGATTTTATGACAGAATAATTGTTTTATGTGAACTACTTCAAAGTACAAAAATGTTTTTTATTGAAAAATCTTTAGCATTAAACAAATGACCACAATGGAATTACACTTCTTGTGTATGTCATCAGAGTTCTTATAATATAAAATAAATCCTTTCTGGAAGCTATATACTTTATAGGCAAATCATACTGTTGAAAAGCATATGCACATGTTTGAGACAATATGTTGATATAATTGGTTTGAGCTTGACCCTGAAAAAAATAGTTCCTCGGTTAACAATAGTGAGGTCAATTGCATGGATGACACATTTTACATGATAATTTGTGTTTGAATAAGACACAGAAAGAAATCCTTGCTGCACAGTTCGTTAAACAGTCATTTGGAATAGTTTTCTGCAAGAGCACGTGTTTCTAGCAATGCCTATATAGGGTAAATTCTCACGGAATAGATGTAATGGCAAAAATTTAAAGCCCCAAGCCTTTTGAATTAAAGCCAAATATGCAAATGTATTCAATTCTTTCTGCACTGGTAGTAAGGTGTAATCATAGCACCCAATGAAGAGAGACACAAGTTGTATAAAAGAAACAAGAAGCAACACAAGAGGTCCTTCGTGTACTGTTAAAAAATGGCACTTTGGCTGTGACAGATTAGGTTATTATTTAAAAGATACTGAGTTCACTGTCTCTAAAACCATCCCAAGGTGCATATGAGAAAAAAAGGGGTGGGGGGGGGGGGGGGGTGATATAATCTCAGGCAAGTACTGATTCAGTACACCTAGTCTCCAGCAGGAGGAGCCATACCATAACACAAACAAAACGATTCCCAAATCATAAACGACTAGAAACTGGGGGTGGGGCAAAATGCAATGTAAAAAAGTGGGATAATAACTTTGTTGCTTGTGGTGGGAAAAAAATGAAGGGCATCATCGAAATGCCCTCACTGTTCATGAGAATAATTGTGTTGACCGCTATTTCAAAGTGTTGTATTCTGGCGTAACGTAACGTAACGAGAACGGAATTAAAATGATGAATGAAGTTCGCTACTTCTGTGTCATGTGCTTCATTAAGTTAATATCTCCTGACAGACACATCTTTATAAGGCCTAAAAGCTGAGCCGTCCAAAATTCAAAGTCAATGACAAATTTAAAACTAAAGGAAAAATCTTTTCAAAATCGAGTTTAAATTCTGTATTCATATTGGTTTAATGTGGTTTTGAAAAATTATTTTAAAATATTTAATAAAATGTCATGTGGTGCAACTCTCATGTAAAAACAAGTGACTGTACATTAAAAAATGAAAAAAAAAATACTTATAGAAAGGGTATAGGCTACAGTATGATATGCAAAAAGGAGCATCATGTTATTGAACCACAAGTCTGCACAACCAGTTGAAAAGAACACATTTAAACCTTAAAAGCATAACTTGGGTTTTTAGTGACCCGGGCATCATTCACTACCCTTCTTCTCATTCCTTTTTTCGACGAAGTTAGACATCAACCTACTTTGTATTCCTAAATCAATTCATTATAAACAATAGAACAAGAGATTTTTTTTGTAAAACAGTGTAACAGTGTATATTTTTTCCAAACAATAACAATTGAATATTTGATGACTGAATAAGAGCAACTTACCTTTATTCCACACTGTGGCAATGTCTGATAAACTATGATGAAGGGACATTTCACTTGTAGTTACCGCAGGCAGAAAACAAAAGTATAGGAATTTTTATCAGCAAAACTTGAAATGGCTCAGCAACTTACCGCAGAGCAAGTACTGAACACGATCAACTATTAGTGTCACTGTCACTTGATGATGGATCTGGTAGAAGCGGTAATGTTGCGTTTGAATGTGCCTGAACCATCTGAAACAAGTACCTATACAGCTAAAAGGGAACGTTCTCAGAACTGTGACTAAAATTCTGGCAAGGTTCTCTCGAAGTTACAAACAAATATTTGTCTTGTAACCTTAAAATATTTCACTACTTTCATAATGTTTTCAAAACATTATTTATACGTCGTTCATGGAACATTCTAATTTAATTTTTTTTTTTTTTTTTTTTTTACTATTTAGAACTTTCAGGGAACATTCACAAAAGCAACTTTCCCATAAAGTTTGCCAAAATTATCAAATAGTTCCCTTAATGTTCACAGGCACAAAAAGTTAAAACATTAAAAAAAAAATGGATGTTGTAAGTTGTAACATTACAAAATGTCCATAAACAATGTATTAATAACACTTTTTGTGCTAACGTGGTTATTTAAACCAAATAACTTTGAACAAATGTTATAGTAACAATTGCTTTAAATATAGCTTAACAACTAACATTGTTTGAGATACCTATGTCAAGTAAGATGTTTTGTTCCTCTTTACTGTGATATAGATGGCAGCTAACTGCTGTTATAAAAAATACAACCCATTCTCATCCTAGGGAGTCATCTAACTGACACTTTTGACCATGCGTCTAAATCCGACGCACATGGCAACCTTTCGCGTCAGTTAGCTAGATGACGCGGATAGGTTTAGGTATGGGGTAGGGTTAGGGTTAGACCACTAGGAGGCACGTCTCATATTGACGCTAAAGGGTGCCATATGTGTCAGATATGTCAGTTAGATGACGCTTTGGGATGAGAATGGGCTGAAAAATATACAGTTACTATAAAAATATAGTTATAGGTAAAAATATGTAGTTATAGCTATAGATTTTACTATTTATGAAATGATCTAGATTTGATAATTTCTCTGTTTATGTATTTCACCACTGTTAGGGGATTTACAGTTAAATATCCTAGGACGAGATATGATTAATTAGTTAGAAGTGCAAGACAAGGAGTTAGAAGTGTTGTCAATTTAAGACAAGAGTCAGAATTATAAAAATGCAAGAAAAATGTTACTGAAGACAGTTTGTAGTTTCTTCAGGCAGAAGTCAGGAGTTCGTAGGCCATCCCACTTACAATTACACAGATCACAGCAGTTATATTCTACACCAAGGTCTAAACTACGTCATTGCTTCATGGTTGAATTATTCTGATTGGCTAAGAAATAGATAGGGTAAACATACTAAAATTCCACACATTGACAGATAGACTGAAGCATATCTACATAGTCATACGGCTGCCACCATGACCCTGAGTTAGGTACGAGTGGCCTTCCGAGGTCCTGTCTAGGCGGCAACATGTCGAAGAAAACAAGTCAGTCAATCTCCAATAATGCCACTTATTCATCAACCTGTAACCAAGAACACTAATACACAAACAGCTTCTTCAAAGTTGGTTTTGGAAAGGCTCTAACAATAAACAGGAGTCTTCTAAAAAAAATCCATATAACATGTTATTTCTCTCAATGAGAGGACACTTTAATCTAACAGTAAAGACTTAAGCTAAGAAATGGTCACTTAAAATTGGTTCCAATGACCGTTGTATGTTGTTATAGTAAGCTAGAAGAACATATACATTTATTTATTTTTTTTACATGCTGAAGAGCTTTCTCAAACAAAACGAGTCCATAATTCGCAAACGCCATTGCATGGTCGTTACGGTGTGGTGTAGGCTTAAGAAGATGAAGTGACAAAAAGGTCCAAGACAAACTTTTACCATAAATATAACTCCAACGGGTATAGATAGGCAACTGAGAACAGAAAAATATTGGCTGAACTGAAAGGAACTAAATACAAACTCTGATGAACACAGATTAACATAAACCACAGATGATGATGAACTGTGGAACAGATGATGAACTAAATGACAGTAACCATAGAAACAGATGAAGAAACGGAACAAAAGGGAGATATTTGTGAGTAGGGGTGACACTGAAGTAAAATCTCATAAGAGGTCATTCAAGTCATGTGATATTTAGAAGGAAGAATATTGATTAATACCTTGATTATAATCACTCATTAGATATACATTGAAACAGCAGTGGATTCCAGAATCTACTCGTTCACCACAAATAAATCATGTAGTTCACTTTAGTTGTTTAGTTGTAACATTTTTCTGGAAATCAGAACATCTGCCAGCTCAAGAGAAAGGTCTGAATGAATATGAAAGACAGACACATATCTGTCACAGCACAGCATCCTGCAACATTGATTTTTTTTTTTAAGTCTTATTCTGCAAACAAGGCCAATCTATGATTTATTTATATGTTCTGCCCTCCTCGCAAACAGCTGAATAATTCATAAAATTGGTCTTACATGAAGCATCCTAGTGAGACTCTAGTCTACACGATGACATCTAGTTCACTTTGAATGCTGTAGGTAGTGCTAATAGTTCTCTCAACAAGACTGTTAATTCAATGCAAAAAGGACTCTTAGGACTGCTGGGTACCTAAAAGCGTAAGTTTTAAACATTTCTAATGCATGCCATGCTCATGTTATCATTTTAAAGATGTTTCTCTCACAGATGTCATCCATCATCACATCATTACACAACAACTTTTAAAATGGTAGGTGTGAATTAATTGAATTTGATGATGTTTGGACAACTTGTTTTCAGTTGTATATTGAGCCAAACACAAACACATTCAAAGTGGTTTATTTATTGTTGACTTGGGCTTTAGATTCGCATTGTGTTGGTGAAGAATGTCAATGTCAATGTGCAGATAGATGAATGACTGACCAGGTCATTAATCTGGTCATCTGTCTGTAAAGGTACAGTCCACTTTAAATAAACTGTAAATCTGTTCAGTGATTTAAATTAATCAGTTGATAAAGTGCACTTATTTTGTACATGCATGTTTTTACATTGTACTTATTTTTTAAATGCCTGCATATTCACAGATTGAATTGATTTCATTAATTATATCTATAATTACACTGACTGTTGACCCTTAACCAATCCTTAAAACTAACCATAGCATGAAATCTGTCACTAACTTACCTGTATGTCACCACAATAAGAACTGTACATTGCATTACAACATGAAAACAATAAGTACATTCTACTAAATTAAATTGTTGACACAATTACAGTTAAATGTATGTTTAAATTTTAAATATATGTAAAACCATTTACATACATACCCATACATGACCAAAGGCATATTCTTGTCTGGACAACGTTGGTGTTTATGTCTTAAATGGTTTCCACTAAGGGATATCAGCTAAACTAAAATAATTTAACCTCTCACAATCAGTTCTTTTAAATGTAGATTTCTTTAATTATAACAATGTTGCTTAGCATTTGATTAAGAGCCCAAAATAATTAACATTTGACCAACATTCTTGGTAAAGAGAATATTTATTCATAGAATATATTATGTCCATCTTGGATTAAATACTGCCTGTTAACTGAGAGACTAAAAATAACTGGTAAAAAAAAAAAATCATGCCCATCACTCTACATCAGGGTCTTTTTAAATATTGAATGGACGGAAAGAGCTTTTTCTGTTGAGCATTAGACCTCTCTTTTAGTGCTTCTGCTGTTCAGAGACATTGTGTTGTATAGCATTGATCAACTCTAAAAATTGGATCCGGATCCAACTTCTCCCCCTGGATTTCGTGTTCTGCAGTGAGGACCATCTCGAAAAATGGGCCCCATGTAGGATTGTGCACGGGTTACATAATGGCCCCATGTTAATTGCCCAGATGAATTGCATGTAGGATTGCACTTGGTACTAGGCCTGACCCAAGTGGGCAACATGCACAAGACCCATCTCGGCCCCAGCTTCGTTACTGTCATAAATACCACTCACGCAGAGTGTGACATGGCGTGACATGTTAGCACATTGTGTTTAACCTTTTCACACGTAAGTTTAAAATACTCTAACTGACCCCCCAGCGTGAGTTTTTCAAGACGACCGTTATTTAGAACTTGCCACTTTAATGTTTCCATGGTGACGCGTCATTGCTTGTCACGTGACACAGCACACCCAGAACAGAGCGCGGAATGAATGGTGATCTGCTTTTATGGCATTTTTCCTTTTTTATTAAAAACATTCAAAAATCTATTAGCTATATCATAAAACAATGATATTCCGATTGTCAAATATGTGCAAGTGGATGGGTTTTGTGGTTTAGACATCTTTATAACGATCGCGTTAGTTGAGTTGTATGCGCAATGGGCGGCGCCATTTTAGTTTCATTTTCAGTTCAGAGAATCGGATCTGTTGGTTTATAACGTCAATTCCTCCACTTCTCACGAAATACATGAAAGTAAGTGGCTGGTGAACTGGGAGAAGAATAGGGTCAAATGTTAAGCTACTTACACAATGTGTTTTTGATATGAATAAAACGTGTCGATTATTATTGCCGCTTCCATAGACAGCTGTGTGTATTTTACAAACTCAGAATCATTGTTTTGCTAGTACATATGTGTATTTAAATGTCTGAAACGTAAAATAAACATTATGTGGTTGAAAACACTCAATAGTTGTGATATATGACAGCACTGAGTGCGTCTGTCTCTGGCTGAGCGGCAGTCAACGCGGGAGAGTAAGTTTGAATTTAGCAGTTGATCACGTGACGCACTAAACGTTCTAATCACACCGGTGTGATCGTACGCTCCAGGGACCAGCCAAGACTGATCACACCGGTGTGATCGTACGCGTGAAAGGGTTAATTTGTCGTTTAAGGAGATCTAATATATGTTGTTAGTGGTGACAATTTTCACGTGATTAAGTACATAGATCAGACTGTTATCCTATTATGTACTTTAATGGTCCAGTGGCAGCACTTATGCCAAGCGTGTTTGCCAAGAGGTTCTGGGTTCTATCGCACTAAGTAGTATCATTTTTTTTGCCTTATCAAAACCGATTGTTTATTAGTGGTTGTATATCAAGCAGGTAGGGCTGCACGATTAATCGCACGATGTTGTTATGCGCATCTAATCAATAAAGCCGGTTCCTTGATTAGTAGTAAATCACATTCACCTGCTTTCAGATGGAGCGGCATTTACTACAACGAGCCGTAGATCACTGACAAGCTGAGCCAAATCACATTAAATATCGTTGCCGATTTGTCCTCGATTTTAACTCGATTTGGCTCAGCTTGTCAGTGATCTACGGCTCGTTGTAGTAAATGCCGCTCCATCTGAAAGCAGGTGAAGGTGATTTACTACTAATCAAGGAACCGGCTTTATTAATTAGATGCGCATAACAACATCGTGCGATTAATCGTGCAGCCCTACAAGCAGGGACATGTTTTTTTGTGCATTAGGTTTTGTTATTTCACCGTAACACGGCCACCATTCAACCTAAAAGAATTCAAATAATCAATTCAATAACTACAAAGCGTTTCAGCTAAAAAAAAAAAAAACTGCATAGTGTCCCTTTAAAAAATATTTAGGCTGAATATTTATATCCAAACGCAAGAGGGCAGCAGAGCATCACTTACTGCCTCATTTAAAAGAGCTGAAAAAAATAAAATAATGAAAAATAAAAATGCTATTAATATATAAAATGGATGTAGATGATTCAATGATACAACATGCATTTTTTTCCATATATTATAATCTGTCTTTAAGTGGCTCTTTAAATAAATATTATACTATAGGCTATACAGTAGGCTATATACTATATATATTATTTTAAAAGAGACAAATGATATTGTCTCCTCAATTTAAATTTGACAGCAGTTTATTAAGTTACATCTGGAAACTGACAAATATGTATTATACAATTTTAAAACATTAATATACATTTTAATGATCTATAAGGTGTTTGGAGACCACAGATTTATTTACAAACTAATTATGTTGAAGTTGTTAAATTCTCTAGGCTACAGACTTTTTTGTTTTTTCTTTTGCTAGTTGAAAGTCTCATATCCTGATAGAAATCACTATATTAAGGCTAATTTTTTTTATAAATATATATTGTCTGTGAAATAAATAAGACTATAAAATGTTTGTTCAATCATTGCAGTGGCTTTGAACAGCGATTTGCAGGATCATGCTTTCAATGCTAGCAGCCTAAAATTAGCATTTCCCAGATCACCTGCGTGAGATGCCCACTTAAGAACAATGTGTATTTACTTTTAAAATGTAATATATTTAGATATAAGTTTAACATGTGCAGTAATATGATACATCAGCCAATGTGTTAAGGACAAAAAAAGATTTGCCAATTTAGTTGTGAACAGAATATAAAATTAAATCGTAGGCCATACAAAAATTTCAATTCTTTTTTACACGTGAAGTTGTTTAGTGTTTAATAATTTAAAATTACAATCTTCTCAGTAGGCCTACATCGATTTATTCTGCAGGTTCATATATGATACAATATTGTATCATTTAACATATTTTTGCAGTATGGTTAGGCATTTCGGATTTCATGGTTCGTTCAAGAGAATGCCAAATATCTAAAGGCAACATGGAAATAATTCATTATAATAATTTCATTATAGTTTTGCATAAAACAAGGCAATCAAAATAATTTGATGGACTTTTTTTAGGCATAGTAGGCTATAGGCTGTACAAATTGGTGCATGTGTGAAAACAAGTGAATAGCAAGTTAATTTTAATGTAATTGAAGAAAACAAATATACAATATACAGGTTTTTTAAATAATAATAATAATAATAATAATAATGATAATAGACTAATTTGTATTTGGCCTATCGTTTTTACAGATGAGAACGACCCCAAAAGAGGGTTAGGATTCAGGAGATTTTGTCAGATTTAGCTCACTTCTGAGTACAAATTTGTATCCGCACACAAACACATACACAACCTGAACTAACTGTTTAAATCCTCTCATCCCTGCTGCGTGGTCAGTGAGAGTCTAACCGGTTTAACCCCATACCTCGCAAACCAATTCACATTCTCCGCCCTCATTTATAGTTTACCTTTGCGATTGGCCATAAGTCGCGTCTAGTGACGATAACTCCGCCCTGACATTCGTCAAAGCCTCTCTGATTGGTCACTTTCTACAGCTCCTCCCATTGGCTTTTGACAGTAGACGCTACAAGGGAGTTTGTTAGTCGTTACTCACGTTTCATCAAGAGAAAGATGTGAGTGGATTGACAATCTGACGGTTTTGTTTTCTGGAATTAATCAGCTTGAGCAGGAGTGCAGACATGGAGAACACGTAAGTATTTTTAGACATAGAGAGAAAAGAAGGCACCCGTAGAGAGTCACTTTCCCAACGTTGTGTTGTTTTATTCTGCTATCTGCGATGCCAGCAACACGTGCATTTTTTTTAACAATATTGTGATTATGCGGCATGCAACATGCTTCTATAACTTTGTATGGCATAGCAGACAACCTGTTTTATTTGTTTCAATGATTGATAAGCATTTCTTAAAATACATAACTAGAAAACATTCGCATCTCGGTTCTTACAGGTAAGTTTGTGATGATATGCACTACATCCATGTTTACCCTTAAGATACAAACTACAGTTCTGGTATTTTAAATAATGAACTTTATGATTAAAATATGTTGTTATTATTTAAGCCATGTGTTCGACTCAAGTTCAAGCAAGCATTGTGTTTCGATGGTTCAGGTCATATGTGGAGCTCAATAAAGATAATGCTCAATAAAGATAAATGCACACACTACATTCACATGCACACACAGGATTCATACATGCACACACATGATTCATAAATATCTTTTAGCTCCTTACAGGTTACCTGACTTGAAAGCCCACTGACATTTTCAGAAATCTCACATATAGGCCTACCATTTATCACTATTTGCATTTTATCAGTAGCCTAAGCAGACGCTTTCATTGAGGTTTATTCACATGAGCAGGATTAATTGTATCATCACCGCCGTATTTCAGATTCAGAATGCTTAAACATTATTATAGGCTACACAAGCCATTTTCTTTTTATGTAGTAATTCATTGTAACGTGACAGCCTTGCTCCCTTCCTGCATGTCTGGAAAGAGTTTATCTATGCTTGCAGACTGTGCACTGACGCCTATTCAAGGAAAATATGCCTCTCTGATATGAGAAGACTGATATGTGTGTGTGTGTGTGTGTGTGTGTGTGTGTGTGTTTTGTAATGTTAATCTTTTCGACAGTTAGACAGACCTTGGTGGTGCTCCCTGCTTATTTACTGTAAATCACTCACTGATTGCAAGTTTAGTGATCACAGTAATGTATATAATCAGTTACAATTGCTGCCATGCACACACACACACACACACACACACACACACACACACACACAAACACAGTTGTAATAACTGTTTTCTTCCAAGCCAGCAGTTTGTTTAAATCAACACATAATTTCAGACAGACATTGTGTTTTATTGTTTGTCTTAACCAAAAATTACACTGCGATAGGAAATGCAGATTATATACGAGATCTTTTTGACTTCTTGGGCTGTAAAGTGCACACACTGAGGCACATTGCCATCTGCAGGAAGCTGATTGGTCCAGTGTCCTGGTTTGCATACAGGAAGGCAGTGGCTCATGATATTTTTAGTGGTACTAAAGACAGAATGTTGTCTTTAATTTTAACACTGAAAGGAAAAATTAACCCTCCAAACTGTTTGCAAGCTGTATGATTAATATATATATTTTTATCCTTTCATTTTTTGGTTGAACATAAAAGGAGAAATTAGAAACAAAAATGCCCTCACTGTTTATTCCCATATAACTAAAGTAGCCTACTACTGATTTATACTACTTGGTCCAAAAAAGGACAATAAAATTTGACAAGTTTTGTGTAGAAGAGATGTGATGTTTAAGTAATTATAAATCTGCTGTAAGATATCACACATGCAAAAACAAATCATGTTTTTGCACAGCTTCCTGCACATCTCTTCCTCCTTTATACATCATACCGTACAGTTATGCAAATAAAAGTCTGTTCACCATTCTATCCTGATTTATATTGACGCTTTAGCAGTTTTTAAGGATGGTTCATAGTTTCAGTGTAAATATTTTTAGTATGCAGAGTATGGTCATTCTGGCCAAAAATGGGCTAGACTTCGCCATTCTGTTTTAACGGAAATTTAAAGGAATTGTTCACCCAAAAATGAAAAATATCCCAGAATTTACTGGACTCATATGGATTACTTTTATGATGGATGGATGTGCTTTTTTGGGCTTCAAAATCAAAGGGTAATATCATTATCTTTTAGGCTTGTAGGAAACGGTAACCTGATTAAATTAACAGTTGCCATTCCTCTTAAGAGTTTTGGTAGGATGAATGAGCAGATTGTACTTTTTTTACTATTGCTTTGTGGTTTCTCCTCATTGTTGGATGTCACACATGCCCTAGGTTCTGTGTCTGTGTGTGTGTCTGGGTTAAAGCCCTGATGAGATGATTAGTGCTGCTGATGAAAGTGGTGGGGGAGGGCCGCCGACCCTGTGTGACATGGATGGTGATGGGCTGTGAATGTATGGCAAAGGTCAAACATGTCTATATGCTGCCTGCCTATGTGTGCAGCGTGCACCTAATTTTCTTTCATAATTTCTAGTTCTCTGAGGTTCTAAGTTCTAGTTCTCTAGTTCAACCTTTGGCTGGTTTGACTTGTTTGTGTATGTGTTTATTTATTTATATATCCATTGGTTTAATTTGCAAATAATCCTGCAGCGTGTTCTATGTAGACTTTCAATTAATAAGGGTCATAAAAGGTGCTGACTTATTAAATGAATATATCTACTAGTGATGCACCAAAATGATTTAGCTAATAATCATTTAATACTTTTTATTTAATAATCAATTGATTAATAGCATTGTTTAATCATTAACACTAAAATAAAAATGGACTTGTACAAATAGTGCACATAAGGCAGAATTATGTTTCTACACCAATTTGTTGTTGTAAATATTTAAACAGTGGCTGTAATATAAAAACATGTTGATGTTTTCATGAGATACTTACTCAAACATTGGCTACATTAAATAATTAAGACATCACTTACAGGTAGGGTTGTGTATCGTTTGAATTTGAACGATTCTGATTCCGATTCCTTGTTTCGATCCCAGTTCCCAACGATTCTCGATTCCGATTCTTTTAAGAGGCAGGGTCAAAAAAGTTTAGCTAACCTTGCTAACCAACTTTCTGAAGGAAATACTCCTTTCTAAAGGGAAATACTCATTTTTTGTCACAAATTTTGCATTTTGCCGAGATTTTGTTATTTTTAGAAAAGTGAAGCCACACTTTGGACCGCCGACGTAAGCTACTCATGTTCGACTCGCGCGGTTATGCCAACATTTCCGGTAGACGATTCTTCATTGGTGTTGTTCAGCGGTTTCTTCTTCTGGTCGGCGGACTGTGAATATCGAAACTAGGAATCGAAATTTTAACTTTTGAATGATTCCAGGAAAAACGGTTCCAATCGATTCTCGATACCCAACCCTACTTACAGGTTAAGTAAAAATATAATGAATAATGCAGTGTGTATAGCCTATTTAGCCAAATGCTCTTCTCTAGAGATTTGGCCCTCCAAAACCGTTGGGCTGAAACTAAAATTGCTGTTTCTGCAGAAAATGTTCATTTGTCAAAAATTGTGGTGCATCATTAATATCTGTGATCAATGCTTTGGGGGAATGCAGCCCTGTTCTGTTAGATGGGTTATTATTACTGAGGATGCAACGGTTATATTTAACTTGTTTGGTTCATAGTCAAATGCTACTTAAAGGGTTAGTTCACCCAAGCCCGTAAAACCTCCGTTCATCTTTGGAACACAGTTTAAGATATTTTAGATTTAGTCCGAGAGCTTTCTGTCCCTCCCTCCATTGAAAATGTATACTGTCCTTGTCCAGAAAGGAAATAAAGACATCAAAGTAGTCCATGTGACATCAGTGGGTTAGTTTAGAATTTATTGAAGCATCGAAAATACATTTTGGTACAAAATTAACAAAAATTACAACTTTATTCAGCATTGTTTTCTTCCGGTTCTGTTGTCAATCTGCGTTCAGTGACGCTGCTGACGTAAGACGCTGCTGATGTGTTAGCTAAATCTAAAATATCTTAAACTGTGTTCTGAAGATGAACGGAGGTCTTACGGGCTTGGGACGACATGAGGGTGAGTCATTACTGACTTAATTTTCATTTGGGTGAACTAACTCTTTAATAGAAGGCTTGAAGTGCTTTACTTTTGGAGTTTTATTTTTCTGTCCATTGTAGTGAATCATTCAATAATAAATGGTGACGCAAGAAAAGCACCTCAGTTTCTCCTGCACTTAAACATGTAATTGTTTGAGATTTGTTTTTCAGCTTTTGACATACAAAGGCAAAACGTCAGTCACTTGTCAGTTATATTTCATTCTAATTATGGTGATTTTGCTGTCAGAAAAAGCTATCGTGCCTAGTTATAGAAACCTGTCATTAAACTCTCTCCACCTCTACTGTGGTGCTATGATTTATAGTATACAGTATATCGTATATTAGGACTGTGCGATTAATCGAAATTGTATAAAATCACGTTGTATGTGCGAAACCGCAAAAAGCAAGATTTTTCCGCCAGCCCCCTCATTGTGAAATCTTAATAACATGGAGGAAAACAGGTGAATTCAGGGCAGGATGAGAAAAATCAATATTTGTTGTTTTGGAATATTTTGGATACAGGAGCGATGACAGGAGAAAGACTACCGTTGCAGGAGACACTTTTTTTAAAAGTTGGACTTATTTTACCTTGAGCAGTAAATGCTATGTCATGCGGGAGATGCTGCAAAAGGCACGACCGTAATGCTGCCCTACAATTTTCAATTTCAATTTCAATTTCTTTATAGAGCACAGATAAACACAACTTCCGTTGACCAAAGTGCTGTACACAGGAAAAACACAAGGAAAAATAAAAAAATTAAAACATAAAATAAAAACAGCCACAGGGCAAATGCTTCCACATTTAGTTTGCATATGACAGGTCAAATAAAAGGTCTTTATTCTCACTTTAAAGATGCGTAGGGTTGGAGCAGCTCTGATTTCTGGAGAAAGGCTGTTCCATAGTCTAGGAGCGGCACTAGAGAAAGCCCTGTCTCCCCTAGTCTTCGGTTTTGTTCTCGGAGCCACCAGAAGGCCTAGGTTCGCAGACCTAAGCGCTCTAGGTGGTTGGTGAACAGTCAATAGGTCTGTGAGGTATGATGGAGCCATCCCGTTTAGCGACTTATATGCTAATAATAAAACTTTAAAAGTAATTCTATGGCGCACTGGTAACCAGGTACTGGTACAAAGCAAAAAGGCAGTACCTGTATTTTTGGTCAAACATTATTATCATTTTCAAGACATTTAAGGCATCCTTTGTTGTGTGACAAAACATCTTATCTCAAATGTGTGTCGTTTTGGAGAAAAATTGTAGTCGTTTGTGCGGTAACTGCAAAAAGCCCTAGTTAAAGACATTTTTCTCAGTTCTGCACTCTGCGTAGTTATTGCCTTTTTGCTTTGTAGGGGAGAATGGTTAAAGATGTAAAAAAACAATCGTGATTTAACGGTAAAAGAATGGTACAGTGCAAAACTGTTAATTGCTTAACAGCAAGTTCCCCATAGTTTTTTTCATCAGTTATGTACATTAGGGATTTATATTACATTTAATGTTTTTAAATTAATGTCTATTGCATTTTTTAAAATTTCATGTGTGTTACCATAATGATGTTTAATGTTTGTGTGAATGAATATTTTACTTTCAAAAAGTGGGTTTTCACTTTGTCATTTGATGTACTGTAAGTGAATCAAAGACAGTTTGTAATTCAGTTGTTTTCACTTTTTGTGTGGTTTGTTGATTTGAATAACCCAACAATCTATGGCTTGAATCACCCTTTTTAATTCCAGTATGTACTTTCATTTTCTTTCTTACTTTTGGTCTAGAAAGATAGATAGCAAGTAATTACACTAATGTACACAGCAGTAGTGTAGTGCATATTGTGTATTCTTAGTGTTAAAGGGTACATATCATGCTTTTAAAGCATTAAATTTTACTTATAAATCATACATTTGATGTCTATATAAAGCATAAGTGCAATGCTTGGGTCTGAATTCCACATTATTATAGCTCAACAGGCCCCTTTTCTACCCCTTTTCTGATGTGCTTCTGTGAGCAACCCGTTTCGAAGCGTCCCCTTTAAATAAAAAGGAGTTGCGTCTTTCCCCGCCCGCTCTCCAGGTCGCTGAGTTCACGTTCGGTTCAACATCCCCGCGTTTCACCATTATTGTAGTTTGATAAGAGATATACGATTACTATAGTTTCAAAGAAAATTTTTATTCACACGTTAACAAAATGTCAACAAAAGACTTGTCCATCAAGCGTTACATATTCGAGCCAGAGCGAGCGATTTGAAAAAGACGACGACGAACCTGCAGAACGACGTCTTCATATGGATGCAGTGGTATGTAAAGTTAAGTTAACTATGTTGTGTTATTTGTGAAAGTCGACTATTTCTCTTGTTAAAACAAGCACACTGACAAGATAAATGACTACAGTCTAATCTTACCACTAAAAATCTGTATTGATAATAATATGATAACTTACGTTTAGAAAAGCATCAGCAAACACAGCAGCTAGCAATGATAGAAGGAATTTACCCCTCATTCAGACGAAGTCGATCGGCAAACCATTCTTTATACTGGCGGAGGTTGTTGAAGTGGGAATCCTTGAAGTGCTTCAGGTCACTACATCCAACAACCGAACATTTTGACTTGCCCTCTCGTAACTTCTGCATCATTGAGCTTGGACTACAAAATCGGAGCGAGAAATAATAATGGCGGATTGCTCGAAGTGTTGGACCGGTAGTCGATGTCCTTATTTGGCAGTTCCGCTGCAAATCCTGTGACGTTATTGTTCAAAAAACGTCATAGAAAACAGAAAAATCTGAACAGGTTGAAAAATATGACCAAAACAGAATATAAAGATATAAACGAAGCACCTGAAGAGAATAATTTCATCTTTTCTGTACTTATAAACACTCCAAATATACAACAAAATGCATTTAAGGGCTTAAAAAGTGGATTTTGCATGATATGTCCCCTTTAACATGTTTCTTTTCATACAGTAAATGAGTGAGTACATCAAAATTGACAGTTGACCTTTTCCCAGGCATTGATACAACAGTGTTCAGAGGCCCCAGGGCCGCCTCTTTGACCTCTCTGCTGATCCTCTACAAAATCATTGATTTGTTCCTCTCCCTTGCTGTCTATCCTGCTGTATTTACATACAATAAATGGTAGTGGTTATACAGTAGAAATAATTAATTGGTTTTGAATATGTAGTTTAGATGTTGATACTTTACAAACACATTGTGTGCACCCGCACAAGGGCTGGGCAATAATGTCGTCCAATAGCCAGTCGAGTTTCAATCCTTTTCATCTAGCAACCTGTCAATCACATGACAGAGATGAGCAATCCAATAAATTCCTGATGCCCTACATTTTAGAAGCCATTTTACTTTGATAGACGTCACAATAATGTGGGAAAATACAGTCGTTTCATGCCGACTTTAAGATCGGTGAATTTAAATGGACTAGATCATATCCAAGTGAAAAGTTCATGTTGCATTTTGAAAGGCTGCTACTCATGCTACTTTAATTATAAAGGTATGTGTAGATGAAATCTTTAAAAATAAGCTTAAGCATTTGGGAAATAGCCATGATCATGATTATCATAATTTGTACTTTTGAGTTTGGAAAATGTGTCATCTGTATCGACTGTACATTAAACTAGTTTTATAACATATCTTTCAGAGCTGGTCAAGGCAGCAGGGTAAATGTTATTATATTAGGAAGATGAATAATCAAAATACATTTAGTTTAAATACTTACAGTTAAGCATATTCAACATTTTAGATCAGTATAAGTATGGTCTTACTCAAATCCCTATACACTCAGCTGTAAGAAGAAGAGGAACAGGTTTACTTTTCTCTAAAACACAGAGCTTTGTTAATGCTTTTGTAGTTTGGACTGATGTGGTCAAGGTCTTGGTCATCACCATGGTCACTGGTCAGTACACAATTGTGTGAATCCAATGTGGTCAATTGCCAAAGGCGCGTCCTATAGGTCCTAAACAAAACAGTTGAGCTCAGTATCTGGAAAGCCCTGTGATGGGCTGGACTGTAAGAGAGTGAGTAAACCCTACCATGAAATTTCTGTTTAAAGCAATGCATATTATTGTGTGAAATATTGTCTCAATAATGATTTGTCATGATTAACTTTGCTTTTGCTTTGATGCTAAACTTCAGATTTTCAGACTTCAGATGCTAGACTTCAAAAGGTGGTGGTTGTTGAGTATGCATGTATGCATAAATGTGCATTTAATATTATGTTTGAGCAATTGGAAAATGAGAGCTACTTGTAGATTATAAAACTGTATATGAATTTGTCTTTATTTTTATGCTTTTGTTTTCTTATACTTTACCTGATTGCTTATTTGTGTGCAAATGGCAGATTAGTGGACACAAAAAGCATTAACATTTCATGATAATAATTTTGACACCACAATAATAAGTTTAGGTCTGACAGGAAAATTCTGTAATCATTTACTCATCCTGATGTCATTCCAAACCCATAAAATGTTAATTTTTCCTCAAAGATAGGCAGAGATTTCTGTACATTCTGTACATTAAATATATATATATATATATATATATATATATATATATATATATATATATATATATATATATATATATATATATATATATAGTTAATTATATATATATATATATAGACCATTTCAAAAGATGTAAACAACACTGGCCCAGAAGCACTTCCTGTTTCAATTTGTAACTGTTTTCTTTATTTTACATGTAAAGAAACTTCTTAAAGATGTTTGTTTAACTTGTTGTTTCAGTTTTAAATGTTCTGTTGGTTGTATTTTATCCCAGCTTTTATGTAGTGTTAAAAAACTGAAACAGGAAGTGCTTCTGGGCCAGTGTTGTTTACATCTTTTGAAATGGTCTATATCAAGCTGATTATATATATATATATATATATATATATATATATATATATATATATTTTTTTTTTTAATGTATTTTTATCTACATTTGGGTATTAGACCTTTGATACAGTAGATGCAATGTTTGACATCAATTTTTTATTGTGTGGAACAAAGCTTCTCTTTTCCATCCACTTTCATGATATGAAAAAATGGCTTGGACATTCTGCTTAATATCTCTTTTTGTGTTCCATTCAAGAAAGAAAAATAAATGTTTGGAATGACTTGAGGGTCACTACATTTATTATTCATTAACAAATTCATATTCAAAAAGCTTTCATTCTTGGAACTGTTGGCCTATATGTTTGTTCATAGCTGTGTGTGTGTTTCAGTCCCACAGCGTCCCTCTTATTCTGACTGCCTTACTGTGAGTCAGCACTAATGATGCATGCTGACAAAAGCAGCTGTATCTCATTGGCTTGCACTTTCTGATGTTCTCTCTCTCTCTCTCTCTCTCTCTCTCTCTCTCTCTCTCTCTCTGTCTGTCTCTCACACACACGCACACAGACATTTTTGCTCTGCATCATTGTTCACTCTAATCTCCTAATGCCCTATGGCTGAGAAACAGACTCGCATTTGCGGCATCTGCACCTTCATCTCCTCTAAGTCTCAGAATTACATCGCAATCCCACAATGCTTTGCAAAGAGTACTGCAGTGAGTTAGCATTTAGAGAGAGTGAGTTGATGAAAGGGGAGGGGAGGGAGTGAATGTTTACATGCTGAATTTATGAATGACGTAGAGAGTGAACGAAAGAAAGGTGTGGCCTGATTAAAGATCCAGAGAGAGCGAGAGACCAGTAATCCTTCTCCTCATATGCTAGTTTGAAATAAGCTGTCATCCGATTTTTTGGCTTAGCTGTGTACGGATTTCCTCTCTTCTCAGTGCGGAAGTGAAACGCTGCATTTGTCGGGTATCAACATGTGGGATGGTGCCTTGAGAACAGCTGGTTGATGGTAGGTTACAGTTTGAGGTCTTTCTGATATACACTGTTGATGCCCCATTGATTCTTTTGCTGCTGGTAACATTTTGTCACTGGATGATAATACTCAATGACATGATGTTTTTACACTGTTATTTTGGCCAGAATGTAGGCTTCTTCTTTTATTCTGATTCTGCAATATTACATTATTGCTCATTTGTTTGTGTAAAAAAAATGATATCTTGATGATGTATATTTAGAATAATCTGTTCTTGATGCATCTTTATGGTTGGCATAAGGACTACAGTAACTGCATTATTTTGTTACTTGTGGCATGTAGTGTTAGCCTAAATGATTTGGTAATCTATAGAGGTAAATTCCTGCTGTTATTCAGTCTGGTATTAAAATCAGTGTCATCTTTATCATGCACTCTTTGATGTGACAGAGAAATTCTGCACAAGGCTTGCTTATATAAATATTATGTAACAGAGAGTGAATGATAACAGACCCAAGCAGGGATGGTATGCGGAAAATTACAAGGGCTTTAGGAGTCTGGGAAATGTGTTTGTTGCCTATTGTAATATATATATATATATATATATATATATATATATATAATGGAAATAGAAATATTATAATGAGGTTAGATGTTGTAGGAAGAGGAAGGTGGGAACTGGCGAATATTTAAAGATTTTAATAATAAAATAAATCAACAATAAAATGAAAGTAATAGACAGCAGCCTCTTACGGGACTAATAAAACATAAAAACCAAGTCCAGGCCTAACCTCTCTTGATCTCCACTGTCGTCGCTCCTCCTTTTATGCCTCCGCTCCTCCGTGAGAAATGAGGGGGCTTTTACACGGGCTCGGACCGCAGCAAACGAGCCCAGAATGTGGTTGTTTCCGGCGCCCCCCGCAGCGTTGGTCTGGTTTCACACTCAACTTGATTCTATCGAACCCTGGTGCGTTTGCGTGCATCTTACGTCATCGCGAACATGCGCGTCGCATGATAGAAAGCAGAACGTGGTTAAATATTGTGGGGTTTTTTTATTAATCTGCTGCTATTATGAGCAGTTGAGTGAACAAAACAGGTTTACTATGCGTGTGTCACATAAGGTGGACTTCTGCTGCTTGCAAATGGACTCTTTTGAGGAGACGGTAGATTTCCAAATGTGTTGCTCTAATTCCACGCGCAATGCACGAATTCACTGCAGGCTCACACTCGCTCGTATCCAAGGTAAATCATCAACACTATCATCCCTTACAAGTGTTTTATTTAACTGAATACATCACAATAAGCTAAAACGCATGCGCAGGTTACTTTACTTCCTGAACAAGTGCGCACCCGAGTCTTGTGTTGCTTGCACATTCACGCGAACCGCGGCACGGTTCGGGAGCAACCGAACTCAGACCACCTCCTCCAGGCAGTCTCGGGTTCGGTACCCCAGTGCGCACCCGGGTCCGATGACAGCGTTCACATTAACGATTTTTCTCGCGAACCATGCTCCGTTCTGAACTAAACTGCCAGTGTGAAAGCCCCCTGAGAGACCGCACCGATCTGGCAGCTGTCTCTTATCAGTAATCACGCCACCTGCCTCACGCCGCTCTCTCACGGCCCTCTGTCTCGTCGTGCTCGCAACAAATATACACTGAACAAAATTATAAACACAACACTTGTTTTTTCCCCTATTTTTCTGAAGCTGAACTCAAAGATCTAAGGGTGCTTTCACACCTGCCTCATTTAGTTCGGTTGAATCGCACTAGAGTTCGTTTTCCCCCTTGGTGCGGTTCGTTTGGGCAGGTGTGAAAGCAGCAATCGCACTCGGGTGCGCTCCAAAAACGGACCAAACAAGCGTACCGAGACCTCCTCAAAGAGGTGGTCTCGGTACGCTTTCAAACGAACTCTGGAGCGGTTCATTTGTGGTGAGAACGTGATCCGACCTCGAACAGACCCAACTGCCAAATAACTGCGCATTTTTCGACTAAACCAGCTGTCATAGTAAAACAAAATGATTATTTATATAGCCATTATCGCTCCCTTTAAGCCATGACTGACTGCGTTCTGCACTCTCACTAAAACACTCATCATAAACACTGAAGTTGTCCGCACTGCACAGGGAATCTCTTATTCATATCGTGTCTATATTTTGTTATTTATGAGGGGATTTGCGAACGGTGTAAACATGAAAGCACTGCGTCAAAAGAGAATATTCCGGCACGCTGTCTGGCCACACGATACTGTTGTGCGTCTTTCTGTGCGTCGTGTGTGCACCATCATTGGAATGGAATGAATGAATGAACGTGTGCATCAGGACATTCACATACAGAGCCTTCTCTTTAGTCTAATCGCGCATAGATGCAAAAAAAAGAATTTGCAGTTCATAATGTAAGGATAGTTACAATACAAAGATGATGCTGCGTTAATTTACGTTAAACTGGACAAACGTAATCGCAAACTTTAACATTGACAGCACTTGTTAGCAGTATAATAATCTCATTATTTGAATGTGTGAACATAGTGTGTGCCCCTCTCTCTATGAATGAAAACTTTATGCATTAGCCTATCCGTCTTCTGCGCAGTGCCACTTGTAACGCAAAGTTGAGATGTTGCCCAGAGATAAAAAACAGTAGATGGTCGAAAAGATGCACGAGAAACGAGAGTTGTCGTATTACACTCGTCGTCTTCTCAAAACCCGAATTGCAGCATTGTATAGATGACATTGTATCATATAATAGGCTACTCATTAGTTTCTTCATGTTGCGTTTGTACAGAATAACACAAAATTAGTAAAATAACAACTATTGCTGTTGGAAATATCTCCTTGCTGAGCCTTTTTTGCACTTCTTGATTTCCCTACTTAAAGGGTTTGTTCACCCAAAAATGAAAATTCTGTCAGTATTTACTCACCCTCATGTTGTTCCAAACCTCTATGTGTGTATTTGTTCTGCTGAACACAAAGGAAGATATTTGGAAGAATGTTTTAATCAAACATCTAAAGATTAAAACATTATTTGGTCAGATGATGCATTCCGCTTCAAACGGATCCCGACTGAGATGAAAACACGGGAATATTAGATCAACAATACATTCAGATTCACCGATTTAAATGCATGAATTCAGTCCGATTTGAACAACACCTTGTGCATGTAAACATAATGAATAGTGAAGGCAGAAAGCAAAAGCCGAATTCCGGACATTTTGACGGCATCTTGAAAGTTTCGAGAAGTTTGTGATCAACACTTGTTGCCCCGGGTGACAGACGCCAGTTAAGGACGATGTAAGATGACATAACCGAGTGGTCTTATTTCATAGGGGTGGCTATGTTTGCACTTGTGCTTACCACTCGTTTTCGAGGGACAATGGCTAGGGGTAAGACGATGGGGAAGGGGTAAGACAGAGAATTGGGATTCAGCCTTAGTCTCTGTTAGTGAGCCCTTCTCATTTGCATAATCCATCCACCTCACAGGTGTGGCATATCAAGATGCTGATTAGACAGCATGATTATTGCACAGGTGTGCCTGAGGCTGGACACAATAAAAGGTCACTCCAAAATGTGCAGCTTTATCGCACAGATGTTGCCAGCTTTGAGGGAGTGTGCAGTTGGCATGCTGACTGCACGAAGGTCCACCAGAGCTGTTGCCCATGAATTGAATATTAATTTCTCTACCATAAGCCATCTCCAAAGGCGTTGCAGAGAATTTGACACTACATTCAACCGGGCTCACAACCGCAGACCACGTGTAACCAACACCAGCCCAGGACCTTCACATCCAGCATCTTCACCTCCAAGATCGTCTGAGACCAGCCACCCGGACAGCTGCTGCAACCAAAGAATTTCTGCACAAACTGTCAGAAACTGTCTCAGGAAAGCTCATCTGCATGCTCGTCGTCCTCGTCAGGGTCTAGACTTGACTACGGTCCGTCGTGGTAACCAACTTGAGTGGGCAAATGCTCACATTCGATGGCATCTGGCACTTTGGAGAGGTGTTCTCTTACCTGATGAATCCCGCTTTTCACTGTACAGGGCAGATGACAGACAGAGTGTGTGGCGTTGTGTGGGTGAGCAGTTTGCTGATGTCAACATTGTGATCAAGTGGCCTATGGTGACAGTGGGGTTATGGTATGGGCAGGGCAGGCGTATGTTATGGACAAGAAACACAGGTGCATTTTATTGATGGCATTTTGAATGGACAGAGATACCGTGATGAGATCCTGAGGCCCATTGTTTTGCCATTCATCCACGACCATCACCTCATGTTGCAGCATGATAATGCACGGCCCCTTGTTTCAAGGATCTGTACACAATTCCTGGAAGCTGGAAACATCCCAGTTCTTGCATTGCCAGCATACTCACTGGACATGTCACCCATTGAGCATGTTTGGGATGCTCTGGATCGGTGTAAACGACAGCGTGTTCCAGAGTTCCTGCCAATATCCAGCAACTTCGGACAGCCATTGAAGAGGAGTGGACCAACATTCCACAATCAACAACCTGATCAACTCTATGCAAAAGGAGATATGTTGCACTGCGTGAGACAAATGGTCGTCACACCAGATATTGACTGGTTTTCGGAAGTTCAATTTTTAAACTTCAAGACCAAATATTGAACTCTGTTATTTGACACCATGTCAAGTTAAAAATAGTTCACCGATTTACATCAAATCAATGTCGGTTTTAAAAGAAAGGACCAATCAGATCAATATACATTGACATATTATGTATTAGGGTACGGTATCCGTTTTATTTGCATCAGTGTATGGGAGTTAATTCACTCCCGTTGTGTTCCGTTTAGTTGGTTTTAATTTAAGAAATTGTCCTTTGTGAATGCCCCCTTCTGCTCTGGTTCAGATATTCATGGCCTCCTTACATCTCTCAATGTTGCTATGGTGATATGTTCTCAGTGAAACTCTTTTCCAGTAGAACGAGGGTGTGGATGCCCTTGAGGGATCCGCTCCAGCACTGTGGCTTTGTCCTGCTTCTCTCAGTCTCACTGATATACAGTATTTGTGACATGCCCTACATTGCAAGCCAATCTGCACGTCCTGTGAATCATATCTAATGTTTCTATTTTAGATGACAGTTTGTGGATGTTTTCTCATAAATTGCTTCTTACATCTCTAATGCCATCATCTTACTAGTCATTTTTTTCCCAGCTGATATTCAGTTGTAATATGAGCAATTGTATGATATGTACAGCATCTTGTTATATACAGTCGGGAACATCCTAATGTCTGACAGATGATCCCACAATTTACTTTTTTTCATTAGTCCTTCTGATGTTATCAGTGATATGCTACTTCCTCCATATTTCCTCAACGCAACTGGGCGAGTCAGATTTAGGCATCGATGATGTTTAAATTTGGGTTCATGCATTCAAATGCACACGTCAGACATTTGCAGAAGTACAGAACAAACTGTTTGCAGCTTAGTTTCAACTGTGGAGAAAGTTTGTGTTATTTAACTTTTTTTTTATAAACTATTTGTAATTTATTTTTATGCTGTTTATTTTAATTTTTATTTTAGGCTCCTCGGGTCTTGTCATTTTTTTTTTATTAAAGCTCCAATCAGTAACTTTTTTGGGTTAAAAATGATCTAAAATAATTTTTTGAGCAAGTACATAATCAGCCAGTGTTCAAAACTATCTGCTTGCCTTGGCTCGATTCAAAGCATTAAGCTTGTAATAATGTTTTTAACTCCAGTGGTACTGGTGGATTTCCGTGGGAGATTTGAGCATGTCTTTGCGTCATTATGTCACATCTGTACACATAAAGGAGGAGTCTCGGCTAGTAGGCTATATTACGTGTGATGATGTTGGAGGTGGAGATTTATAGCCTTTTCTCAGAGCACTTGATATAATTAAACTTATCAATTTGATGGCGGATCCAAAAAGGTTCAAACAATAATCACCAGTGACAACTGGAGATTCACCCGTTGTAAAATGCAAAAGACTTTGGACTGAGAGTTTCAAAAAAGAGAATGACACCGGCCCTTAACAATTTGACAAAAAAAGTTGAATTTGCACGGTTTGACGGGATGTGATCGTTAGATTTAATCAGCGCGATTTACTGCAATGCTTTTTTCCCCTTATTTCGTTAACAAACGTGGATGTTACTTGTTCAGATGACAATGTAGGGTGAAAATTCTTATGTTGGTCATACTTCCAAAAAGTAGAGTCTGTGACTCTGAATGCCAGTATCCACACCGGCGCGGTGACTGACAGTTGCACACTCCCCTCAAAACTTTGGATTCATCCACTCTGTGTCAATCCGAGGTACAACTCACGTAATGTTGATAATTCTGCGAAAAAACTGCAATTGCAGATTTCGAACAGAGATGACGACAAAGTGTAAAAACTGCGGACTGCAGCTTTAATTTATTTATATTTCAATATAGTTTTAATTAATTTGTATTTTAGTACTACTACTTTGTACTGTTGGTACCCCTAGTACTAATGACTTTGCACAAATTTCCCAAATTTAGTATTGGAATTAGGAACTGGGCAGAAATGATTTAATAGAATGTAACATGAAGCTCACACTGTAGCTATGTGTAAAAAGGCTGTGTAATTGATTTCAAGAGGGGCTTAAGATCATTAGGGTCCAAGAAGAGTGTTGGAGGCAGAGCAAAAGGGAAAAAAACACAGTCACTTTGCCTTAAAGAAAAGAAAGAGTATACTCTACACAGGAAATTATAGCAATTACACAACAAATGGGTTTGAGTAGAACCATGCTGGTATTGTGGTAATCTGAAGCATTTTAATCTTAGAGCATAAAGTCTCAATTTTCCTCATCATTGAGGTCAGACTGGATAAGACAAGCTGTCTGTCTGTCTTTAAAGAATACATTTTAGGACTTTTTATCACTGTATTTGTTTTCATGATAAGATATGGCATTAATGTGAATGAATTAAAATGTAAAAGCAAGTTTTTTTTCATACTAACCAACCATCTATCCACGATGAGATGGTGTTGCTTTGCTAAACTGTACACTTAAATAGATTTCCCAGTATGTAAGAGATTTGCATTTCACTCTAAAATGATCCCCTTATATGGCACACAGTGCGGACAAACCCATCAATTTTCTCTTTATGAGCTTCCTATCCCACACCAGTGCATCATTTTCTGCCAGTTATGTAGATATTGTCTTGAAGCCTGTGTTTAGACTTTGACTTTCACTGAGCACTTTGTGGTTATTGGATCGAAACACAGAAGCATGACTCTGCTCTGCTCAGCAGTGAGGATATCTGGGCTGCTCTTCTGCTTGGCTTTTTGCATTGTGTGCATTAAAACAGACAGCTTTTAAAGGCCTAATGAAATATTTATTGCAAAGACTCTTTCTGTTATTATAATATCTTAGGAGTACTGTAGAATGCATCTCTTAAAAATAAAAATTTAAATTTACAAAACCTGTGAAAGCCTCCAAACTGCACTGCAACGAGATAACCAGCCTTTTTAAAAGTATCCCTAAAATGATCATAGCTCAATCATAACCTGATACCAATCATATCCTTTGCTCTATCATAACCTGAGCTTGGACCTTGTGTAAGGATGCACAATAAATTGTACCATACTGGACGAGATTGGACATTTTTCTCTACCAAGTGATATAAAATATTTAGTTGTGCAAGCTCATTTCCATCTCTTTTTTTCACTTAGATTACCTTTGCTGTTGTCAGGGTAATGTTAACGTTAGATGCTATCGATGGATGAAAAGACTTTGTTGTTCATTCATTCTGCATCACGCATCTCTCTTCTTGGATTCAGCTCAAGCAACCCTTGACAGAATGGGAAAAAATTGAAGAAAGGATTTATGTGAAAATGTAACATTGATATCCCTGCTGCCTCCTCCAGATGGGGCAGGGAATCGCTCCGTTGAGGATCAGGCAAGGGGCTTTCTCCATCTGATGTGTCTCACTCATTATCCCGACCACTCGCTTTGTATTTTCTATAAAAACCGGGATTAAAGAGTGGTCAAAGGCATGCCTGCCTGTGGATTGTCTTCGAGGGAGCTTTGCCAAGTGGATGCTGACACAGTGCAACTTACCCTTCACGGTCTGCCCCATTAAAGAAGACCTCACCAGCCCCACTCCAGACCCAGAGCCCAGCCATCTGTCAGCCATGTCTGCTGTGGAAAATCCACCACTAACTGGCATCAGCATCTGTTGTTGAGGGCATTTTAATCTGCATTGTTGGATAAGCCCAGTTGTCAAGTCTTTACTGGTTATGCCAAGTTCCAAGTTGTCTTAGTTATCGCTGTATAAGCTTGGGTCCAAGTCGGTGCTGGATAAGCCCGGTTCCAAGTAGGGGATGGTTAAGCCCAGTTCCAAGTCTTCATTGGTTAAGCCCTATTCCAAGTCGTCTTTGTTATCAAACAGCAAGTCTAATGGCGCTTTTCCACTACACAGAACCAGCTCGCCTCGGCTCGACTCGACTCGCCTTTGTTTGGTTTTCCACTGTGTAAAAGTTGTACCTGTACCTGCTTTCGGGTACTTTTTTTCGTACCACCTCCGGCGAGGTTCTAAGCGAGCTGAGGCGATACTAAAATGTGACGTAAAACAATGCCGACTGCCGATTGGTCAGAGAGAATACTCACTATTCACTGCGTCATCATTGCACGCGCCAACCGGATTCGTCTCGTAGACTGAACTCTGTAGTAATTCCCAAACTCTCCTGCTTTTTTCAGCAGTGTTTCGTTTTGCTGCCCTCAGCCTCTCATGAAACAGCCACATCCCGAGGATCAAAAACAGCATACACTCGATTTCCTCCATTGTCCTGTGTGTGTGGGTAGCGGATATGTGTCGCGTATTAGATTACGTCACGGCAGTTTACTGCGGCGTCGCTATGACGACCGGGTACTATTTGTGGCGGTACTATATGCAATGGAAAACGGAGCCAAAAGCGAGGCGAGCCGAGTCGAACTGGTACTGTGTAGTGGAAAAGCGCCATAAGTCATCACTGGATAAACCCAGTCTAATGTTGTCCAAGTCGTCACTGGTTAAGCCCAGTTCCAAGTCGTCCCTGGCTAAGCCCAGTTCCAAGTCGTCACTGGTTAAGCCCCGTTCCAAATCGTCTTTTTCATCGAACACCAAGTCTAAGTCATGGATGGATAAGTCTAATGGCGTGGCGTCCAAACCGTCGATGGTTAAGCCCAGTTCCAAGTCTTCGCTGGTTAAGCCAAGTTTCAAGTCATATAAGTCATCTCTGGATAAGCCCAGTTCCAAGTCTTCACTGGTGAAGCCCAGTTTCAAGTCATCTAAGTCATCGCTGGATAAACCCAGTTTCAATTCATCAAAGTCATCTCTGGATAAGCCCAGTTGCAAGTCTTCGTTGGTTAAGCCCAGTTTCAAGTCATCTAAGTCATCACTGGATAAGCCCAGTTTCAATTCATCCAAGTCATCGCTGGATAAGCCCAGTTCCAAGTCTTCGCTGGTTAAGCCCAGTTTCAAGTCATCTAAGTCATCTCTGGATAAGCCCAGTTGCAAGTCTTCGTTGGTTAAGCCCAGTTTCAAGTCATCTAAGTCATCACTGGATAAGCCCAGTTTCAATTCATCCAAGTCATCACTGGATAAGCCCAGTTTCAATTCATCTAAGTCATCACTGGATAAGCCCAGTTCCAAGTCTTCACTGGTGAAGCCCAGTTTCAAGTCATCTAAGTCATCGCTGGATAAACCCAGTTTCAATTCATCAAAGTCATCTCTGGATAAGCCCAGTTGCAAGTCTTCGTTGGTTAAGCCCAGTTTCAAGTCATCTAAGTCATCACTGGATAAGCCCAGTTTCAATTCATCCAAGTCATCGCTGGATAAGCCCAGTTCCAAGTCTTCGCTGGTTAAGCCCAGTTTCAAGTCATCTAAGTCATCTCTGGATAAGCCCAGTTGCAAGTCTTCGTTGGTTAAGCCCAGTTTCAAGTCATCTAAGTCATCACTGGATAAGCCCAGTTTCAATTCATCCAAGTCATCACTGGATAAGCCCAGTTTCAATTCATCTAAGTCATCACTGGATAAGCCCAGTTCCAAGTCTTCACTGGTTAAGCCCAGTTTCAAGTCATCTTAGTCATCACTGGATAAGCCCAGTTTCAATTCATCCAAGTCATCGCTGGATAAGCCCGGTTCCAAGTCGTCACTAGCCCCGGACTCCACCTTGGGCCTCCTTTGCTCAATGCTTCCTCTGCTCCACGGTCTGTCATCCCTCAGGCTTTGCAGGGCTCCCTCTTCCCTTTGGCTCCACCTTGGTCTGTCGTTGCTCTGGCTTTGCTTCAGACCTCCGGATCTTCATCACCCCTCTGGCTCGGCCGGGCTCCTCCTTCACTCCGGTTCCTCCATTGTCCTCACTCCCACCATGGTCTGCTAAGCCCACTTCTCCACATAGGTCTCGTACGCCTGTGTTCCACCGTGGCCTTCCAGACCTTCAATGGTGCCTTGGCTATTTGGCTCTTCCGTTCCACCTCCGTCCGTCAATTTTAGTTGTACATGCTTTCGCTCTGTGTGTTGATTAACTAATTCTTAGTTAACTCTGATTAAAACACAATCGATCATAAGGAGCCTATAATGCAGTGCTGCAATACCACCTATCCAGAGTTAACCAGTAAACATTTCATTTAATATTGTGCTGTAGCTGTGACGTTGAACTCAGATCAGGTCACTATCCACTGTCAGTCATGGTGGCTCATGGTTTACCCTATAAATGATTAATTTAATCCTTTTGTCCACTGACAATAAGTCATGACAGCATGCTTTAATTACTAATCTACCTTGTATGTAATGGTGGAAGCGTAGGATTTGTTGAGAACTGGAATTCCAGTGTTGTGATGTGAAATCCTCTGCACCTAGCACCTTATTTGTGTTCATTAATACAATATTGTTTTCACAGAAAAAAGAAAGAGCTACATCATGTGGGCCTTTCCAGGAAAAATAAGTCATCTGTTAGTTTTTCATTTATTTATTTGAACTCGTTTACCCTCTCCGCAGGGCCCGGGCTGAAGACGTGTGGGAGGCCTTTGATAGAGTGTTAGGATGGCCACTGAAGCTTCTACCCTCCCAAGTCCTGTGGTGCGTCAGATCAACAAACAGTTCCTGATTTGCAGTATCTGTCTGGATCGCTACAACAATCCCAAGGTCCTTCCCTGCCTCCACACCTTCTGTGAAAGGTACTTTATTTCTGATATTCAGTTGTATTGCTTAATTTGGTTATTTTACAGCTATTTGTTTTTGTAGGAACGCTAAGAGTAAATTACATCATTTTATATTTTCCATTCTTAGTTCTGGAAAGGTAATTTTACTCATTAGAAGGCTTTATAGGAATTAATACAGAGTACAACTTTAAAGGATATTTCACTTTAAAAAAATCTGTTATTGTTCACTCACATTCTTGTCGTCCTAAACCAGTATGCATATCATACACTTTTGAGAATCACAAAAAAATGACCACACGATGAAATTCAGTGGTCAAAGTCTATCACGTCATGAGCAGAGCACAAGTGGGCGCCTGCAAAATACATCAACATTTTTTTTCTGAAGGAGACGTGCAGGGCACCCGATGCATGTTTATGCTGTGGCCTAAAGTTTCACTGGACACTTTATAATACGGAATTGTTCCGTATTTGACACACAAAAGTGTTGTTCCATATTGAACTGATACGGAACGTCCTTTTTTCCGTATTTTTGAGAATCAATTCAGTGCAAATCCATGACAGACACATAGCTTCAAATATATGTCAGTCTCAGACTATGAATGAACAAAGACCTGCTATAATGGAAAATTCGGGGACTTGGCGCCCCCTTGGCGGGCTCTGACATGTAATGACGAAGAGTTGTCTCATTGGTCGCACGTCAGAGGCGCTCGCGCCATTGGATGTGCAGTTGCGGGCCGGCATAGAGATATGCAGCATAGATATATACACGGCTGTGCAGCTGCAAATGCGATTTACATATAGGCTTCAGTAAATCGAGGAAAAGGAATTTCTGAAGACATTTGAAGAGTTCAGATGCAAAAGCCTCTAAGTGCCATTTGAAATTTTCTTCTAAAATGATCATTTTTATCAAGCTTGTTGTAATTTCACTTAAATGGCAATGAAGATTACCTATTAATTGTCATTTAAGTGAAATTACTGAACTTAAATATACAAGCTTGATAAAAACGGTCATTTTAGAAGAAAATTTCAAATGGCATTTAGAGGCTTTTGCATCTGAACTCTTCATTTGTAGGCTATGATAAGAAAAACTACTAAAATAAAAATATTATTTTTTTGCACTTGAAAGAAAAATCTAGAAGTCTAAAATCTATTGAATAAGTTCGCACAAGGCTACACAAAACTGTTTCTTGTATTTTTTTAATTGTATTTTTCTTAAAAGCAGTCTAAGCCGATGAGCTTTGAATGTTAGACGTTGTATTTGTTGAAATCAAAATTAAAACGTATTATAAACTAAACAAATCCATGGTTCATTGTTGGCAAAATGATCATGACAGCCTTTTATAGATCTAGCCTATGTGGTACAGTCATTGATTAGGCATACTTTGCTATTCTATAAATATAGGCCTAATAAGTTGCTTTATAATATGCCATAATGTATGAATTTCAGGGGTCATTTCTTCTGTGTAACGGAATTTCAGGGGTCATTTTCGCCACACTCATTTATTGCACAATATACAATAAAGCCCTGTATCATGGCTTGTACTTTTTTCAGATAATCACGTGAGTGATGACAAATGAAGCCTCATTTTCTGTTCAATCGATTTCCGTGTCAGAACTTTAATGAGTCTGAACTGTGAGAAGTGTAGTGTACTTTTAAAGTTTCTAAGCCATTTGGCGTTGGTGTTTTAGTGAAGCAGTGATAATTCTTACAGAAGCTATAATTATGTAGTTATATACTTTAAAAACTAGAATAGCCTGTGTCTAATAACATTTCAAATTCATTCAATATGCATTATATTTCCTGGCTTTATGGCTGTTGTATATTTACAAACCAGCAGATGGTGCTGTTGTCAATATGCAAAGGCTTAAAGGCTCATTTCCATATCAGTGAAGCAACGCACAACAGGGAAAAGGAAGGGAGATACACAGCATCAGTGTTGACTTCCCTTATATTTCACAGGAAACATAAGTGTTAACCAGGTGTTTGCCGGTTTTTTTTTTCCAGAATAGCACTACACGTGAATCTATACAGGGTGCCCACAATATGCCCAATGATTAGTTTTATCTAAAAAAAAAAAAAACAATGTGAATATGTTTTTCTAGTGAGAGCCAGTTACTACCACATAGGTTGTCGTTTCAATAATCTATTCCTATTGCTCCAGGTGTCTGCAGAACTACATTCCCGCCCACAGTCTGACTCTGTCTTGCCCCGTGTGCCGTCAAACCTCCATCCTGCCGGAGAAAGGTGTGGCGGCACTTCAGAGTAATTTCTTCATCACCAACCTGATGGAGGTGCTAAAGAGAAGCCCAGACATTAACCTCAGTGAGGACTGCACAGACGCTATCAATGGAGTGGCCAGTGGACAACCACTCTCATGTCCCAATCATGGAGGAAACGTAAGACTTGCACAGCAGTACAGGATAACTAAATCTCTAGTGCACAGAACCCTGACTGTATGATATGTTAGAAGTATTTTCCTCATTAACCTGGCAGGTTACATTCTGTTCATTCTGTGAAATTCCTTAAGGTTTTTTGCAAAGGGAGTAAACATAATGTGAAAAGTTGTCTTTGGCTTGTCACCAGCAGGCATGCTTCTCCCTCTCTTTTCATCAGGTAATGGAGTTCTACTGTCCACCCTGCGAGACAGCCATGTGTGAGGAGTGTACAAGCGGCGAACACGCAGAACACGACACCGTCCCACTTAAGGATGTTTTAGAACAGCACAAAGCCTCGCTACAGGAGCAGCTGGATGCCGTCAAAAACAGGCATGTAACATTCACTTACGTACACATTGCTACAGATTTTTTTGTCACATTGTTTTCTGTTTGAGTAAAAGGTCTTATTAAAAATAAGGCAAGCAAATGAATACACAGTAATTCCTGAAATGTACTGTGAATTTCACCCATTACACCAAATATGTCATCCAGGAAGGCCTGTTTTATTAGATTATATAAAGTACATTATGTATATATACAGTATATAATACTACACAGTTACATTACATTTTAACATTATACATGTCTTTACTGTCACTTTTGACCAATTTAATGCATCCTTGCTGAATAGAAGTACTGGTATTAATTTCTTTCTTACTGACCCCAAACTTTTGAACGGAAGTGTATAATGTTACAGAATTTTTATTTTTTTAATACATTTTTCAAAAGTTTTCAACATTGATAATAATACTAAATGGTTCTTGAGCATCAAATCAGATTCCGAAGGATCATGTGACACTGAAGACTGGAGTATTAAGATCACAGGAATAAATTACATTTTGTAATATATTCAAATAGAAAACATTTATTTTATATTGTAAATATTACTGTATAAAATATTACTGTATATATTTATTAGTAAATATACTGTATATACAATATTACTGTTTTTGTTGTTGTTGTATTTTTAATCAATAAATGCAGTCTTTGTGTGCATAAAAACATTTTAAAAATCGTACCGATCCCAAATTTTTGAACGGCAATTTATGTGTAGGTGATAAATAAGGGAGACATACAATATGTGCAGAGCGGTGGGTCCCCAGGATCAGTATTGAAAACCACTGCTTTAACATACACAGTGATTGAAACAAACAAAAATAAAAACATAGGTTTAACGACTTTCCTGTAATTCTAAAATTTGAAAATTAATAGTAATAATAAAAAAAAAAAAGAGTAGATTTATCCAAACATTTGACTAGTAGTGTATAAATAATTGTAGTAAAAGTATAACATAAATAGAGATAAAATGAGTAATAACTTGTTCTTCTTTTCCTTAGACTGCCAGAAATTGACTCTGCGCTGGAGGTTCTGTCTGAGATTTTGCAGCAGCTGAGCGATCAGAAAAATTCAATAGAAGAAGTGATTCATGCTACTTTTGAGGAACTTCAGAAGACCCTTAATGTACGGAAGAGTGTTCTGCTGATGGAGCTGGAGGTCAACTACGGACTCAAACAGAAGGCTAGTACACTTATCTAGAAGTAATTAGCTGTTTTGCGTGTTCTTACCATCAAATCTTTTGTATTATTTTAAGTTTTTGTTAAAATAGCCCCAAAGGCCTGATATACTTTTCCGTTCTTCGCTTAGAGGTAAAATACGTTTGAAATACCTGAGCAGCGCTATACTGTTAGCAAGCATCCCTATGCGGCATTAAGATAAATATGCACACTTTCCTCTCAATAACAAAATAGACACAACACAAATGTCAGCAGTGAGAAAACAGTAAAGACATCTGATCATAGTTTTGTAGAGTATACAGTATGTTTTTACCAGCTTTACAATTCAGCACTCCAGTTAAGTCATTTCGCATTTATTTATGCTTTAACGCAAGCAGCTCTAGTTCAGTCGCACTGTTTTGCTGTGGTGAATGATTCTACAAATTAACAACTCTGTAGCGCATGCTTCTGTGTGGGTCTGACATCAGTCCTGGCAGATGGCAGTGCGTCACATGGGAATGATTCATCTGGAAGAACCAGACCAACTACTGTACAGAGTCAGCCTTTAAACAAAGTAAACAAAGGCAGCACAGCTAGTCGCTAGCAGGCACAGATAGTTTGGGACATTGTAATGGAAGAGGACTGTGATAAACAAGTTGAGGTGAGGTAGGATTCTAAATTCAGTTTTTTTTTTGTGGAGTTTAGTTTAGTTTTAGGATCAAACTGTGTCAAGTTTTTCCTCATTTGATATCCCTTCATGATGTTGTATTTGAAATGACTGGACTAACAGGGTGGCTTTATCAAAGCATGGATCTGTCACTGTTGAGGACATTTGGTCCTTGTCATGCTATGCTGACTGATTCATAAGACCTTTTTTCTGATGGAATGGCTTTATATATACCAGATTCAGTAAATGATTAGCACTTGTACATGTCAGGAATTGATGTTCATTTAGAGGTGACTTTTATGTTGTCCAGGACATGCTTTTAGCACTGATTAACTGCTAGCATTTGTTTGTTTACACAGACACTGGGCTCCACAAGTGAAAATGGTTTGTTTTTTAGCAGTTTCAAATGGTTTTTAGCAAATGTTCCAAAGAGCATCTTGTGCTTTAATGGAAGTAAAAACATCCGGTCTTCTGTTCAAATGAGTTGAGATGATCACACTATTATTGCATTTGATAGGTGATCTAGAAATAATCCCAAATATGAAATATTTCCTCTTAGTCTTTATATTTTCTAAATCTTTATAAATCTAAAAACACAGACTTTTGGACCCTACTGTATATGCAGTTTATGTGTATCATGATCTGTTTGTGCTGCTATGTCTGTGTGGTTGCAGATCTAAATATTTATGCCATTGTGAACAAACTTTTCAGGCTCGATTGGATTCAGGAACACTTATTGTAGCGTTGGACCATTAAATTAGAACCGATTGGTTCTTTCAATGCCGTGGCACTAGCCAATCAGAAGTACTTCCAAATCACGTAACCATATTGTACCCTAGCCTGCAGTCGGCATGCTGCGCGATATGAATACTTCTGTTATCCCTCCTCCTCCCCAGAACCACCTGTAGAGATATGCTACTGGGGTTCTACCATTTCTTGCAGCAGCCTTTCTTGGTTATTTTTGACTAAGCTGAACAAGTTACTATAGTCTATGTATATTTAATTCCCATGCCAATAAATGCTGGTTGAAATTGATCCACTCTGAGAGTTGTCATGATTGGACTATAATTTGAACGTCATTGCAGGTGTTGCAAGCTCAGCTGGAGTTGTTGCTCCAGGGACAGGAGGGCATATGCAGCAGCTGCAGTTTCACCGAGCAGGCTCTTAATCACGGCTCGGAAGCCGAGGTCCTATTGGTCAAGAAGCAGATGAGCGAGCGCCTTGACGAGCTGGCCAATCAGGAGCTCCATCTTTGGCCAGAGGAGAACAACCAGCTGGACTTCTTGGTGGAGACAGATGGTCTTCGCAAATCCATCCACAACCTTGGTGCTATAGTAACCACCAATGCTATAGCCGCAGAAACTGTTGCCACCGGTGAAGGCCTGAGGCACTGCATCGTGGGACAGCCAACCTCGGTGACTATAACGACAAAAGACAGAGACGGCGGACTGTGCCGGACAGGAAATGCTCTGCTCATAGCTGATCTTTCTGCCTCTGATGGCACCACAGTGGGGGAAGGTGAAGTCACGGATCATAAAAACGGCACTTATGAGTTTGTATACACGGCCCCGTGTGAGGGCCGCTTCACGCTCTCGCTGAAGCTCTATGATCAGCATATTAAAGGCAGCCCATTCAGCATACGTGCCAACAAAATGACAGAGATCTCCCTGACTGCAGACGGAGGCAAGAAACGCCTCAAATCTCCAGGAAGCAGCCATGTGAAACAGCGTGCCATCAAGCGCCCTGCCAGCATGTACAGCACCGGCAAACGGAAAGAAAACCCAATTGAAGATGACCTCATGTTCCGAATCGGTATGATAAGCACTAACAGATGGCTTAAAGGGATACTCCACTTTTTTTTGGAAATAGGCTCATTTTACTACTCCCCCAGAGTTAAACAGTTGAGTTTAACAGTTTTCGAATGTATAGGCTCTATGCACGATCGCTTCCATATTTGTCTCAGCACGCCCACTCACTTCCGGTGCTGCGTCAGTCTATGGTCAGAAGCCGGTTTTGCGTTAGGTGGAGATATTGTCAAATTACACTTGCTGTTTATAAAAACGTCCTCCGGTTAACGTGAATGATGTTAACAACACTGTGAGGCAGTTAGCTGTCACGCAAGAGTAAAAAAGAGAAGTTATTTAAATTATATATTTCGAGCCAAATCAACAACTTTGAGTGTTATGGTGCGTTCTATTATTCATCCGTCTCGGAGATCCGAATCGGACGACAGACGTTGCCTAGCAACACGCCCCCTTTCCTCGGATTTCTCCTCTCGGACGTCGGACCACCGTGAGGACACCGAGCAAGAATTCCGTTTCGGAATTCAAGATGGCTGCGCCCTGTGACTTGTACGAATGAATTGTTTTCATTGTTTTTGAACCGCTTTGGTATTTGAAATGACGGTTATAATCACTCGTGTTACTGCGTCCCCTGTGGGTATGGGAATCGGTTGTTGTGAGTGCAATTACTAACGTTGCTAGCGTTGTTAACAGAAGATTAACATGAAAAACATTAAATAAAGTGAACATTTTCAAGTTCAAATGGCTGCGTTTTGATAAGGTGTAGTCATAATATTTTTTTTTTAAATGTAAGTGCCTGGTACTCGGCCAGTGCTACCATGACAACAACTCTCTCCGACTCGGACACGCAAAACATAATAGAACGCTTGAAGTGTGGACGTGACGTCAAATCCGAGGTCCGAGACGGTTCGTTGGGTAAAATAGAACGCACCATTAGTATTCTCTCATATCGTACGAAATTCGACTAGCGAATCAGCGTTTCTAAAATCGTTGTCTCCGTTTCTGAGAAAACGGATTTTATTACAGTTTTGCCGCCTATACACTTGGCCTGCAGAACGCGCTTCCGGAAGTAAAGACGCTGACTGAGATTCGTTCGAACACACGTCAGCAGGGTTCGTGCATAGAGCCTATTCAGACGATTTTCTGATATTTAGAAGAATATCAGTAACCAGACAGTTTCTGGTCCCATTGACTTCCATTGTAGGAAAAAAATATACTATGGAAGTCAATGAGACCAGAAACTGTCTGGTTACTGATATTCTTCTAAATATCAAAAAATCGGCTGAATGGATTTGAAAACAGTTAAACTTAAACTGTTTAACTCTGGGGGAGTAGTAAAATGAACCTATTTCCAAAAAAAAGTGAAGTATCCCTTTAAGAAATGAACACTACTACAGTCAGGTCACTACTACAGGTTGCTTTTACCAGAGAAAACCTGATAGATTCATGATGATCAAACAATAAAGAGAAACAAATGCTTTTTTATTTGTAAAAACTATCAGTTCAAATATTTGTACATATATTACTTTTGCTGAGAAAAGTATCTATTTGTTAAAGTGCAACAGCTTTTAAATTTCCGGGTGTTTTGTGGACCTAATGATTAGTGTGTGTCCAATATTGGTAGATATTATAAAACTATACTCTTAATGAACAATTAAATATCCTATATTGGCAGATGCTGAACGATAACAAAAAGAACCTTCAGTTTTGAATGAATGTCCACAAAAATACAATAACCCAGCATTTATATTATCCTGAATGAAAAAATTTCCATCCATCCATCCATCCTTATTTTATTTTTGTCCCATAGGAACTAAAGGCAGAAATAAGGGTGAGTTCACCAATCTTCAGGGAGTTGCTGCTTCTTCTGTTGGCAAGGTCCTGATAGCAGACAGTAACAATCAGTGTGTTCAGGTATACAGTTTTACAAATCACCTGTCTAATCACAGTGTAAATCTACTCTCGTTCTGTGGACGTTGATGCCCTTTTCATTTAAATGAAACCAATAAGAAAACAAGTGCTTAATTTAAGATGTATGTAAATTGTTTCATTTGTAGATATTTTCAAATGATGGACAATTTAAGAGTCGCTTTGGAGTAAGGGGCCGATCACCAGGACAGCTTCAACGTCCAACTGGTGTCGCTGTGCACCCCAATGGTGACATCATCATTGCTGACTATGATAACAAATGGGTCAGCATTTTCTCCTGTGATGGCAAATTTAAGGTATCTGGATCTGCTTTTTATTATTAGATTTATTAAAGAAAATTGTAACTTTTAAGAATTTATGGCAAATAGCTTATTACCAAATACGTGTTAGTATAAGAAATCTTTGCTACTGGCATGTTTTTTTTAACAAATACACTTCAAGGAAAATTCTTTCTGGTTGAATTTTAACGCTTATTTTCACTCTTGTGTCCTCTGTGTCTTTTTTCAGACTAAAATTGGCTCAGGGAAGCTCATGGGTCCTAAGGGTGTATCGGTTGATAGAAATGGCCACATCATTGTGGTTGACAATAAGTCTTGTTGCGTCTTCATTTTCCAGCCCAATGGAAAACTTGTTTCCAAGTTTGGAAACCGAGGCAACAGTGACAAGCAATTTGCAGGTACTTACCTTGGTTACATACTGGCACTTATTCAGTCTTCACATGCTATGCGAATTATTTTAAATAGAAGTTTCCTTGTAAGAATTTGAGCATGAATGGCTTCGCAAAACTAATTTTGATACCCAAGTTTCCGAATTGGGCAGGAAATAAATTTAAACATGGCAGAGTAGAGAAGAGAGGGACTGTTAAGCTTAATTTGTTTTTCCCATAACATATACAGTATATAACATTTTTTTTTTAATTTTTACAATTATGTATATAAATAGCCATTTGATGCACATTGTATGTATTTTACACAGCGAAAAACTTTTTGAAAGATATCCCAGATTCTAAACGGTGAATGTATACAATAGTGCAGGTAATGTTTATGTGGTTGCCAACAAATTGGATGCTGCATTTTATTCAAAATCCACGCTACATTTTAGCTTTAATAAGATTTCCCTAAGAAATAGGCAAGAATAAACCTGGCATCTTCCATGATTTCTATTCTTTCTGACAAAACAGCACTTTAAAGAAGTAGTTCACCCAAAAATGAAAATTCGGTCATTAATTACTCACTCTCATGTCGTTCATCTTCAGAACACAAATGAAGATCTTTTTGATGAAATCTGAGAGCTTTATGTCTCTGTTGACAGCTATGCAACTACCACTTTGATGCTTCAGAAAGTTCATTAAGAGATCATAAAACAAATCCAAATGAATTGAGCTGAAGAGACTGATGAACACGATTAATTTAGGCTTTTATTCACATTTAAACATTGATCAGCGAACATAAACAGAAGCTCAATTGAACCTGCTTGGCGCGTGAGAACAAACCTCTTGCTCTCATAATACACGGGAATGAACCTCGTTGGTTCTCACACGTCAAGCAAACATGCTTGAGCTTCTGTTTAGCACAACTGATGTGTGAGTTGATGAATGTTTATATGTGAATAAGAGCCTAAATTCAATCTGTTCATCAAGGAGCAAAGCAAGCATGTCTCTTCAGAAAATTTTAGATTAAACCACTCAATTCATTTGGGTTAGTTTTCTGATCTCTTTACCAACTTTTTGAGGCGTCAAGGTAGTTGCGTAGCTGTCAACAGAGGGACAGAAAGCTCTCAGACTTTATCAAAAAGATCTTCATTTGTGTTCCAAAGATAAACGAAAGTCTTGCGGGTTTGGAACAACATGAGTAATTAATGACTTAATTATTAATAATTAATGTAAAGAAAGAATTTGATAAATTCAGAAAACACACGAAGACGGCGTTAATCTAATGACCTTGTGCTTGCTCAAATTGTTTCAGCCTTCAGCTCATACAGTATCTAAAACAGTTTTCACTATCTATTTTTTCAACCAAAAGGAAAAGCCACATAAACACAGAACGTTCCCCTAATGTTCCCACATGGTCCCATGAGGTTATTTTTTTGGAAACCAAACAAGAATGTTATAGGAACGTTCCATGTAGGTTATTTTTAGGTTCCATTTTTTATAACTCAAGGAGAACGTTCCTGGAACGTTCCCTTAACCTTAAGGGAAAGTTCTAGGAATGTTCTGGGAACCAAAAACTAACGTTCCCAGGACCTACATTTGTTTGCTGTGATGTTGATTGTGTAACCAAGCACTTTTATGGGACACTTAATGACAAAAAAAGACCAGGAGAGATTATCAGTGACTATTATTGAGTAGACTAGTGGAATTAGGGCTTTAGTTTACCATAAGTTGAATGTGCCACTCTTCTTCTTTCATTTTCATAGGTCCCCACTTTGCAGCTGTCAATCCAAATAATGAAATCATTGTGACTGATTTTCATAATCATTCTGTAAAGGTAAACATTTCCTGTAGTCATAATAATAGTCATATTCCTAAAATGTGCTTTCTTGTAAATGTAAATACTGATGTGTTAATGCAGATTGTGTCATCAAATTGCAGGTGTTCAGTCCAGAGGGGGAGTTTCTACTGAAGTTTGGTTCTAATGGCGAAGGAAATGGTCAGTTTAATGCACCAACAGGTGTGGCGGTAGATGCCAATGGCAATATTATAGTGGCCGACTGGGGCAACAGCCGGATACAGGTAACACAGGCTTAGGTCAACTTTTTCACCTACAAATGTGATTAACCTAAAACTTTTTGTAATTAAATGTGTTGAATGGTGTGATGACTAGCAGTAAACATATATTTTAGTCATGTCAGGGAGTTTTTTTAGATGTAACATCTTTATATCATCCATCTGTGGGACTCCAGGTGTTTGACAGCAGTGGATCCTTCTTGTCCTACATCAACACCTCCGCAGACCCACTGTATGGCCCGCAGGGACTGGCTCTGACCTCTGATGGCCACGTTGTGGTGGCAGACTCTGGGAACCACTGTTTTAAAGTATACCGTTATCTACAATAGCACTTATTCTTTAAAGCTGACGCCCTCGTGCCAAATGGGACCCTCATATTGCATTGAAGTTGTCGTTGTAGCCTTGTGACACCCTCACCGGAGAGAAGAACAACCTGAAGGAAATGGGAGTCTGTACCCGGATCATGGAGGTTTGCAAACCTAAAAACATTGATTTTGCAATTCGAAGGAAAAATTCACCCAAAAATATGAATTCTGTCGTTTTGTTAAAAAATCCATATTAATTTATTTTTTTCCCATGGAATATAAAAGGCACATTTTTAAAGAATTTATAGATGATTCTGGTCTGTATTATTAAAAGTTAATTCCAACCATATATTCCAAACCATACAAAGAGGCTGTGAGGAACAGAACGAAATTTGTTATTCGTTGAAAATCATCGCCGTAACTCTCAAATCAAATGAATTGCGTAAATGATGTTGGCATTGACGCATCATTTTCGTAATTGATTTCAGTTTCAGTAAAGAGGATGATAAACAATATTCAATTTCAACTTTTTTAAATGCCTTTAATTTGTATGCAAATCTGTCATGACGCATGAGTTGAATGGACTACTTTTTCAATTGTTTTCCCACTTACATTATATGATCCTTAAAAAACATGGTAGAAAGTCACGATAATTTGTAACAGTGTGAGGATGAGTAAATGACAGAAATGTATTTTTTGATTGAAACTGTCCCTTTAAGAATGAACAATATAGATTTAGGTTATGCTGTTCTTCACTTTTCTCTCAACTACAACACATTAGCGGAAGCGTGTATGTTTCTGTGTGAATCTGAATGTTCTTATTTCAGCACTCAGCTGATTAAAAAAGGGAACTCTTTAAAGTACTGGCATGCATAAGAATGTAAGTAATGCGTTTCCAAACTGCTATTAAATTTTATATATCTACACATCCAACAGACAAAATAATCTCACTACGGTGGGCCAGTATCACCAATATATGGCCAGAGTTATGTTTAAAAGTGATGTCAGAAATATTTATAACTTATACCACAATATATATGCTTCTCTGATTATGACTGTGATGTACCGTGGTTAGTACAATGTTTGTATAATGCAATTACTGTACATCTGTTATCACTTTAACCCATAATATGCAAGAAACAAATCACTTGATATGCTGTTTAGACATAATATCACTGCACTGGATTAAAAAGATCATTCAGAGAATTGACCAGGAAAAAAAAAAAATCAGTGATGTATAAAATGAGTAATTCACCCTATGCACTTTATGAATTAGCACCACAAAAAACACGTATAGTGCTAATATGAAAGAGCCCCTGGTTTAACGTTTATCAGAAGACATGAATTAGTTGATGATGATCATGTGTTGCTGTGAGAGTGGTTATTTTGTGTTGTTCACACTCGTAATGCTTAAACTGAAAAAAGTGCCCTGTGTTCTTTTCAAGTGTACTCATGCCAAATGCAGAAAGTAAATCTTCCTCGTCTCACCTTATGTCTGTTCTCCTGTTTAGTCCCGTTGTCATAAACATGGAACTAGTGCTGCTTGTTTGCACAAAAATATACACAATATTGCATACATTCCAAAATGTATTTCTTTCCCCTTTGAACCCACAAACCTGATTTTTGTAGCAATAAAGCTTGAATCCTTGCTTCTTTGCTGTATTAACTTTAGTGGCATTAAACCAATTATGCTTTCAAATTTGTTTTCGCGCCACGTTCACGTGACCAGTGTTATATCGTTATATTTGTACAGCACATTGCATTATTTTAACTGTTCCGAATATATGCTATTCGTTAATAGTAGATACAAATGTAAGTACTTAAAGGAGCTGTATGTAAGAAATTTATTTCAAATAATCATAAAATGACCCTGATGTGTCACTAGACATTAAGAAATCATGTTCATTTCAAATACTTTTATCACTGACAACAGTAGTCTGGCCAGGATATTGTCATTTAAAAAGTGTTGTTGCAGCCCTCAACTGTCATGTTGTGTTTTGGTCTGATGCTCCACCCTCCACCGATCTACCAATCACGAAGTCATTAGTGTTGCAGCATTCGGGTTGCCAGCTCTGCTCTAGTTACCACAGCTGCAGCTACAAACGTGTGGGGTAAAAAAAAGTTGGATCCTGCAGCATATCTGGCAACCTGGGGGGAGGGGGAGGGGATACACCGCTCTACAGTAATTTGAAACTGATTGCAGTACCAGTTTTGGCCACAATCTTACATACAGCTCCTTTAATCATAAAAGTACAACAAAGAAAAATTAAGTGTCTCGTCGGAAACAGCAGACAGTAAGGGTCCGTGTATCATCCGATCATTCGATTATTCCATTTAATCTGGCAAACCAAAAACGAAAAAACGAATCAATGTTTTGTTTTTCTGTATGAACCAAATATGAACATTTTCGTTCGTTTGATTTGGTTTCAGCTCGAAACGGGACATATAATAAACAAGGAAACCAAAACGAAATAATGGGTCGAATTTACGTCCGTGTACGTTTTGATGGTTTGTTTTTTCGTTTGAAACAAAAAACAAAATAACAAGAAACCACCCTTTTTTCGTTTGTCCTTTCAAACCAAAAACAAAGAAATCGTAAAAAAGAGCCGTTTTCCCGTTTTTGGTTCTGAATCCAAAAACGAAAAACGAAAAAAAAAAAAAATCAAATAACGGTCCGGTTTTGGTTTTTTGAAATTCCTTTTTCCATTTTTCTGTTTGAAGATCTAAATTAAAACAAGGACAGGTTGGCCACGTGACCCGGAAGTAATAGTAAATATGGCCTATCAAAATAAAAGCCAAGCTTTTAGAACGGTCATAATCATCTATGGTCATAATATGCAGCACTAATGTTATACCAGAGTAACGTTAGAAGAAGAAAAATCAATGAATAAAAAGAAACCTGGACCGGAATAAATATGTTAGCAACAGTAGTTTATTTCAGCTATTTAATATCATGCCTATCCAGACATCACCAGTCACGTTTAATGAGCGCATTGTTTGGCTCAATACAGTTGGTAATATAACCTTAAGACCATTTCAAAAGATGTAAACAACACTGGTCCAGAAGCACTTCCTGTTTCAGTTTGTAACTGTTTTCTTTATTTCACATGTAAATAAAACTTCTTAAAGATGTTTGTTTAACTTTTTGATTCAGTTTTAAATGTTCTGTTGGTTGTATTTTATCCCAGCTTTTATGTAGTGTTAAAAAACTGAAACAGGAAGTGCTTCTGGGCCAGTGTTGTTTACATCTTTTGAAATGGTCTATAAAACGCGAATGCATGTTTAAAATACATAAATGTAAAGAATGATTTTCATGACAACTACATATTTTCGCTTTGATATATTAAAATGTTGTTATTGCTTATCAAACCATCCTTGATTTAACCTAAGCCGAGTCATTTCCAGAAGTGGTCTAGATACAGCCGGAGCCGGTTTTTATGGTGAACATGAATCGGCCCAGTGTTTTACAGCCGTAACAAAAATGCATGTTCCAGTAGCCGCAGACGCCGCGGCGCAGCCGAGCTCTGGCTGATTGTTCATACTTGCTGGGACACGAAGTTGCGTAGGCTCGAAGTGTAGCTATATGCGGTGTCGGCAGACTTAAAAAAAACATAACAAAATCATTAAAAAACAAAAAAAAAATCCACCAGATTCTTGTTCTAAATATCACAGACTACCACTGCGGTGATTTTCATGTTGATCTACTGTTTTATTATTTAATAATTGCCAAATCATGACGATACTGTAGGCTACATGATCAAATAACAAAAAAATACAAAATTTCATGAGGAGAAAGAACTTATTTTGGTGAGTAGGCTAATGCCTTAAGCAGCAGTGTTAAGAAACATGATTTGTGAAAGCACAGTTAGTCCAGGCAAAGTAGCCCATTTTGGAGCTAAAAATAGAACTAATTGTAAAAGAATTTTTTTCAGCATAGATCATTTCTATGAGGTGTCCAGAACAACATACTAAAAGTCCTAAGAAATCCTAGTTGAGGAAATATGTTTAATTCGCATCAATCCGAGATGTGTGCCAGTAAGGCCAGACAACAATACACCCCAATGGGGCTATTTTTTTCCTTTACTCCTATCAAAATAAAACTTTATACAATGAAAGTATCCATGAAAAGTAACAAATTGTGTATTACAAGTTTCTTTGAAAATGAATTTTATTATGCAAATGAGCTATACACTAATCAAATAAGCACAAAACCCAAATAGGCTTATTTTTTTCCTTTACTCCTACCACAATAAAACTTTACACAATGAAAGTCTACAAGAAAAGTAAAACATTTTGTATTAGAAGTTTCTTTGAAAATGAATTTGAATATGCAAATGAGCAATTTACTAATCGAATATGCCCAAAATACACCCTAATGGGCTTTTTTCCCCCTTTACTCCTAAAACTCACAATTAAACCTCACAGAACAATCACAGTGAAAGTATACATGAAAAGTAACCTTTTTGTTTTACAAGTTATCTTGTAAAACAAAAATGTATGTAGTTAGCAGAGCCGGACAGTATCAGAATACATTTACTTTAGTACAGTACTTAAGTACAATTTTGAGGGATCTGTACTTTACTTGAGGATCATTTTTGCGGAGTACTCTTGACTTTACTCAAGTACATTTGAGAGGGAAATATTGTACTCTTTACTCCACTACATTTCTATCCATAACCGTGAGCACCCATTACTACTTGAAAATAAGAAAAAGAAAAAAATGAAAATAAGAAAAATCTCGGAAACCCTCAATTTGTTGTTTCCCTCTCAAACGTGATTGGATTGTGCAAGCGCCTAGCCTAGAACTGCACCGGCTTGTATTGGAGACAGGCGTCTATATGAAACCGGCCTTTATAATTTAGTGTTGAGATGTTGTTCATTGAGTCTAAAAATCTCCAAATGCTCCACCTGAAACTGCGGTCTTCCAACCTTTTACTATCGTGTCAATTGATTTGATTATGCGCGAGGGAGAGAGAGCAAGACAGCGCTCGTGTTGTTTGAAGACATGAGAGTGCGCGCGTGTGTCCGGTGCGCTTTCTCTGCTCCTTATGTGCCCTATTAAGTGCAGCAGCTTCTATTCTACATTACTCACTGATCAAAATAGTCTTTGGCGGGACAAAAAATTGCTTTGGCAGACGCCAAAAAGCGGATGATCTGACAGTTTTAGAAGATTAACAACCCGAAACTAAAAAACAGGCCTGGCCTCTATTTGAGACCGGCTTTTATTTACCCAAACCTGCAGCCACACCAGGCATGTAAAAGAGACAGACTATTTGGGACTCGCTATTATTTGAAGTTTTACTTTAAATCTCCTAAATCTCTGACCCATCGTCTTTTTCCTCGTCTAATTTTATGCCGTTCTATACGTCATCTGGTATCATTTACCCGATTGGCTATGAGCTACGTACAGACGCATTTGATAGACATTCGTAGCACCCAATAATACGGCTTCGGGCATTCATAAACCACCCCTCAAACACAAGAAAATGAACATGACAATGTTTCATTCTCAATGAGATGTGGTCTGATATCAGCAATCACCTTCAGCTTTCCGCCAAAGTCAACTCCATGGTCAGATTTAGATAAGAGACCAAACCATGGACGAAACAATGGATGGAGACGCAGCTGGCCCATCCTGGGAATGTGCCGACCCGTGGCCCTATATTCTGAATAGTGACTGAAAAGTGACCCCGAACTCATCTCCAGTGGAACCTCAAACTCTCCCTCCAACGTCAACATCTGCAAAGTTCCAGTCTTCGGGTCTTTTACCAAATGATGGTGTGGAAAGGGGGAAGTGAACGTATGGACCCAAAAGACGGGTGGTGGCATGTTTTGGATGGGGGAGTTTTGCCAATAATGACCGATCAGCCTGTGGCACCACCAGAAATACTAGATGTAGTCCACTGTAGTTGCAAGAAAGACTGTGGCACAAAGAGAAGAACATGCAAAAAACATGGGACTCCCTTGCACTGCCATTTGCAGAGAATGTCGTGGTACTAGCTGCATGCACAAACTCACAGTTGCCTTATCTATCAGCTGAATATGACCCAGAGGGGAAGAACTAAGCAAAGAACAAACCAGGAACTGATTTGGGGATGCCAGAACCAAGAGCCACAGAGAAGAGGTCGAGGATAAAATAAAATAAGAGAAAACATAAAATAAAAAACACCCAACCCTCCCCTGAGGCTTGTGTCCCTCTGTGACCCTGAAGACTATAGCGGCGGGGGTTATACCCCTGGCAGGTACTACCAACCAAGCCAGGCAGTTTTCAGGTTAGAGGCCAGTCTAAAAGCAGCATTGCCATCACCCATTGGCAGTAGGATAATTGGATGAAGATTGGGTCGATTTGTCATAGGGTGTTTCTGCCTATGCAAATTATGACATATTCAATAAGTGTAGAGCTTATGTGCATATTCAAATTAATTTCAAAAGAAACTTGTAATACAAAAAAGTTACTTTTCCTGTATACTTTTACTTTGTAAAGTTTTATTGTGGTAGGAATAAAGGAAAAAAATTAAGCCTATATGGGTGTATTTTGGGCATATTCGATTAGTGTATAGCTCATTTGCATAATAAAATTCATTTTCAAAGAAACTTGTAATACAAAATTTGTTACTTTTCATGGATACTTTCATTGTACAAAGTTTTATTTTGATAGGAGTAAAGGAAAAAAATAGCCCCATTGGGGTGTATTGTTGTCTGGCCTTACTGGCACACATCTCGGATTGATGCGAATTAAACATATTTCCTCAACTAGGGTTTCTTAGGACTTTTAGTATGTTGTTCTGGACACCTCATAGAAATGATCTATGCTGAAAAAAATTCTTTTACAATTAGTCTGTCGTAAAACGCTACTTTGCCTGGACTAAGTTATAATGGAAAGTTTTAATTACACAACATAAATGAATATCTCCATGACTAGCTCGCACACAGCAGACACAGTGTGACACCTACTGGTATGTTCTTGTAATCGTTTTGAACTGCCCTAGGTTTTAAACTTCGTTGGATTATTAGTGGACTGCATGAGAACCTTCACATATGTCGTTTTTGATTGTATTATTAACAAACTACCATCACTATTAGTCTATTACCTAACTAGCCTGTTCAATACATTTCTATTAACACTGTATAACTACGCTGTCCATTACGGTGGAAACCACATTAAATATAAATTTAATTATATAATGTAGTTGCGCTAACAGCAACAACTCTGCACACATAATAAGTTCTTAGGTTAACCTATATTACCAACTGTAATGAGCCAAACAATGCCCTCATTAAACGTGACTAGTCTGGATAGGCATGATATTAAATAGCTGTAATAAACTACTGTGGCAAACATATTTATTCCGGTCCAGGTTTCTATTTATTCATTGATTTTTCTTCTTCTAACGTTACTCTGGTATAACATTAGTGCTGCATATTATGACCATAGATGATTATGACCGTTCTAAAAGCTTGGCTTTTATTTTGATAGGCCATATTTACTATTACTTCAGGGTCACGTGGCCAACCTGTCCTTGTTTTAATGTAGATCTTCAAACAGAAAAATGGAAAAAGGAATTTCAAAAAAACAAAATCGGACCTTTATTTGATCACAGCAGAAAGTGCAATTGAAGTGCTGCACGGGGTGTAAGATCTCGGTGCTCTTTGATAGCTAGGGATATTTGTATACTGAATTCAAAGTAATAATCCAAGGCACTCGAATTGAAGTATAAAAGTTAAAAAGCCTTTATTAATTCATGGCTTTAATTACTTAAAACTGGTGACAGAAACACGCGTTGGGGCTATACGCCTTCGTCAGAGTGTATGTAACAAACAAACTCACAGGTGCAACTTAAGTAGCAGTTGATTACTCTCAATAGTACACACCTGGTCATACTATACAACATTAGCCAGCAGAGAGCAGAATTCAACAGATAGCATAATGACCTACCAAATATAATGTCAACATAAGGCAAAAAAAAAGTAAATAAATAAAGAAAATTAATTAATTAAAAAAAGTGTAAAAAAAGTGTGGAATGAATCAATTATATAATACAAGTGTAGAATAAATCAAACATATACATTATGTAATAAAAAAATAATAATAATAATATATATAAATCTAGGTGCAGCATTTTCATCGCTATCTAAATTAGGACATACAAATCAAAGACAGATCAAAATAATTTTTTCAACAAAATAGTGTAGAACAACAACATAAAATAAAATATGTAAATCAATGGATACATAAATCTTAATGGTACACAATAGTAATTCACAAAAAAGGTACAAAGTCTAGTTCTCCATTTAAACCTGGAAATGTAGTAGCTTTCAGTGAGTAAATCCAGAAAGATTCTCTTTGTAATAACTTCTTAACCCTATCACCTCCTCTTCTGGACTTGGGGATATGTTCGATGCCTATTATCTTTAGTGTATTTGGACTTCCATGATTTGTATCTCTATAATGAATGGCCATAGGATATAGAGGATTACAGACTCGAATGGCATTTTTATGTTCTGATAATCTTATCTTTAGTTTTCTGGTAGTCATTCCTATATAAAAACATCCACATGGACACTCCAGCCTATAGATCACAAACGAAGTGTTACAATTGATAAAAGATCTTATTTTCAGTTCGGAGCCAGAGGATACATCTCTAAATATTTTAGTCCTAATCATATTGTCGCAGTGATTGCAGTTGCCACACCTATAATTTCCTGCGCTTGAACTTAACCACGTATTGGATTTCTTGGGAGAAAGATGACTTCTCACTACTTTATCTTTGATTGTTGGTGCTTTTCGAAAAGCAATGGAAGGAGATGCAGGCATGACTTCTCTGAGGTACGGGTCACTCAGAACTATTTCCCAATTCTTCTTTATAATTTTTTTTAATTCTGTTAGCTTCTGTGCTATACTGTGTCACAAAATATACAGAGTTATCTGAATCCTGTGATTTACGCGTTTGTTGTAATAGTTCGTCTCTACTGATATTTCCCACTTTTTTGTATGCTTTGCTAATCGCACTATTTTTGTAACCTCGTTCCTTAAATCTTTGAGTCATGTCTTGTGCTCTGATGTTAAAATCTTCTTCCTTGTCACATATTCGTTTCAGCCTTTGGAACTGGCCAAAAGGAATGTTCTCAGTCATCCATTTAGGGTGAAAACTATCTGCTCTCAATATAGTGTTTCTATCAGTTTCTTTTCTGAATATAGTAGTATGCAATGCACCACTATCATCTTTGAAAATTTTTAAATCCAAGAAATTAATCTGAGTATGTGAATATTCGAGACTCAACTTCAGATTTACATTAGTATTGTTAAGAAAAACATGAAAAGCTAATAAATCATCTACCGATCCTTTCCAAATCAATATGATGTCATCTATATATCTGCCCCACCACTCCACATGTTTTAAGTATGGGTTTAAATCAGAAAATACATAATTCTTTTCCCAGAATCCTAAATACAAATTTGCATAATTAGGGGCAAAGCATGCACCCATAGCTGTACCTTTAATTTGCTTATAGAATTCATCTTGAAACAAACAAATATTGTTATTCAATGTCCATTCTGCTAGTTGTACAATAAAACATGCAGGTGTCCTTTCAGTAGGTGATCTCATATCCAAATAGTATGTTAAAGCTTCCAGTCCATCTTTATGATCTATATTCGTGTACAAGGATTCAACATCCATAGTCACCAAAATAGATGATTCAGTAGTTTTAATCTGTTTGATAGTATTTAAAACATGAGTTGTATCTTGAATAAAAGAAGGAAGTTTTCCAACAAGTGGTTTAATAAAGCTGTCAACAAATTTTGAAGCTGGCTCTGTAATAGACTCATTTCCACTAATTATAGGTCTCCCTGGTGGATTTTCGAGATTTTGATGTATCTTGGGAAGCATATAAAAAGTAGGAATCCTAGGATTTTTACAAGAAAGAAAGTCACATTCGTTTTTCGAGATCCATCCTTCATCTTTAGCATGTAATATCAGTCAGTTCATTTGTCATTTCTTCTATTGGGTTGGATTTCAGACACTGGTAGTACTCACGATTTTGAAGTTGTCTCAAGGCTTCTTCAACATACTGATCTCTGCCCCATACGACAACAGCACCCCCTTTGTCCGCTCTTTTTATCACTAGCTCATCGTTATTAGAAATCCAGTTCAATGCTTCTCTTTCTTCTTTTGAAAGATTGTATTGTTTTCGTTTTTTTGAAGTAAAGATCTTGTCAATATCATACATTACTTTCTTGTAGAAGGAGTTCAAAGTTGGATTAGATGAGCCTGGCATAAATGTTGATTTGGGTTTAAATGTTGTTGCCTTCTTATCATAAGTCCGAGTAGCCGCTTCAGAAGTATAGTACCAAGCTTTCAATTGAAGACTCCAATGAAACTTAAATAGGTCAACTTTGGTTTGAAACTCTTTAGCTGTATTAATAGGGGCAAATGACAGACCTTTTGACAGAACAGAAACACAGCTTTATTTGATTTTGTTTTTTTCGTTTTTGGATTCAGAACCAAAAACGGGAAAACGGCTCTTTTTTTTACGATTTCTTTGTTTTTGGTTTGAAAGGACAAACGAAAAAAGGGTGGTTTCTCGTTATTTTGTTTTTTGTTTCAAACGAAAAAACAAGCTATCAAAACGTACACGGACGTAAATTCGACCCATTATTTCGTTTTGGTTTCCTTGTTTATTATATGTCCCGTTTCGAGCTGAAACCAAATCAAACGATTTATTTTTGGTTTTTCCATTTAAATGCCAGATTAAATGGAATAATCGAATGATCGGATGATACACGGACCCAATCCCTTAGGGTGCCTATGTGGTAGTGATCCACATCTCAAATTTAATCAAAAATATCTTCATTTGTGTTCCGAAGATGAAGTTCTTACGCGGTTGGTACAGCATGGGGGTGAGTAATTAATGACTTAATTTTCATTTTGGGGTGAACTAACCCTTTAATGTAAAACACTCAGTGTAATAATGCTGTTTTCTTTATAGGAAAAACAACTTTGAGATGATACATACTGTATGTAAAAACAAAACACACCATTTTATCAAAGATGTTGATAAATCTCATGTCAGTAAAAGCGTTCATTTTGAAACCAGCATGAATGTTATTTAGATTACAACACCAGATTGTGATTCGCTCTTGCACTTGTGGTTTGGATTATTCACTATAAATGTGCAATATCTCGTAAAGGCCCATATATGGGCCGTGACTCAGAGTCAAAGGACGTTACTGAAAGAAGTATTAGTGGTCACCTTTTGATATCCAGTTTTCTAGATCTTCCATTTCCAGCTCCATCACTGATGGGATATCATCCTCAAACATCGGCCTGGTGATCAAGAAAAGAAGTTGAACAACACAAGCGTTTGCGGGCTGTGTGGGGGAAGTTGATTTAGCCTGCTGGGGCAGATTTGTATCTTTAAAGAGGAACCAACTAACCATAAACAGCTTTTGTGGAACATCATTTTTGTAACATTATGAATTTATGTGAACAGGCTGACGTGCCAAAGAACAAGATATTAAATAGGGGTATTAGTGTGACTATTGTGTATATTATACAGGGATTCTGTTGATGTTCACTGAATGTTGAAACTTTTTTTTTTCAAAGTACATGGTTCAAATATGCATTTCAGATGAATACTAAATAAAGGGATAACTAATGAATCACTAAATAAATATGCAGGGAAATATGACAGAACAATTTGTAGTATTATTTATTTGAGATTATCATAATGTAATTGCTAAATTGTTGAAAATAAACAACGAGTACATGGTCTTAAATGAATATTTATCCGAAAACTAGAATTGCTTAAAATCTACTTTAAGTTTTGAAAGATTTTTTTTGTTTGTTTTAAAGTACTTTTTTATGCTTTTGCACTCAGATTTGTACCCCGGGTTAGCAACAGATTCACTTGGATCATAACAGCTGTCTATGGGGTGAGAAAGCGCTCAGATTTCATCAAAAAATATGTTACGGTTTTGGATCGACATGAGGGTGAGTGAATAAAGACAGAAATATTATTTTTGGATGAAAGTGTACTTACATTGGCACCTTTTCATGGTCTTCGTGATCCAAATAAGGATCTTCTTTTGTGTCTACATTTTAAAAAAAAAAGATGACAAAGATGTTAAACTTTGCACAGTAATTCATTTATAAAGACAGTTTCAATTGCCTTCAAAGGAATTGATAGAAAACGTGAATTAAAAACGTTAAAGTGATGGATGTCAAAAACTATGTTGCAAAGATGTAATTCAATTTGAAATGATTTAATAAGTGTTGAATGAGTATATAAATAAGTGTTCACATTTTTTATTTGTGAAATGAATCCGCAGCACCCACCATCCAGTTTTATCTACCATTGGATGATTCCAAGGAAGAGTAAATATTTGTGTCTTTCAGATAGCCTAAATATGCAAACACATGTAAACACCCCCTAACAGATGCATTTAGCTGGTTATTTGTATGAGTCTGTTTGAATGCATCCCGACATACCAGCATCTTGTATTCTCCCCCTGCGGTAGATCATGACTACACACACGATCACAGCGATGATGACGAGTGTGAGAACCAGGGGTATGATGATCATGATGACCAAGTTGAGATCATCTGTGTCTGTCTCTGACTTAGTAGTCGTCTCTGTATCCTCATTATTAACAGGGTCACTGTTTGGTGTGGAGCCTAAAACCAAGTACATGCAATTGCATACGATTTAAGTAAAAGATGATTTCCTGAGCCTGAAAGTTGAGGTCAAGCATGTGAAAAGTGCAATGCGTACCCTGGTTCCCCCCATCTCCAGATCCTACCACGTCAGGTTTCTCTATAAAGAAATGAAGTAATCATGAAAATACAACTAAACAAACATCTACACTGTAAAAAATGATTTTTTGGTGAAGTAAATACTAGTGAAAAAACCCAATGTAATTTACTTGAAAAAGTTAGTTCAGGCAAGAATTTAAAAAACTAAGTAAATTCCATATCAGTACTTAATTCAAGCGAGTAGAAATGAAAGTGTAAATATCAACTCGATAAAATTAAGTAAAAATTACTCAACTTTTCTAATACTGGGGTTCCCATCATGCACTGGACCTTGAATAATTAATGAGGCTCATTTTTCACTGGTTTCCAGTTGTATTTATACTGTTTTATCATTGACTTTGTCCTCAGTATTAGTAAATTGCCATTTTGTGACATTTCGAGTAAATTTTTTGCACAAAATGACACATTCAAACACAAAAACGACCCATCAAATGTTACCGCCATTGTGTGTTGTCTACCAAGTATTGAGGTGTTTGCATTCACATGCGGCTTAATGTTTGACATGATGTATATATAAATTACTTAGATGATCTAAGTAATGCACATACTATAAATGACTATTGAAATTGAAGATTATTGTTTTAGTGAAATGTGATACAAAGGCAAAGGAAATCGATATTAATCAACTTTTTACTAGCCGAGTTAAAATTACTTATTTTTTTGTAAAGTTTACTTAATTCCATATTCCAAGTAAATTTAACTTAAATATTTCTAATTAAAGCTACTGATAAATATGTTTAGGTTTTTACTTGGCAAATCTTTGTAAATTTACTAGCATTTTCGGAGTGAGAGAGTTTAGCAAGGTTTTTCCAAGTAAATCCTACTCCAAATTTTTTACAGTGTACACTTAAAACAGTGTATTCACTTTATCTCTGTAAATGAAAATGACTTGTATGGCTTATGAAGTACACAATAGGCCTAATTTTTGAAGTACAATAAACAGCTTTTACTGCCAGTACTTTACTTTGAAATTACAATGCAGCCGTAAAATGAAAAGACATGGTTGAAACAGTATTTCACTGTAAAATTACGTGTACAGTTTTTACAGTTAATTTAGAGGTTTTCAAACTGGGGAACGCAAAGGGTTCACAAGATTTGAAAAAAAGGAAAAGATTTTACGAAATGTCTGATTTAAACAAATTTTTAGGGCTGTCAGAGTTGACATAAAAATGCTTTTAGGATGATATTATGGTGAAAAGATCATTACAGATAAATTGGAACTGCAACTGTTTCTTTTTCGGTTTTATACTATATCTAAAATTACTATAATGGGTAGAAATACCCATTATAGTAATACTGTATCTAACATTATACCGTTTCTAACATTTTATCTAACCATTATACTGTTTCTAACATTATAGTGTATCTAACACTGTATCTAACTATTATACTGTATCTAACGTTACTATAATGGGTAGAAATACCCATTATAGTAATACTGTATCTAACATTACACTGCTTCTAACACTGTATCGAACCATTATACTGTTTCTAACATTATACTGTATCTAATGCTGTATCTAACTGTATCTAACATTACTATAATGGGAATTTTTGAAAGAAGTCTCTTGTGTTCACCAAGGCTGCATTTATTTGATCAAATGCACAGTAAAAACAGTAAAATTGTGAAATATTATTACAATTTTAAATAACCTTTTTTTCTATTTTAATATATATTAAAATGTAATGTAGGGCTGTCAAACGATTAATCGCGATTAATCGCATTCAAAATAAAAGTTTGTGTTTACGCAATATATGTGGGCGTAGTGTGTATAATTATTTTGTATATATAAATACGCACACACGCATGTATACATTTAAGAAAAATGTGTTCTAAATATATCAAATATTTATTTTTATACATAATATTAATTATGTATAAATATATATAAAGTATATACTTTCAGATTTTTCTTAAATATATACATGCATGTGTGTCTATTTATATATACAAAATAATTATACACATTACACGCACATATATTACATAAACACAAACTTTTATTTTGAATGCGATTAATCGCGATTAATCGTTTGACAGCCCTAATGTAATGTATTACTGCGGTACAAAGTTAAATTTTCAGCATCATTACTGCAGTCTTCAGAGTCACTTGATCCTTCAGAAATCTTTTCATTATGTTGATTTGCTGCTCAAGAAACGTTTCCAATTGTTATACATGTTGAAAACAGTTGTGCTGCCTAATTTGTTTTGTGGAAACACATTTTTTTCCCCACACAAGTTCAAAATAAGGGCATTTATTTAAATCTTATCAATCTAATCTTATCTTTATCAAAATCTTTTGTAACATGTCTTTGCCGTCTTCAATTTAATGCATCCTTGCTGAATAAAATTATTCATCAAAAAAAAAAAAAAAAATATATATATATATATATATATATATATATATATATATAAATGGGTTTTTTGAACATGAAAATATAACACCTTTAAATCATATCTACTGATGTGTCAAATGTAATTACCACCAATTCTTACCTGGGCTTTCCTCACCTTCTGAAGTGTCGGTAGCTGCTAATACAACTGTTAAATGTATAAACAGATCAGATTCATTTATGAGAGGATGTGAGTGCTCATCCCACAACACTTTTCTTTAGATGGATAAACCCATTCTAGACAACTGTGGCAGGCATTAGTTACATGGCAGTGACCACAAGAAAGTACAGTAGATGTCTACGAATGAGCTGGAAAGTGACTCATTCAGTCTGCAACATATCGCATTAAGTAAAATACAAATGTAGGTGTTCTAAAGTAAATACTCACGTTCATCTTCTTGGACAATATCTGCCCCCGTCTCGTCTTTGTCGTCTTTACCCTGAACTGTAATGACATGAAACGAAATTACTTAACACATTTAAGAACTGACAGTATAGAACCTTCATTTGATTTTTACACTGAGGATTAGTTCAGACTCGTCAGAAGAAAGATCAGAGCATCATTCTCTGAATTTACCCGAGAGAGATTAGAAACATTCCTTGTCCTTCCTCATGGAATTCATCCATTTTTTTGTCTTTTAATTTTTATTTATTTATTCTTTTTTTTTTTTTTTTTTAAACAGCCTTTAGGTTTCTGCTAATAGCAAATGTAAACTTTAATGGGCAGGTACAGGAACATTTAAATACATATATTGCATATAATATTCATTTAAAACATATAAAACACACACACACACACACACACACACACACACACACATATATATATATATATATATATGGCTACATTCTTAATTCATGTTTGTTCATGGATTGGCATTATATATATATATATATATATATATATATATATATATATATATATATATATATATATATTAAAATATAATTATATACATACAGACATATACATATATATAGGCTATATACAGTGTGTGTGTGTGTATATATATATATATATATATATATATATAATGAATAAAATATGTTAGCAAATTAGAGTGAAGAGACATAAGCTATTGGATTCAATAAAGTTAACTGTAAAGTTGTCACTGTAAAGTTATCAACTTAAATCTGAATTACAACAATTGTTTGTTTGTTTTTTGTCAAAAACAGACAATTTTGAGGTAAAAAGGAAGAAACCAATAATCAGTTGCAAGGAAATTAATACCATAAAACCACAAGAAAGATACATTTGACCTAATTCAGCATTATCTTTGTATGTCAACAGAGACAAGCTGTTTTTTGTTTTGCCTGAAACCAAGAGCAACAAAATGAGTCAAAGAACTATTTATAAGGTACTGTAACCATCCTGTCCTCAACTTTATCATTGTCCATTGTGGTCGAAAGATACGACAGGTCATTTGAATGCACTTTTAATGTCCACATGACTCCACAAGTGTTGTGTTGCCTAGGGGCCAATTACAGTGTAAAATGATTTCTAAGGACCCTGACGAAGAGAGGAGACAGGACAGCGGAGAGTTACTAGATGAATGAATCTAAAATGGAAAAATGGAAAGAGAGAGAGAGAGAGAGAGAGAGAGAGAGAGAGAGAGAGAGAGAGAGAGAGAGAGAGGATTCTACAGAAAGAAAGAAAAAAAGATCCGTGAGTACCTACCAAGTACAGTCCGGCAAGCTGTCAATGCCAAAAGCAGGAATAGTATCAGATTCATTTCCCAGAGTCCTCGGTGAAAGCACTGACCCACAATATTGTTAGACAGAGACACAGACTCATTGCATGGTCACTGGTGTCTAACACGCCTTCATGACATCCTGCTTCCTCTTTCAGACCTGATTCACCTAGCTACAAAAAAAAAAAACACCACCCTCTCGTTCTCTCCCTCGGATGTGATGCAATCAAATAGTGAGCTTGTTACCACAAGCCGAGCTGTTCCTCAGTTAGCTGTGAAAACACATTCCTGCATATATGGTATGTGACCTAACCAAAAACCAGGGAAAATAGAGAAGTGCCAAAAGAGCTGAGTAAACAGAAGCAGCTTTAAACTCAAAAGACTTTAAACAGACTGATGTAAGAAGAGATTGTAAAGAGTTTGTCTACACTGCTACAACTGTCTTTGTCAAAATAGTTATGTATACTTTCTTAGCAATTAAAATGGAATTACAAAAAGAACTGTGACAGTGCACAGTATGAATATATATATATATATATATATATATATATATATATATATATTAGGGCTGTCAAACGATTAATCGCGATTAATCGCATCCAAAATAAAAGTTTGTGTTTACATAATATATGTGGGCGTAGTGTTTATAATTATTTTATATATATAAATAGACACACATGCATGTATATATTTAAGAAAAATGTGTTCTTAATATATCAAATATTTATATTTATACATGATATTAATTATGTATAAATATATATGAAGTATATACTTTCAGATTTTTCTTGAATATATACATGCATGTGTGTGTATTTATATATACAAAATTATTAGACACACTACGCCCACATATATTATGTAAACACAAACTTTTATTTTGAATGCGATTAATCGCGATTAATCGTTTGACAGCCCTATATATATATATATATATATATATATATATATTTAATGAACATTTAGATGTCAAACATGACAAGAAATAATTGATTATTTTTACAAAATGCTAAAAATAAGTTATCTTTTCTAATCCCTAAACAGGGTGTGGCAGGTGGTGGGGCGGAAGCCCCTTCTGTTGTGATACCCATTTCAAGTAAAACAGGTGAAACAAATGCCTCTACAGCCACTACATTGTTTTGATTTCATTCAGGGGGATCAAGCCATCATTTGATGGAGGGTAGCAGGGTTACAAATACTGCAAAAAGAATACACACCATTTACATTATAAAAACCAGCTCAACAATTTGACATCTTGGCTAACACCAGCATTTTCTGTTTCGCTGACATTGCTTATTTTTTAGTTTCAGACACTTGCCTAATATGTATTTGGTGAGGCAAATGTTCTTAGTAACTTTGAATGATTGAGTCATGAATATTTAGCCTCTTCATAATTCATAAATATTTAGTTGCCTAATAATAATAATAATAATAATAATAATAATAATTAAATACTTGACGAAGATGAGCAGTATCATATAAGGGTAGCTCTGGTCAGCCTCCTGGAAAACCTTCCAAACAAAGAAGCAAAATATAATGGGACCTTTGACTTTTCCACTGATACTACTCTCAGTATCACTCTTAAAATATTACAACCTGATGTCGCAATGGTGCATGAGACAAACATAAAGTCACGGCAACGCAGTCATTAAATTATTAAGAGAGAACTTATATAGGGTTAACTAAACAGATCAAATTTTCAGTACTACTATTCCATACTAAAGCATATTTGCGAATCTACCACCATGTCTAAGATCAGAAAGCCAATAGTATCCGCCGCGCATGCGCACTTCTACACTCTAGCAACACGCACGCGCAGTGAGTTCCCTTTCCTTCACATCTCGCGCCAAACTCAAGCTGTGGAAGTGTCAAACATGGTAAGAACATAAGTATTACTCAGAATATTGTTCAGAAAGTGTCGCTTATAAGAATAAACTGCACTAAGATTTGCATAACTGTGTTAAACAGGTCGAAAATTTGTGTTGAGTTCTCTGATTTGTGAATAAATGTTTTAATGACATTCAAAATAGAGTGTTGTTTTGGGGCAGTTGCATGTTAGATTAGTTTTTGACGAATGTTAATGCTGTTGAATGAAAGCTTATAACATTATCATTTCACGTATTCTAATTCGTAGCCACTAACGTTAAACATATATAATGACCGAGCATTCACATTTCTTGGATGCTATTAAAACAAACAATTTGATTTAATCAAATTTATATTACATTGGCACTCTACCCAAATAAACACCTGTCTTCAGACCACAAGTCATTATTGAAAAACGTCAATCAATATGTTTATTGAACAGAAGGAGGTTAATTCATTTTTTTTTTTTACTTTTTTTAATTCTGTCACACTAATTCAAACTAATAAAATCACATAATATTAAATCCTGAAGGCCCCCCCTAATATATTTTAAGACAGTCTAGCAATTGGTGTATTGAACATTCTGGAACACAATACCATTTTGAGATAAATCAGTTTTTGAATTTTGAAATTTGAATTTTGAAAATTGAACCAATTTTTTAAAAGAATAGTTACACTTGTATCGAAAAAACATGATTATTTTTTTTTCTCAAAGATAACATTATGAAGGGGTTAATTACAAATAAAAACAGAACAGCTATTCAGTAATAATGATTGCTGATTTTTTATGTTATTAATTTAATTCAGAAAAATGCAAAACTGTGTTCACCTTATTGATTCAAAGGCTCTATCTTTTATAATCCACAGTCTAAAAAGAAAGGACTTAGCTTGGAAGAAAAAAGAAGTCGTATGATGGAAATATTTTTTGAAAGCGTAAGTACGATTTCACATTCTCATTTGAATACGAGTTCATTAAGATTCTGTTAATGAAATGTTTGTGTCCATGTCTGACACAGTTGTCTAATGGTTCTCATACTGTGGAAGATGATGTTAATTCATATTATTTTTCCCTTTACAGAAAGATGTGTTTCAGCTGAAAGATATTGAAAAAATCGCCCCTAAATCCAAAGGAATCAGTAAGTTTTATCAACCTGTAATATACAGTAGTATTTAGTTTATGTTCCTGGCATTGATAAGTCCATGTCACAGATAGAGGGAGCTCCAAGTGAGCCTGCACATTTACTTTGAAAGCATGTAATGGTAATCATCAGAATCATCAGAAAACTCCTCACCTGTTTGATTTGGATTGAAAGCAGTTGTATAAATGCCCAGGAAGAAAATTCAGGAAAAGTGCTGCCTAAGAGATTTAGAAGTATATTGTTATGCTGATGAAATACATTTACATTGTCATTTAGCAGACGCCTTTATGTAAAGCGACTTACAAATTGGGAATACAGCAAGCGATTTAGCATAAAGAGGCATACAACGCAGTAAGTGCTCAAAATGCAAAGTTTCAGACATTGCTTATACTAGCATAAGCTAGACAAGGGAGAGATTAAATGAAAAGGAAAGGATCATTTTATTTATTTACATTTATTTAAGTGGTTTAGTGCTTAAAGAAGAGATGAGCTTTCAGCTGTCTTTTGAATGTTGTCAGGGATTCTGCATTCCTGATGAAGGCAGGGAGATCATTATACCAGTAAGGTACTGTGAATAAAAATGCTGTGAAGAGTGATTTTGTGCCTCTCAGTGATGGTCGCTCATTTACCGATCGTTGGCTTTATCCGCTTTAAAGAACACTTTTAAAGAAGTTTTTATCCTCTTGAAAGAAATGATAGGCTAATAATAAAAAAAATCAACTGGTAAACTTTTAAAAATAAAATAAAATGGCTGTTAATTACCACAAACACATACAAGAGCCTCTTTAAAGAAAACATCCATGGTTACCAAAAAACAACAATAATTTTGCAGTTGACACGGTCGTTTTTTAATTGATGTCAATCGATTTTTTGCATATAGTAAAACATAGAAACTAGTAGACGTCTGCAGTGATGGCACGTTTAGGACGACCTGGAAGTTTTTTTTCATTGGCTTATAAGTTGTTATTATTATATAGCTCTGTATCCAACAAAAGTTTGTAATTCTTACAAAACACGTTTTGTTCATCATGATAATGTTCACAGTTGAACTCAACTTTTATGAATTATGAAGCCTAAATACAATCACAGAAGTAAAAAAAAAACTACACCACTGTCACTTGACTTAAGTGTCACCACCTTGAATCTTCTGACAACTCTTTTAGTCTTTATTTTTTTTAAAAAGTGAGTCAAAATAGTTTGAATGAGTGTGAGTATAAAAAGAGTGAGGCTGTAAAAATTGAACTAGTGAGTAAATGAGTTTAGCTATTCGAGCGTGATGACGTTTAACCTCCCAGGGAATCTTTGTAGTCCCATTTATCCACTTGTTACCAACCACCATTTTCAAAACAAGTAAAAGCGTAAAGTTCCCCTTTAATGTGTTTTTAAAGGCTTCTGGTTTTGTTTTAGAGGTCTCCTACAACAGGTTTATATGCATCAAAGGTCAAAAAACAGTTTTAGCTCCGCATGCTTCAACCTCAGCGATTGTACACACTGTAAAGACCGTATTGATGGTGTCGATTTTTACAATAACCCAGTGTGCGTCCGATGATGAAACATTGGAAGAACTAGTTATTGAACCCAAACCTCCATCGCAAGGACGATGAGCTGGACATTTCTGAGTTATAGGCTACACAGTTTGAGCTACATTATTACAATGAAACCCGAAGTGGTAAAATGCAAGAAATGGTACAGCTTTATTGTATTATCTAATAGTTATATGATGCAAAGCCTCATCCATGTTAGCCTTATTATCTTGGTGTCAAATCAGCAGATTTTGCCATGATTTAGAAAACATGACAGGAAACCAAATGCTTATGTTTGCAAGGCTTAAAAATGACTGCACAAGATCAGTTAAATAATTTCAAACTTTAAGTGGCAATGCACCACTGGCCTAAAAGGACAAGTGACAGTTCTCTCTTACATTGAGCAGTTCATGGGAGTAATTGTTAGTGGAGAATTTGTTTAATCTTTTTCTTTAGCTCCCATGTCAGTGAAAGAAGTGTTGCAGAGTCTGGTGGATGATAACATGGTGGACACCGAGAGGGTGGGCACCTCCAACTATTACTGGGCGTTCCCCAGTAAAGCCTTGCATGCACGTAAACGCAGATTAGAGGAACTGGAGAGACAAGTAAGGGCATCTCTTTCTGATATCTCACTCTCATTAATCTGCACTGCTGCTTTACTGCTAACATGTACACTGGAAAAACATACTTCAATTTATAATAGAATTCATAGTAAAATTTACTATAAAAAGGCAGCTGTGGTTGCTGCTTTTTTACTTTAAAAATTCTGTTACAGTGTTTCAGGTTTAATGGGATGACATATTGATGCCGCATACCAATATACCAATAAATCCAAAATAAATGCAAATAAATGGTTTTTAATATAAACTTGTATTATTTAGGGCTGTCAAACGATTAATCGCGATTAATCACATCCAAAATAAAAGTTTGTGTTTATATAATATATGTGGGCGTAGTGTGTATAATTATTTTGTATATATAAATACACACATATGCATGTATATATTTAAGAAAAATGTGTTCTTAATATATCAAATATTTGTATTTATACATAATATTAATTATGTATAAATATATATACTTTCAGATTTTTCTTAAATATATACATGCATGTGTGTGTATTTATATATACAAAATAATTATACACACTACGCCCACATATATTACGTAAACACAAACTTTTATTTTGAATGCGATTAATCGCGATTAATCGTTTGACAGCCCTAGTATTATTTATTTATGAAAAAATAAATGTCATGTGTTCTGGGAAAAAGCATCGGATGTCACTCTTGTACATTAGTAAAGTCTAAAAATATATTGAATGTCAGTTTATTGTCAAATTTGGGTTTTCAATAAATTACTATTCTGTAACATCTTGTTTATCATCTCTGAATATATCTTGGGGAAAATTCACTAGATTAGTGCAGAAAAATAGCGATTTATAGTGGCAAGCTGAAAAGACGTGTCTTTCTCTTTAAAGCTACACTAGGCTCGTTTCCATTACAGATTTGCGCAAAACTTTTGCGATATTTTCCAAATGTCAATAAAAAACTATTGCGGAATAACGGTGTTTCCATTGACCGATGTTATGCGACTAAAATATCTTTTTTTTTTTCCTCTCGCGATAAGTCATTCCAAAAATCATGGCAACGGACTTTGGTAGGTTTATAACCTATTTCACAGCCATGCACCGCACTAGACATTATTATTATTAATGGAAGGAGACGTGGTGTGTTATCCAAGCATTAATGGCTGGGAAAGACACAGAGTTCCTGGGTGTTTCTCCCTTATTTCTGCTTCCATGTCTTGATGGCATTTCTTTGAGGTTTAGAGAGGCTATTCCTGTAATTATTGTTTCTTTTTTTTTTTAATGAATTTAATAAAAACTCTATCTCATATTGTGTCCAAATGGTCGTTGCAAAACGAAAAATGAACGGTTGTTGTATTTTTAAAACGCAAAGTTGAACACCAACATTTTAGTTTGACCACACCAATGCTGCGCTATATACATCTCAACGAATTTTCAGATATTTGTTAATGACTTTTTTTGCTCCCTTTAAAACATTTAAAATATTCACAAATTTATATGGGAAAAATGTAGATTTTACTGGTTTCTAAGGCCAAATTAGAACCTGGATATTTATATTATTTTTCCCGCAGTGCTGTAGGCTATAGGTGAGTTATTATAAATGCATCTGAAAAAATAACGAGCTAAAAACATAATCTCCGGATGCACCTTTTAGAGAGAACTGCACCTTTCATACGGATTACATAATCAGAAGGTATTAGTTTGCGATTCGAATTTGTTCTTTTTAAAGTGGACATTTAAAGCTTTAGTCTATAAAGGATATTGTTTCAGTTCTCGCGCTCCAGTTTACGAAGATCATAAAGCTCGCCTGATGGTTTTATTTTATTTTACAAAAGCACAATGTTTTCTTGCTATTTTGACATTAGGCAAATAAAAGTAGTGGCGAATAATGTATTATTATTTTCTGTATAACCAGAAGTGATAGAGTATTTTAAGTTGACTCCACTGTTGATGGAAAAATGAAAGTGTTCACGGCGTGCCCGCGCCTGTCTGCCATCCAGTGTGTGCTCCAAACTCCGCACACACTCTTGGATATTGGTCAAAATCTAGTGTTTATTTGTGATAATCTTAGACCTATTATCATTATTGTCCAACCTGTAGGCCTACTATGAATGAGATGTGACGAATTGCTTTGTTCCTTTTTTGGATAAAAGCGTCTTCTACATGTAGCCTCGTAAATGTTATAATAGGCTAATGATGATAATTATTATTATTATTTGCGGACACGGACCTAAAACACACTCCGTCTTCTAAGTCAGGTGACTGTAAATGCGCAAAATCCGTTTCCATTGCAGTTTTGCGAAAAAATCCTTTTTCGAATTGCCTGAAAAACCTCCCCATGCGAGCGTAAAAACTTTTTTGCGATAAACAAGAGTTTTTGCGAAATTGACGTGAGCGTATTTTCATTTCGCAATTTCAATTTGCGCGAATTGAAAGGTAACGGAAACGCAGCTACTGTGTGATTTTTACCCCCATCTAGCGGTGATATGACCATCCAGTGAATATTATTTTCTGTTCCTCTCAATTCCGATTTCGTTTTAACTCCTAAAGATTAACATTGCTTCCAGTTCGACCTCGTCCATGAGTGTTAACTCAAACGTAAACACTAAAGGCGAAGCTTGAATTAACGGGTATGTCCCTCTTTGGCTAATGTACTTTCAAGATGGAGGGGCAACATGGCGACCGACATTAGAACCTCTTACCCGTATGTATTTTCAATGGCATATTATACACTCACGAGAATACTTTATTACTTGAACGAAGTGAATATACATTAATGAGCTCATATATTTTTGAAAGAACTAAGTGTTTTTAGCTAAGAATAAACTAAAAGATTTACTCTATTTATCAAGTGTGCCGCACAAGCCCACAAAAGTGAAGCCAAAACGTCTCGATCGCCCCCCTGTGACCGGACCTAGTATAGGTCATAAAAACCCCACCTCCCCATTTTATTCAATGGGACGTGAGACCATTAAAACAATTAAAATAAACTTCACATATCCTTTTTCCAAAGATAGTTTCTGTCAGTTACTGTAGTTTATATCACGCTGATGTAATTTCAAATGTTTGTTTTTAAAATAAGTTTGTATTTAGTTAGCTATTTGATGCTTTAAACACGGTGCTGTGACATCATGATTGACAGCTGTGATTGACAGGTTGTCTGTGTGAAGTAGTCACTGCTGAAGCACCAGCTGACTTTTTTCATAATGTTGACTGTGGTTAGTAGTTGTATTTACGAGTAGTTGTAGTTGTAGTAACGAGGTACTGCAATCAGCGGACATCATTGGAGACAAAGGCCACTTAAGAAATGTGCGGGGCGTGTGCTTGCAAAAGATTCAGCGAGAGTGAGGGCGCGGCTTTACTTCCTGCTTACGACTGCGCATGACTGGTCCCGAAAACGCAAAGTGCGCAGACTCAAGTCCCAAGATGTCAGCGCCATATCGGGACATTGGCGGCTTCAGTTCTTTCTGATGGAAAAGAGCGAAGGGGCGTCGTCCATCTTTTTTTACAGTCTATGCTCTTAACACTACAAAGACAGTTTCGCCTATCAAAATAAATCACATAACAGAATGAAGGTCCCGCCAGTCCTGTGTAAACTACAATGGCAAAAAAGACAATAAAAAAGGAGTGCCAGTCATCCCGCTTACAGGACGTGGCAGTTAATTAAACCTGTTTTTCTCAAAATTTCATTTCTGAATTCACAGCGATCAGCCGACTTCATATGACCATAACGTTTGTTACAGTCAAATTATAAAATAAATAAAAAGAGATTTGGAAAGGGCTTGAACTTTAATATAATGACAAATCCTGTAAAATGTCAAATTTCATCATGTCGTGGGTTTTCCCAGATTACATTACAAATAATCACTGTCAGGACAAATCATAAAGTGCTTCGAACTGTTTTATCTATAAAAATCTGTCACTGACTGACTGACTTTTTTTTTTTTTTTATCTGAGTAGAATGAAGATGGAAATCAGCGCAAAAAAGCCCTTCAGCAAGCAGTTGACAAAGCCAAAGTGGGACGTGAAGTTAATGTGCGTTCACCTCTGTCTCTTACTTACTAGATTACTACACTGTGTAATGTTGGTGGGCTGTTTCTGACTACCGTTTTTGTGTGCGTTTAGGATGAGAGAGAGGATCTCCTGAAGGAACTCGTGGCATTGAAAAATCAGAGAGATCATCTGAAGGTTGAACTGGAGAAGTATAAAGAATGTGATCCAGAGGTGGTGGAGGAGATGCGTAAGTAATATTTAGAAATATTATGCATGGATGAAAATCTCAGAAATCAGCAGTTTTATCAATAACATTTTTGTTAATTAAAATAAATCTGAAATAAAATCTAAATAATTAGATTATTTGAAAATTAAAAATGTTGTCTTGGCAACTAATTCAAAATAAGTTTGAGCACTAAAATTACTAACTGGAATAAAACTAAAAATGAAATACAAAATAAATTAATACTATTTAGAAAAAAAATAAAATAAAAATGACAGAAATTAAAGTAAAATTAAAACAAAAACGAAAAGTATAACAAATAAAAGGCAATTTAAAATATTCAACAAGCCATATTATCCATTCCACCTTATTCTGCGCCCGTTCTATTTCCCATGATTCATTGCATGCTCAACTGACTAAACGGTTTTCTACTTCCTGTTGAAGTATTTGTTTACATAGAATGCTAGCACTCTAGTCCAGACCACTCATCTATCAGGGATGTGATTTTTCCGGATTAATCCGGAATTCCGGATTTTCCGACCTGAAAATGTGACCTACGTGAATCATGCAGATCTGTAAAAAAATTAAAAAGGGGAGGGGTACGGGTGTCGGTTGGGTCGGCTGCCGGTCTGGAGTGAAAAAGAGAGGTAATGAGGACATAACTGGCTGACATGCGTACAGATTCTTCCTTCCTTTCCAAGTATCAACAAGGACGTACTTGCGTTCAGCTCGTTCACCTGCTCAATTTCGTACCTCAGTCGCTCTCGCGCTACTGTGTTATCGTTGTCAGTTTACAAGAACATCACCGTAAGGTCCCCAGTAGGGCTGGGCGATATATCGATAAAGTTCAAATTTGCGCTATGATCCTTGCTCCAAGCTACTGTAGCTGCTGACTGCTTTTGAAAAATATGAATATCGTGCATTCTATCAGTTTTAGTTCTGACGCCTCCGTCTCAACAGCATTAGTGTACAACGCGACAAATACTAACATAAAGTATTAACGCAGAGGAACGGCCAAATCAGTTCAGTGAGTTCACAAAAGTTCATTATTTGCATGTGCTTTAAAGCCTTGCCGGTTAAATGTCATTCACTGCTGATGCGCTGTTCTGAGCACTAACACCCGACGCGCACATGCACTAAAAGCTTGTCTAACAGTGCCTGGTTGCTGGACTAAGTTATCTTTCGAGTCTTAGTTCGCTAATACTCTCAAATACACACACGGTTTACAGAAGAAAATTTGGTTATGTCTAAACTGAAAACGATAAAATTGAGAGAAATCTGCTTGTCAAATGCGCGTGTTTAAGACGAGTCACCTACAGGTCTTAAAGTGACAGTAGCCCTAATAATAAACACGCAACCGCTTGTCCTTAAAGGGATAGTCGACCCAAAAATAAAAAATTCTGTCATTATTTATTCACTAAAATGTTGTCCCAAACCTGTATTAATTTATTTCTTGTGCTGAACACAAAAGAAGATATTTTGAAGAATGTGGGTAACCAGACAGTTGCTGGTCCCCATTGACTTCCATTGGGAAAAATGTACAATGGAAATCAGTGGGGTACATCAACTGTTTGGTTACCCACATTCTTCCAAATAACTTCAACAGAAGAAACAAACTTATTCAGGTTTAAAACAAGTTGAGAGAGTAATTAATTACAATTACAATTTTTGAGAGAACTATATGTAATGTTAATAAAACAACAAAACAGAAAAAATCACTCACTGCTCTTGACTGAGAACTTTAACAGTCGCTTTAATATGAATTAATTAATAGGCTAAAGTTTACAGCGAAGACCCTCATAGAGAGAAGTTAAAAAGGCTCTCCATTTGCTCAATTATTTGAGATTTGTGTATCTCTTTTATTGCAGCTCCGCTAACAATTTAAAGCTCTCTAGTCAAGTGCACTGATCAACATCTTTTTGTTGTTGTACAGCCTGTTTCTGCTCCTGGCAGTTTTTCAATGCACACATACAAAACCAACTGATTTTTTTCACTACCACAGTGTTACCGCGGGTCTTTAAGTTTCAAAATGTCTTAAATTTAATGTTGTAACATTTTTTAAATACCTAAAATGGTATGAACAAAATTCTTAAAGAGATAGAGATACCAAAAATGAAAATTAGCCCATGATTTAATCACCCGGCCTCAAGTCATCCTAGGTATATATGAAATTCTTCTTTCAGACGAATACATCTGAATTAAATTATATTAAAGGGGTCATGAGAAATAAAAATTTTCTTGAGGTTTTGACATAAGAGGTCATAATATCCTGAAAGTTTCAGAATCTAAAACTTCCTTGTTAGTCCAAAATCAACTTTTATTGTTACCAGGCCCAGTGAACAACTTGTCCTGGAATGTGCCTGTTTATGTCGTAATAAGGTAGTGCTTTGGCGTGTAATCAACTTTGGCTCCGCCCAGCGCATTAGTGAGATGAGGAAGAGAGAAGAGCACAGGGTCTAAAAAATAACATTACCTTCCAAAGAATCCTAATGCTAGGAATGTGGATATTTATTTTACAATAACATTTTACAAATGTTATGTTCCAAGGCTGTGCAGGGGATGTTGGGACTTTTCATACCCTTCCCACAGAAAAGAAATGTCAACAGGTGTGGTTGATGTTCATTTCTAATCGGATTCCGCAACAGTTTATTCGAAGTTGTTAGTTTGCTCTGCCCATTTCACCACGGACTTATTTTCTAACCTGGGACAATATCAAGCAGGCTTCTCTCAGCGTCTCAATATTGTAGAAAGGGGAATTCCAATTATATTCCCGCAAGCAATAAGTAGTGATTTTATTTACAATGATTTATCATTATCTAGGTCCAGCGTAAGATCCTAGTACAGTAACAAATAGCAAACTCATAACTAAATAGTATGACGCTGAGATTAATATTTCTTGCCTGTGTTGTCATATAAATCTACAAAATAATACTGTGTGTTGATACATATTATGTAAATTCCCTTTTGTCAAATAATTTTACTTTTGTCTATTTCATCAACAACATGTCAGGGGCTAACTTTCGAATATTCAAAAATCGTGACTCATCCCTAATATTTATTTAGTTTTAACACAATCTCTTTGCCTTTCTTTAAACACATTATTAGTGTATCAGCAAAATACAATATCAGGTGACCTCAAAATCATATGTATTGATGTACATAGAACATAAACCAATTTCAGGACACATGAATCATGTCTTGAGTATTTTAAAACTAGTTTTGTTAAAATGCTGGTTTAAGTTAGTTTAATGTGTCACACCCTGTTTAATGAATTAAAAGAATCTGAGATGGATGATTTATTTTGAGATTATATGGTCTTGTTCTGTTTAGACATGTGGCATTAATTGTATTTGTGCAGGTCTTAAAAAGTCTTACATTTGATTTTAAATACTGTAGACACCCTGAAACCAAAACACAGCTGAAGTTCTACACAAATGTTCAATGCCTTGTTATAATATTCCTGACCCATCGCCGTGAGTAATCATCTCTCGCAGGTGCTGGTGGAGATTATTACTCACGTCTCTTGAGAGAAAATATCATTTGTAACCTCTCTTTACATCATCCACTGCTTTCATCACCCCATCCTTGCAGTCTCTTTAACGACCCATCCAGTCTAAATGCTGTGAAAATGTCAGTATTCTCTGCTGAAATACTCAGTGCTTTCTCTGCCTTGGATTTGTTGTTATCTTTAGTTTTTTTTTTTAATTTACATTTAAAATTGGCTTACAGACAGTCTGAACTATTGCGTCTCCCTGAGGTGCCATTTTCTAAAAATATGTTTAAAGGGGTCATATGATACGATTTTCTTGTTTTCCTTTTTCTTTAGTGTGTTATATAGCTGTTCGTGCAAGTATAAGATCTGAAAATTTACAAAGCTCAAAGTGTCAATTTTTTTTATAAAAGTTAAGGCTCAGCCATGCCTTCCTAAAACGCTTAGTTTAAACAAGCCCCCACAAATCTATGGTGTAACATTTATTCTCGCTGTATTATTGTTGTCGCCGGCGCCGCCATATCGTGGAGACGCTGTTTTTCGTTGCAAAAGCGAAACTACTTTCTTTGGCCTTCCAAAAGAGGACACAATTAGAAAACAGTGCTTAAAGGGATACTCCACTTTTTTTGGAAATAGGCTCATTTTACAACTCCCTCAGAGTTAAACAGTTGGGTTTTACCGTTTTCGAATGTATTCGGCCAATTTTTTTATATATATATAGAAGAACCAGACAGTTTCTGGTCTCATTGACCACCATAGTATATTTTTTTCCTACTATGGAAGTCTATGAGACCAGAAACTGTCTGGTTGCTGATATTCTTCTAAATATCAGAAAATCGTCTGAATGGATTCGAAAACGGTAAAACTCAACTGTTTAAATCTGGGGGAGTGGTAAAATGAGCCTATTTCCAAAAAAAGTGGAGTATCCCTTTAAGCTTTATTTACAACACTGTTCCAGAATTAAAATTTAAAATTTCTAAACTAAAATTCTCGACTGTGTGCTGCGCATCTTTCGGTGGACTGTTTTCAGAATCTGGGAGAGTAAATGGCCGGCTGTGTACAAAGACTGATTCTAAAAAGTGGGCAATACATCTTTGCAAGTACAAGTTTGGTTTGAAGATGAAAAACGTACCAAGCACAAGGTTCTCTAACCTTTCATGATTTTTAACAAGCACTCACTGTGTTCAGGATTAGGGATGCCACAGTTCTCAATATTATATTGAACCATTCGGTACGACGGTATTTTTGTTCGGTTTTACGTTTAAATAATTTATGTGAGTTTTATTTCTCTCCGAATTGACTGTTTGTGTGTGCCTGTAAGTCTACGAGCTGAGATGAATACACTCCTCCCCGCGACGGCTGTGAGCAAGCTCTCTTAATAATTCCTAAAAAGCTCAGTTCATCAGTTCAGACAGTTCATCGCGATCTCGACAAATCCCTGTTATTATCAATGAAGCTGAATGCACAATGAATCTTTCATAATATCCACAGATTCCACACCTTGCACCTTGTTTGTTAGAAATAGAGGATTTGCCAGCATACAGAATTCAGCACTAAAAAAAAAATCAGTTTTGAGCGGTGAGGGGAGTCTTTCGTAAATGCTTCTGATTGGCCATTGCACATATGCAAACATGTTAAGAATAGAAACACTGGCCTGTAAATCGTTTCTATTTTGTTTAAGTTAAATAAAAATAACAAAAATCTATTCGTTTTCATTAGGGCTGTCAAAACAATTAATCGCATCCAAAATAAAAGTTTGTGTTTACATAATATATGTGGGGGCACTGTGTATAATTATTTTAGATATATAAACACACACACATGCTTGTATATATTTAAGAAATATTTTCATGTATATTCTGTTTATAGATTTATATATAATTTATATTATATATAAATATTTTATATAAATATTTTTTTTTTAAATATACATGCATGTGTTTTTTTATATATATATACAAAATAATTATACACAGTGCCCTCACATATATTATGTAAACACAAGCTTTTAATTTGGATTGGATCGTTTTGACAGCCCTAGTTTTTATGTTTTATTCATAGATATTTCTAGTTTGCGGGAGTCCCGCGAATCGTTTTATTCTCCCGCAACCCGCACACACAGAGTGAGTGTGTTACGGCCCGTGCTCGGGAAATATTATGCTCGGGCAGAGAATCTTAGTTCTAGTTCACGCTAAGAAACCGAGAGTTGTCATCCAGTCTTTTTGGTAGAGAGAGAGAGAGATGAGGAAAACAAACAGGGATGCAAATTGAAATTATCACAGCTGGAAAAATTATCGAGCTAATTGTTTTTAATCGTGCGATTAATTGATATATAGACTATCACGACAGGCCTATCCATTAGTCAAAAGTCTTGTGGACAGAGATATTTAGTATGTGTTTTGTGGCCTTATTTCAGAAACTTATTTTTTCAATAAGCATGCATAAACGAAATTCTCTCAAAAATACAACAAAAATACTTGTTCATAAATGTTGCTCACATATTATGGTAGCCCCGCAACTGAAAAAAGCACAATTATCAGGGCATGTCAAAACATCTCAAGGACCCCAAAAACACCTTAGACCCCAGAGGGTTAAGATTGAGCTACTGTAGTCACTTGGACTATTTTAACAATGTCTTTAATAACATTTCTGGGCAGGCAAGTTTCAATCCCTTTCAAGCCTATGGAGGAGTGAGCCAGCTCTCACATTTAATCAAAAATATCTTAATTTGTGTTCCGAAGATGAACGAAGGTCTTGCGGGGTTGGAACAACATGAGGGTGAGTAGTTACTGACAGAATTTTCATTTTGGGGTGAACTAACCCTTTAAGTAAGTTTGTTGTTTTCACAAAATAAACTCCTTCATGGTGACAATAATAAGCGCTAATCACCTTGTTATGAATTAATATTCACTGCATTGGAAAAGAGATTTCGCTGTTATTTATATTCAAGGGAAACCTAATTGATCTTGAAGGTTTTATTATTTTCTCCACTTTAGTGACGAGGGCTCCACGCAAGTTATCAAAAGGTTACTGGTATGAGTCCCAGTTGGGACACCCAGGGGACGTTGAGTCATTACCAGAGGGCTGCTGAGATTGAGCCTTGAGCGCTAAACTTAACCCTGATTAATTCTGAGGTGCTGAGCATGGCAGCGCTGTCATTACACTTTGTAGAGCAAATGTATTAGTGCCTTTCATTAAATAACAAGCATGATATTCAGATTATAAATCCTTTTAGTTATTTTGAGAAAGGAAAAAAGAAATTCTGTTCAATTGCTAAATGATGAGTGCATTTCAATAATACATAAATCAAACAGACTCTGTGCGCTCGATGGTTTTGATTCATTAAACGAATGATATGCCCTTTTCACAAGATGTAAAATAAGTCTCTGATGTCCCCAGAGTGTGTATGTGAAGTTTTAGCTCCAAATACCTCACAGGTATTTTTATATAGGATGTTAAAATTGTCACTTTTTGAGGGTGAGCAAAAACACACAGTTTTTGTGTCCCTTTAAATGCAAATTTGCTGCAGCTCCCGACACAGGGGGGCAGAGCTACAACCGCTAGTGTCCTGAAAATTTCAACTTTTAGCCTTTTATGTTCAAACCGGAATCAGACAAAGATGGACAGACTCAAGAAGAAGTGACAACATGTAGACAACATTTCTGAATGGTTAGCTGATGAATTTGCGTACCTTACGTTTAGTTATCTTCTAGTCATTGATCAGCATATTATGTCATGATAATTCTGTCATGATAATCTATAAATTGTGTTTATTATAGACATGATTTATAGTGTCTATAATAAGCCCCTTCATCATTATTTTAAGGACTGCTGTGCTCTGTTTTGGATTCAGTGGATTCATTTGCTGTGTTTGTTTTCTCCTCTATATTCAGTAGCAGTGTTGCTGTTCAATAGTAGTGCAGGAAACATTGTCCGCACGTTATATTACACTGTTAAGTCTGCATCGCAGAAGAATGCACATTCCAAAACCAGTACTCTTTTTCGTTCTTTTTTTTTAAATTAAGCTATTTTTAATAATTAAGTTATAAAAAATTAAGTTATTTTTTCCGAATTATTATTTTCAGTTTCCAACCCTCGTGTTCTTTTGTATGGAAAAGATTTATTATATCCCCACTCCCTGGTATAGACCTTATTCAGACCAGCGCCATGACAGGTATGAAAGTGAGGCTGTGAGGGATAGACTTACCGTGTTTCCAATGGCACCCGCTGTTAAAAGCTGAATAAAGCTCCTAGATTACTTACAATTTTCCACAGCTTACATTGTCGGGAGTTTTTTGTCAACTGAAATTTCTTGGAAAGATATTTTTCCAGTGTTTCATAAGCAGAACAATCCGAAAACACATTAAATAACAGTACAGCCCATTGAAGAGATGCATATCTATCCCTCACAGCCTCGCTTTCATTCTCATTAAAAATCAAATATGGCGCTCCCGTGAATAAGGCGTATTGTGAATTTTGAGAGCTCTTATATTTATTTACATTCACCACCTGACCTGTTCTATTGCCCTGTTGCTCTGCAGCGTTATGCATCTGCTCCTGTCAAGTCAATATGCACAGGGAGAACACAAGGCATTCAGACTGCAGATTTATATGCCTTTTTTCCAGATTGAATTTAACCCAAAGCCTCAGAATGGCTTTTGAGCATTTGTTAATCTAGCTCTGAAATTGAAGTGGCATGGGCAGCACATTCAGTATGATGGATTACATATCAAAGTGGCTCTTCTAACTGTCTAAGAAGAAAATCTATGGACTCTATGGAAGAGAGACTAGCTAGATGATGTACACTCATCTCCTGCACTTTGAGTTGTTCAGTTTCACAAATCACATGCAGGATCTGCAAGGTCGAAAGTTTAACAAGACACCAACTGCATCTAGCAGATAAGATGTTGTCAATGTCATCAAGGAATTTACTGACAAACACATCTGTTAATGAAGTTGTATTTCACCAATGACAATGAAGACGAGACAAAAACTATTAAAGATGAAAATTACAAAATCTATAAAGAATATGATTGTTTTAAATAATCTTATCACACAGGCATACACACAACGTGATCATGCGACACTGTTATGTTTCCAAACTTTTGACTAATAATATACTATATATACAATAGACAATATATTGTTTTTTGGTTGTTTTTTTGTTTTTTCACTTTAATTTTATTGTGTCAACTAAAAATAGGTTTTTATTAAATGTTGATGTTTAAATTATATATATATATATATATATATATGTATGTGTGTGTGTGTGTGTGTGTGTGTGTGTGTATAGCTAACAGTCAGATCTGACTCTTGGTCATGATATAGCCATCTCTTGTCGTACATGAGAAACTGTTCATGAATTTTCTTGGCAATGATTTTTTTTTCCGGGGTAAGTTGCCAGGCCATTTGCATGGCTTGGGAATCACACACATGCATTTACACCTACGGTCAATTTAGAGTCTTCAATTCACCTATACTCCATATTTTTGGATTTTGGGGAAACCTGAGCCCCCGAAGGAAACCCACACAGACATTGCAAACTTCAAACAGAAAAGATTCAGCAGGGACTCGAAACAAGGGCAGTGCTACCCACTGAGCTGCACCATATATATATATATATATATATATATATATATATATATATATATATATACATATATACATATATATATATATATATATATATATATATATATATATATATATACTGGAATGAATGAATATGACATTGTTAAATATTGACTACATTTAAAGGATATTTTTTTATCAAAAAAAGAAAGACTGAATTTAAAATTATGAACTTAAAATCTCACAATGTAACCTGAAAAGTATGGCCTTGCTAACATATTCATCCTTTTTCTAGGTAAGGCCAACATTACAGCAAAAGAGGCCGTGTCTAGGTGGACAGGTAAGTCATTTGCACGCTTCACACCTCATTTCAAGTCACGTGATGCGTCCACAGGTTCTGAAATGTAGGCCACAGACAATCCTGATAATCCAGTTTTGTCAGATCTGTCTTAGATCAGTCCAGCCTTAGATCTGCACATATAGTATTTATTATTCAAGCACATATAGTTGTCTCAGACTGTTCTTTGTCTAATGAAATAAAATATCGTGTGCAGTGTTTTGAAATACGACCGAATATCTTGTCTGGTTGCGAAGGTGATCACAATTGGCCGTTCTCAAATATTGGTTTGATGCAGAAGTGTTGTTGATTTTGATACCGTGGCCCAAAGTCCCAGTCTTATTTGTGGCTGAATAAAGTGAACTTGCATGTTTTTGTAACTCCTGACTGCTGTGCAGTTCAAACCCTTGGTTATTCCCAGGCATGATTTTTCTGGAATGCGGCAGACACAGACATGCATACCACTTAACTTCAGGATGGAGATTCCTTTATGCACTTTGCAAACGCAACTACAAAAGTGGTCACAGATGAGCAGTGTACGAGAACTTTTGGTGCGGGCATGTTTCGGAAAACAGCAGGCCTGTGAAATGGGAAGGGTTTAATGGTCTGTTTACATTTAATAGATCAGATTTCAGCCAAGAGTCAAACACTGTACAATGTACACTAGGGAATCGCAAACACATGTAGGTTTTACTATCTTACTGAGTGATCTCATAGATGGAATGGTATGTATGCGGAAATGATTTAATGTTTCAAATTTCAAAGTTTCAAACATTTCAAATAGTGAAAACAATTTCTTATTGAAATGTAAAATATCTGTATTAAAAGGGAAACCAGTGCCTGTTCTCTAAATGTATAATTATTACACTTAACTGTCTTGCTGTTTTTAGAACCGGATGTTGTTATAATTGTGTAACCTTCTATAGTGGTAAATGTGAGACGGCAAATATTATTTTTGTATTCCCATTTGCTCCAATACCAAAAGAAAAACTCTGTGATGGCATTACCATGACTTTCCAAAGGATGAAAAAAATATTGAGAAATTGATTACAGCAAGTCAAGAGAGAGAAAGATGTCATTCCCTCAACGATTCTAATACATTAATGCATTGTGAGCATTAATTAATTTTTTTTGGTAACACAAAACTAAAGCATTATAAATGTATATCACATTTATTTTATTTATTTTTTTAAACTGGAATATGAAAAACTGTTATAGATTTGGAAACGTGTCGTCACAGTCTGTGAAAGGGCCCATTAAAAATTCAATTTCTGAGATTGTTGCACAATGACTAAGATGAATAGTATTCTTAATCATAATTCATCTGAATTCACATCATGATTTATCTGAATTGTTTTTTGTGTCATATGTGTGTCATGTTTCACTTTCATTCTTTTCCAGATAATGTTTTTGCAATCAAATCCTGGGCAAAGAAGAAGTTTGGCTTCGAGAACACCCACTTGGACAAAGCTTTTGGAATACCAGAGGACTTTGACTATATTAATTGACCAAAAATTCACAGCCTCGTGGATCTGGTGATTGTGTTCAACACTCCACAATCAAGCTTTATTCGCTTACATCAGTTTGTTTTACATTTTGTTCTCAGCTCTGCATGTTGGAGACAAAGCTGTAAGCTGTATACATTGCGAAGAGTGCAGTGTAAATTCTCAGCAGTGCCCCACCCTTGAAATTTGAACCTTGTCTAGTCTAAGGCAAACTTCAAGATTGATTTGTCAGCATAAATGGATAAACGATGGTAAAAATGCTCCCGGCGTGTAAGCGGAGAAGGTGTTGTGTTAACCCTTGGCTGCTCAGAGATGCACCCGATAACTACACTGACTGTTTGGACACGTGTTGATAGAGAAACTGAGCTTCACTGATCCTAGGATAATGAGGTGCACATCAAAGGTCAATTCAAGGAAATCAATCACAGTTTAGAGTTAGTTTGATGTAAGGCAAAATTGTTTATGAAAAAGATTCTAATGGCAAAAGCATGCATGTTTCTGTATAAAGTATTCTTGTTCATTTCAATTCAGAAGATTTTTTTGTTTGCGTTTTGGTTTAATCAGTGACCACTTTTTCACAGGGCACATTTTTGTATGCTGTAGCTAAATATGAAAAATGTTCAATGGCTAATAAATGCACGTTTAAGCACATTTTGCAATGTCCTATATCAATTTGCAACATCTACATCTATTAACTACATTTAAATGCATGAAAACACTACATAAACACACAGAAAGAGAGAAATTGATACATGTACCAGTAGTTTCTAAGTTTGTTGAATATAATTAATGCTTGTTTATTTCAACAGTATTACGTAAAAAAAAAATCATTGCTTGTGAATTGGTGTAATCATTTAAAATAAACTTTATTAATCAATATACGATTTTACACGAAAACAAAAAAGCTTTAGTAGATTAGTTAAATCGGTGGAGGAAAAAACTTGATTGATTGCATACTTCTGTGCTTTTCTTGTTGAGTGCTTCAGAAATACATGTACATAGTGTTTTTTTAATGTGTATTTTTTTTTCAATTTATTTTAGGTTTTTTTTTCCCAAGACAATAATATTGAATGTTTAAGGGTTTATATTTTTAAACAAGTTTTATTAATCCATAATTATGTACATTTAAACCGAAAACTAAGGCTGAGTAATTGGTTATTCAGGTGTAGATCTGCTATTTGACGTACAACATCAAAATTATGACGTCCCAATTTTTTACTTTTTAGGACATAAATGTCACTTTAGAATTTGCTTCATGACTGTAATAATTTTGACTTTGATGTTTGTCTAGAAATTGGTTGTCCATTGTTTCCAATGACCAAAATATTGGATATCTGAAGGGTTAATGACCTTCCATTTCTTTGTGAATGTTTTAAAAATATAGCAATGTGATTTAAACAGTACCATTAAACTGTCGCAGTGTCAGTCAACTGTCCGTTTGTGCCCTGCTGGCGTTGGTCGGGGTTTGTTTTCCCCCGACTGAATATTTTCAAACAGCGTTGTCTGTGTCTGTTGGGCCAGTGTGTGAACATGACAGTCTTCATAAAATTCTAAATCCAACGAAAAACTTGTTTGTTGGCGTGTGTGTGCTGTGTGAAATGTGAATTGGTCAGTAGACTGTAGTAGCTCGTAACTTAGATGGTTGATTCGCTTGCAGTGTAGCTGGCTTGTCTGGCTGTAGTGGGCGACACTTACACACTCGCTTAGGTACTGTTGAGAAAGGAGGGAGGGTGTGAGTGAGAGAAAGAGAAAGAAGTGAAGCCAGGGAGCTCAACACAGCCAGCATGGCGAGCCAAAGGGACTTCACACACAGAACAACATGGATTAATGTCCTTCTACGACTCCTACAGCTGATATTGCCGTACATTCAACACGGAGAATCTCAGTTTCAAGGTGAGGGAGACGGAATCGTCTTATTTAGTTTGTTCACGAATGCAACGCGAGTGTGAAAATGTCGGAGGAACTGCCGAGGGCTGATTTGACAAGTATTCAAGTGCACTCGTTTTGCTATAAGGACACAGTATTCACCCGAAAGCTTATCTATTTTATTCTAGGTTCATTCGTCTGTCTATCTGCATAAGGATTTATCTTTTGATTCAAATCTGAAGACAGACTGCTTAAGCGTTTTTGGCCAGTTATTGGTTTCGTTCGATTTCCTGTGTTAATGCGATATGCTACAAGCTCATATATCTGCATAGCTGTTATTCAGTGCAGTCTATGGGAACTAAGCGTGTATTCGTTGTTCGCTAAAGAAAACACAAGCTACGAACAGTATTAATGCTCATTTAAGTGTGTTTCCAGCGGCATGTAACGTTATGTAGATTGTTGTCATGGTGTGAGCTCTGGACTAAAATAGCTTGTCCGTTCAATTGCACGCCTTTGTCATCCACGCCAGTTCATATACTGCTTACTGTTCAACTACTGCAAACCAAACATTAGATAACGCATGATAAGGCAAGCACTAGTGTCAATTTCGGATTTCCTGTATGTTTGTGTAGAGACAGGAATTGGCCTGGTGTTTCTTGATCTGCTCGCTTGACGTTATATGTTTGTTATCCCTTCTTTCTGAAGCTCTGACTCAGATGACCAGCGTGGTTGAAGTTTGGCAGGAGGACGCAGACTTCTTCATGCCATCGCAGGTATGTGAGCTGTTTAAAAGAAAAAAAATGACGTCATACGCTGGACGTTTTTATTACAGTGCAACTTCACTTCATTGTGACCCGAAAGCACGTGCAAGACATGGTGCATTGTAATGTTGTTACATTTTCAAAGGTGGCGAAAAAATCTAAATAACTCTATTTTTTCATTTTCATTTTCTATATGATTTATTGTCTATTGATTTTTGCAGTGCTTATATGGGCAATGCGATTGTTTATTTAGCTTGGTGAAATGCGTTTCCATGTGGAGGCGGGAACTGGGAGGCATCTTTCTGTTAGGACTCTTGGATCCTTAAAGAACACAATACATTGATTTTTACACGGTCTCATGTTTTCCTCTGAAATAACATACAGGCATTAATTCCAGCAGCATATATTACGAAATCTTTTATGTGATTTTTAAATTATTAAATGGAATTTGTAAAGGTATAGTTCACTCAGAAATGAAAATGTTTTGACTTACTGTTCACTTTTGACTTACTGTTGAACTGTTTTACCGACTATTCTTCTATTGTATGGACAAAAACGCTTAGACATTTCTCAAATTATCTTCTTCTTGAGGGTGAATAAATGACAAGATTTTCATTTTTGGGTGAACTATCCCTTTTAAGGGAAATGTCAAGCAAAAATGAAATTAGTATTGTTGTTACAAACGTGTATGACTTTCTGTCATCAGTGAAACACAATAGGTGATGAAAATCAGCCATGGCTTTACTACAAATAAAAACAAAAAACTTTGGTTGTTGTAGTTAAATCATGGTAGCCATAAAATTAAGCATGCTTTTGCAACACTAACCATAATTTAACCATGGTATTTGTAATTAATCCACAAAAAAAAAAAAAAAAAAAAAAAAAAAAAACATGGTTACTCTTTTTTAGAACTGAGGAAAAAGATAACTTTAAATTTTTGGGTTGTATTATCCCTTTTAAGTTAATGTCTTCGCAGTGTCACAACCTTTGTTTGACCACATTGAATGCTAAATGTTTTGTCTGTTTATGAGTCAGTTAATTAAAACCATGTACCAAAATAACAAACTAAAACAGAAGTAGAAATTCATAAAAACTGGACATTTTGTTTAGGGACGCCAAAAATGATAGGCCGAAAAATGTCATTTTCGGGTTTTGTCCCAGAATTTTAATTTCGGTGCTTTTTTTATTATTTAATTTTTAAAGCAAAAATAATAAAAAAGGAAAAAAAAGGAAAATATATAATAAACAATTGTAAAATTTTAATAAAAATCACAATAGTGTCTAAATGATACTCATATAAGATTTCTGAGATCCGCACCTTAAATTGTGGTTAAGCCGGTTGTATGAGATACATTAAAATGCCATACTTTCCCTCCCTGTGATTAAACTAGTTATTAGAAAGTAAGAGTTTGATTGCCAGGTATGATTTTACACAAATTTGCAATTGCTAGATGCTTCCTGTTTACAGAGGAATAATAATAGCAGTTAGACAGAATAATGAAATAACATATCTAGGTCTATAGAAAAACACAGAAGAGTTGCTGTGATATGCAGAAGAGGTAATGCATTGGTTGTATGATTAAATATCAATATCAGTGAATATATTGATAATAGAGCTATGCAAAACATGACGCCATTAGAATTTTAGCCCAACACCTTTCATAGTTATAAAAGTATGCTGTTTCTAGTGGTGGTGGATTTATATTTATTGATTTATTTATTTATTATCACGATCAGGCGCACAAGACTGATTAAAGATTATTTTTATCATGTTTCCTTTGGGGCAGGAAGCTAAAGCCACACAAACATGCACAGAGACTCTTGCTGCTTCAGGTTGACAGACAATTTGCCATTTTTGTGGTTAAAAGGTTACGCAAGAGACCTGCCTTATGGCTTGAGAATGGTTACAATTGAAGTGGATGGAAAAATCCATTTATAGTTCTTGATTTGTTTAAAGGGTCTTAGTTTGTTGCTTGACAGTACTAGTGGAGGTGGATGCAATGTTATATCAAGCTGTACTGCATGTAATCTTTATGTAGTAGGGCTGTCAAAAATAACGTGTTCATTTCTGTGATATTTAATGTGTTCAAAATATTTAATGTAATTAAATCAAAGTCAGTTTTTTTCATGGCATCCTACAGTGCCACAGTTACCCCTTTTCCACCGAAAAAAGAACTGGTTCGGAACTGGTGCTGGTTCGGAGCTGGTTCAACTTGCGAACCCGTTCAGAACCTGTTTGCATTTCCACTGACTAGAGCGCCCAGGAACGACGTCGTTACATCACTGTGTACGTTGCTTGCAAGTACATTGCATTGGGATTTATCTCTACTCGTGACGTGTACCGAGAAAACTTTGAAAACAATTGAAATATGTAACTCTTTTAATCTTTTCGTTTGATATGTAATCTTTTCTGATAAGTTATGTACCCATGTCTTGTGTCTTTTTTTCTTTCCATTTATTTGTTCCATATCGTGACTGTTTTCTTCTTTGCTTATGTTTCAAAAAATAAATAAATAAATAAAACGCTTGCGTGTTTCTGCAGTTTTTCCTGGCTTTGCGATGGTCAGAAAATATGTTTAAAAGAACGCATCTAAACCTGCCCCAGCCCCCGACATAAACATGACGTGCTAAAAGAACGGTTCTAGTCCAGCAAAGAGTTGGTGCCGCTTTAGAACCAGTTCTCGCGGCCGCGAACCGGTTCTTTTGCTGTCGAAACACAAAGAACTGGTTCGCGCACAGGCACCGGCTCCAAACCGGCTCTCAAAATGCTTTGGTGGAAAAGGGGCTAGTATGAACAGACTATCTGGTTCCACTCACCAGTCCCGGAAAGCGAGAGAGAGCAGCTGACAGTGGATGGGATTTGAGTTCTCTTTTGCTTTAAGTTCGTCTTATCATGCTTGAATGGACAAAAACGCACAAAATGATGTAAAAATTATTTTCTGAAGAAGTATTTTTTTGAAAATTGTCATGGTGCGTCATTGGGGTATTTTTGGGCCAGAGGCTAGAGACTAGCCTACACTCAGTAGAAGGGGCTGTCCTGCATGTTCTCAACCCTCCCATCGAGGGTGGGATCTCTCTCACAGAATGCACACAGTGTCAGCCATCTTTTTTTTTTTTTGGAAGCTAAGCTAGCAGGCTCTTGTTCTGTGGAGAAAGCTGAGTAATAGGGGTTACCATCCTCTTTTTCCCGGACATTTCTGGCCGTCAATGTCCGGGATTCAGCTTTTGCTTTCTGCAGTCACCATTCATTGTTTACATGCACACCTTTTGTTTCAGTCTAACTGAGTTCATTCCGATTGGTGAATCTGAATGTAGTGTTTACATGAACGCTAAACAAGTGATCGGTTGATGTGCATTTTAACATTGCTAAGAAAATTCCCGCTCCTCTGTGAGAGATACAAGACCGGTGTGTCTCACAGGTGTCGCTCATCATCAGTAATCACGCCACCGGCCTTGCGCCGTTCTCCCACGGCCCTCACTCGTCCCAGTCGCCACAGTAAACATGATGAGTGGTGATTGTAGAACACAAAAGCCGAATCCCGGACATTTTGGGCGATCTTGAAACACATTTTTAGGCAGACTCATCATGGAGATTCACTATTAGTCTAGACTACTGAGCTCTGTTACTGGTAGGTGTGGCCTCCTAGGCCAGTGAAGCAAGTGCATTTTGGGAGTTGTTGTCTTTCATACATACGTATAAGCCAAAAATACATTTTCTGGCTTTTCTCAGGAAGATCCAAATTCAAAAATAATTTCACATTTCTTCTACATAAATGACCCATTTTAAATAGACATTCATCTTTCCAGAGGTGAAGTATCCCTTTAATTTTAGGTCTTTATACACCACTGAAAACGTAGTTATGTATGTGATATTGGATTTCTGTCAACAGATCCTCCTAAATATTTCACAATGCACCTTTGAGTTTGGTCTCTTTTCAAAGACTATTGCTGAGGTGAGAAGTTTTTTAAAAATAAACTTAGTTAAAAAAAACAAAGTTAAGTTTTTGAAAAATTATATATGAAATAGCCTATATGTTATAAGAAAAAACACTTTTTTCCCCCCCTAAGATATTGTTGAGCTGTTTTTGTGTAAATGTGTTTTATTTAGTTAAAATATGTTAGATTTAATCTTACTATGTTTTGGGTTTTAATTATTATAATTAAAATAATTATATTTTGGGGTTGTTCTAGCATGACTGGTGTGTCCTATATGATTTGCTCATCCATTAAAAACCTGGATTAATTAAATGAAATTAAAATTAATTAAGGTCACACTCACAAACAGCTTTATGTTTAAAAAACACATTGTCTGCTTGACAACCGGTTAAAAGCAGAGCCATAAATAGACTTTGATTCATTTGTCGTCATTATAGATGGCAAGAGTGATTGAGTAGACCTGCAGCATTCCATGTAAAGAGAACCACCCTCACCCGATGATGGATGGATGCTGCATTTGCTCAGTGCATTCTAAGTACTACACAAGTAAAACTCTACAGATTCACTGTATGTTTTCTATTTTGATGAAGACTCCATACCCTGCAATGCGTTTTCATCCAATCGGTGTAAAATGTGTATTTACCATTACCAGTCATCTGACACCAGGCAACGAAGTGGCCCTACACCTAGTATGCCTGGAGAGCTAAAGTTAGTTCCTATGGATACCCTGCTGTAACACTCGTCAGTCATGGTTTCAATGCTCTCAGTAAGATGGCTAGAAAATTGCCTATGATGTGCTACTGGTAGTTTATGCAATAGTATGGTTATGTGTCAAAATCATACACTGTTCCCTTTAAGTAGTGGTGCTTTCAAAAAAAGGTCAGCTCAAGTATACTTGTGCTCTGAATATATTGGTTTCTGTTTCCATTTTATGTTATTTATTTAGGCAACATTTTTATTTGCAATGCTAAGTGAAATAATGTGATACATTTCTTATTTATTGCATTTCATAATTTGCACTACTGGTCAAAAGTCTGCATTTATTTGGTGAAACATACAGTTTACATTTTATTGCTGTGATGGCAGCCATTACTCCAGTCTTAAGGGTTATTTCACCCATGATTTACTCACCCTCAAGTTATCCTAGTGTGTTTATGACTTTTTTCTTTCAGCCAAATACAATCGGAGTTACATTAAAACATATACTGTTTTATTTTATTTTGCTCTATCCTCTGTGCTTCCGCGTTCGTCAATACCTCATGCGTCGGGTCAGAGGTATTGACTCGTCACTCTTCCGCCAGAACTAGACTTGCGTATAGCCTTTGCCAGAAGCCAATGATTTTAGTTTATATATATATATATATATATATAATTTTTATTTTACAAATACGTATTGCTTCGCTTCAGAAAGCCTTTATTAACCCTCTTGGGCACAGTATGGATTACATTTATGATGGATGTACATTTTTGGGCTTTAGAATCTCTTGCGCTACTCACTCCCATTATAAAGCTTGGAAGTCTAGAGCCAGGATACTTTTTAATATACTGCAAATCTGATTGTGTTTGGCTGGAAAAAGAAAGTCATATACACCTAGGATTGCTTGAGGGTGAGTAAATTATTGGATAATTCTCATTTTTGGGTGAGCTATCCCTTTAAGTGTCACACGATCCTTCAGAATCATTCGAATATGCTGATTGCTGCTCAAGATCACTTCTTATTATTAGCAGTTGTGCTTCTTAAACATTTTTTTTACTGTGATTCTGTGCTTTTTATACTTTTTTTGATGGATGGACAAAAATCTAAAGACCAGTATATATTTGAAAACTTTTGTAAAATTAGAAAATGTTTTCACTTTTGATCAGTTTTATGCTTCTTTACTGGACGAGGGTTTTTTTCTTCCTCAAATAAATAATACAATCATACTGACCCCAAACTTTTAAACCTCAGTACATTTATTTAAAATAAAGCTATAATATACAGTTATGTAATCTATATAACAAATATATTTTTCCCTTCCAGGCAGAGGAGCAGCACAGTGAGAACGTTCCTCGAGAGGAGAGGTGAGAATTTTTCTTTCCCACAAACCCCTTTGAGACTTTAATACAGTATTTGTATTTTTCTTTTTTCTTAGTCTCTGCTTCAGGTATGGTTAGTACAAATATGTTGATGTTAAACCCACAATTTGTTTATTTATTTAACATAGTTTTTAAAATTCTCTTGTCCAAAACTGGAAGAACAAAAGTTTTAGGCTACCTTTTTAGCTTCACTTATACGTTTCTGTGGGTCTATTGTGTACATCCCCTAAACATTTAGCACAGCAGCTTTCTGTTCACATTACATTTGCATTCATGTGGCTGGCATGACCTAAGATCAACTCACACTGTTTTATTAACTGCATTTCAATAGAAAGATATGAGCACAGTATGTAAGTGGTACTGGTTGTTTCAGATCCTATAAGTGGTCAGAGCTATATCTATGTGGGCAGTGTGTTTGTCCAATTAAACCCAGCTTTTATAGTTAACACATTTTATTTGGTGCACAGCTAGGTTTCACACAACCACCACAGTTACAGCAACCCATGCATGCGTTAACCTTTTTCGCACCCGGAAGCACCTTGTGTCGAAGTGAATAGTGTAGAAGCACCTTGTGTCAAAGTGTATTGTGTAGAGGGGAAATGACATGTTAACACATCGATTCGCCTCTGACAAATGGGAGCGCTTAAGACAAAATGAGTTGACTCACTTTGGGCTTGTGGTCTATTCCAGATCCTATTTCCTTATGTCTTGTGTCTTGTCACTACCTGCTTCTGCTGTCCTTTTATAATAAATCCATAAATGCAAAACATATATAACTTAGAAAAAGATTGGTCTTCCACCATTTTGTTTGTGTAAGTAAGGAACTGTAACCCAAGTAAAGTATGGAGTGCCACAAGGCTCTATAAATGGTCCTTTGTTGTTTCCTTGGATATGCTTCTACATACATCTACAAACATCAGGGAACGTAATTGGCTTTCTTTTATATTCTGATGAAATCTATATTTCCCCCATACAAGATGAAAGGTGGGAGATTATAGAAGCAAATTATTACATCATGTGACAAGGATTTTTTGACAAGATCTAGGACCGATGTAAATTTGGTAAATGCGTTTCCATTGTAGTTCATGTGCATGACTTAAAGAATAAAAAAGATGGTCTACAAGCAAGCATGTATACATTTTGCTGCTCAATTTGCATTTTGGAACTAGTATTTGCATCTTGATGTTCCTATCCAACATTTATTTCTGCAATATCCCAACATTCATTCAAATGGATGGATGTCTGGCTAGTACTTAGAAGTGTCTCATTCCCTCACTTACCCAAGCCTCATTCCATCTCTTATTTGGGGGTTTGACTGTCACTAAATGCAGTTCAGATGATGAATGATTCATGTATTGGTTGCTTGAATTCTGCAGGAGAAGAAATTAGTTGTATGAAAACATAATGTGTGGACTCCAAGCCCGTGGTATTTATTTTGATAAGATTTATAGCTATCATAAACTGTGGATTATTTGTGTATTTGATCATATTTAAAGAATACTTAAAGCATCTGTGTTTGAGCATGCAATTTTTTTTGTTCACACTCTATTTTAGTAAGTGAAGCTTTTTTTTTTTTACTTTCTCATTATTTTCCCCTCTTCATTTTATCTTTGCCACATCCTCTCATGCTACCCGTCCCCAACTCTGTAGATCTCATTCTGCTATCTGCCTGTAGCAGATGTTTCATAGTTCACATTGTCTTTTCATTGTTGACTCGGGGTAGCAGCATGCTCTGTGGTTAAGTCCTAATCAGGGACTATCACCAAGCACAATGGCTGCTTTTAACACAACAGCATCAACAAGACTCAGTTCCTGTATCAACAGCAACGTGCAGTTTCATACCCTTGCTGTAACATTGATGTTGAACACTGCTAAATGTTTGTTTCAAAAAATAATAATGCCATCTTTAAAAAATGTTTAAAGCCAATAGTTGCCCTATAGTTCATAGTTGGTAATGGTATCAAACTCAATTCTCCATCGTTTTTAATTAAAATGTTAGTTTTAATAGTTTTTGTTCCATTTTAAATATGACTCTGGACTCTAAAACAAGGAAGCAGAGATGATACCTTCACTCTGATAGGTTTAAATTGAGTTTTTTAATAAGCAGAAATTGCCAAATTGAAATGAAATCTGTCAAGGGTACTGTAACAGTACATAAATAATGGCATAGTCATATTACTTATGTAATAATACCAATAATAAAAACAAGTGATGATAATTTCATTACGGCAAACTAATATATGATAATACAGTCTAAAATAGTAATAATTGTATATATTTGTTTATCCTGTCTGATATTGTTATGGGCTCGGATCACCCTTTTCATCATTCATCAGATTGGGTGTTTTTTTTTCGTGACACATTAAAGGAGAACTCCGGCGAACAATGAACCTTTGGTCTAATAAAACATCGGTACCTAGTCAATCGTTCTCTGAGATTTGAGATTTCACTGCATGTCTGTATGCGATTTCACTTCAGCTGACGACATGCAGTCTGATAAACCCCCCCCCCCCCAAATCAAACACAAACTCCACATAAATATAAAAAACAAAAAAAGTTTTATCTGCTCAAGCTCGTCAGGCAAAACGTGAATCTGATCGACTCTGGATGAAAACGCGGATCAACATAGTAAACTCAAGTGAAATAGCAAGGTAAACTACATGAAACATGACATGAATGCAAAAAAAGAATGTTCCAGGATAACATTAGTAGATCATTTAGTGTGTAACTTATTTTATTTACTAAATGTACTGACTAACGTCGTCATCCCACTACCATATTGTTTATACACATTACAATTCTGATACACTGAAACTGTTCAGTTTAGTTCACTAGCCGTTTTCGTTATCATATACATTCACCTATGTTGACATCGCTGACTGTGAAAGATACACAAATAGTTAGAGAAATGGCTTATGCTATATAACATCACATGTCGGCTAAATGCAGTTTATTGTAACATTATCATGGTACGAGCACAGAGCATTAGTTCAACGTCAAGCTGATAAAAGTAAGTTAGGCTATTATTGTACCTGCAGTGGGAGTTTACATTAGTTTTCAGCATGTTGTGTGATAATTTCGCCGTTGCGAGGAAAGTCTCCGTGTAGCTGGTAGTGATTGCTCGCTCTTGAGATTGAGCACGAGCGCTCTTGTTGCATTCTGAAACATCACCGCTAGAGGTCGCTAAAAATCGCATACAGCACCTTTAAATATAGTTAAAATTTTGGTAATATGTTAAACAGAACTGAAAATACTACTACACGCATATTGGTAGTTGTATAATCATTATCAGGTTAGGCAAGGTATTTAATAAACACAACAAATATGGGATGCGGTGATGAAATAGGGATGTGGATAATTACTACCAGGGTAATCTATTATCAACATGGCTACAGGTTCCCATTTTTATCTGCTTAAACCAGTCATGTAAGTTATCTGGTCATTGTACTAGTTATGCAGCGCTTAGCTTGGCGAGTTTGGCATTTCGTTCGCACTGCGCCTTAGCTACGCAGCTTTGAGTAAACCTATGAAAGAGAACATCTCTGGTTACTAGAGTAACCCATGTTCTCTGAATAGGGAACAAGACGCTGCGTTCGCTGCCAAACTCCTTGCGCTGCCGACAAGCTTCCTTTTTCGGCAGAGAAATCTGAAGAGCAGATGATTGCGCACTAATATATTATACTGACGTGAGCATCAAGGTGGTGCCCGCGCCATCAGCCAATGGATTGGAATGAATAATGATTGTATATGGGCTTCAGACAATCGTTCAGATGTGTAATTTTACACGTGAAATGCAGACAAAGCCTAGAGCGTTTTGTCTTCGGTATCTTCATTAATCCCCTCGCTATCAGCAGACGTTCCAGGAGTCTCCCGCGCCGAAATTTTCGTTCTTAAGGCCATTGCACACTGAGTCCGAAATTCGCATCCAAAATTTTCGCACGTTAAAAAAAAAAATTCGACCTCACGTTATGTCTGTCATGCTTGCACACCGCCTCCGAAACTATCGTCCGTCATAAAATTAATCGGATGGGGTTCGATTTTCTGCGTATTTATCGCGTTTTTCGCAATAAATACGCATCGGACTCGGTGTGCAAGGTTTCTATGCGTGGCGAATTTTTAGGCTGACGAACACGAAAATACGCATACGAAAATTTCATACTCAGTGTGCAATGGCCTTTATTCGGTCTGGTATAAAGATCAGGTCTGGTATTACATCAGAACCGGTTCCCTATTGGCACCGAGTTTCAGTACCCAACCCTAGTTGTTTGTTTGGTTAACACTGAAACTACCCTGAAAGAACAGATTAACGGGTTGGGGGTAATTTGTTTGTTTATTTATTTATTTATTGTTTAATGCACTGACAGGGGATGAACAATGGACAAAGTTTTTCTTAGGGCCCCCAGAAATCTAGGATCGGCACTGGAACTGCACCAAGGTTGCACGACTTCAACGTCACCATCACTAAGCCTCCAAGAACACTTTCAGTTTTTATATAAAAAAAAAACAGTAAGTCAAAATAGTTTATAAGAGCAGATTTAGAATTATGAGGCTGTTAAAGCGGACTGAGCTTCCTGTTCGGCGTGATTGAATTTAATCTCCCCGACTGCCACCTTTCCACCACCACAACCACCTTTTTCAAGACATGTAACATCTTGAAAAAAAAATCATGATTGAGATAATACTAATTTACTATATGTCGTAGAATAAAAACGTAGAAGTGACCTTGTTTTCACCACAGACTTTATTTTGGCCATTTAACCAAAATTCCATTCAAAAAAACGTATTGACATGGGATGATGCAACCAGAAGTAAAATGCCAACTCGTTTCTGTGTTTTGGCCTGTAAAGTGATGTCATACCTGCACCTCTCTTTAGCAGTGCATGGATTGATTGCACTGTTATAAATACCTGCAATAGATCATATTCATGAATAAAAATAAGATCTTATTCCATATGTGGGGTCCACTATTGGAAGAGTATACTACTGGTGTTCAGAGTTTGCTCTTTGAACTTTGGCCTTGCGTTTGTGCAACTATTGGCAGGGTGGTGGCAACTGAATGTGTATTAGAGATTATTGACTATCTACAGCATGCAGAGCACAGAGAAAGAGACCTTGTTATGGGTTGTCTGAGGTCTTCTACATATGATAAATGGATTTGAGTAGCTTTAGAATGTTTTAATTGTTTTACCTGCTTATAAAACAGTATTCTATATAATGAAGTCTCTTTTGAAAGCAAAGTTAGCAAGCACTTGACTACGTGGTTATAAAGCTTTGGATTTGAAACACATTTTGAGAGGTCTATATAATACACTTGCTTTATGCAAGTGAATGTTGGAATGGCCTTTATAGCGTCTAAGTGCACATAAATGGCATAACAATCTGTATTAAAACATTAGTATTGGAGATGTAGCTGATTACTCTTGAAATAGAGAATAATATAAACAATATAACAATGTAATATGTTTAATTATTTTAAAGGATTTTCAAAAGTTGACGGCTTTATTTTACTACTTTTATTCCCAGAATCTGTCAATTCATCCTGTAAATTTCTTTCTCGAGTCTGTTCTTTCTCATGAGATAAATCTGTTATTTAATGTGTAAAACATATTTTGGGAAAAGTCTATTTCTGCTCAAATTATTCCAGTGAATTATGTTTCAAACATCTGACATACATCACACTACCACCAGTAGTGGAGTCCTTTACAGATTAATACAAAAAATGTAGGCAGTTTTGTCAGAGAATTTCAGGAAGCTATGTTTTACATTTCATCTAAACATATATTCTGTTTTTTTCTGATTAAAGATTTACAGAACGTTTGAATTCTGTTTTTGATGAACATATTCACAATATTGTATGAGAGAGGTATGATTTTAAGTAGTGGATATAAGATGGTTTGTTGTTTTCATATCTTGTAACTGAAAGACAGTCTTGCCTAATTGTAGATCATTCTTGATTGCGTTTACATTGTCCACTATTTCAAATCTTAGAACATTTGAGCACTTCCAGCAGTGCTTTCAGGATGTTACACCATGTTTATCACACAAGTAAATGGTGTCTTATGTGAGAACATTTGTTCTGCATTGCATAAAACATTCTTGGTTAGGGGAAGTGATGCCACAATGACTGCTCTTTATGGCCTATATTGTTCATTTTTAAATGTAGTGAAAGACAGAAAAGGTTTTTATAAGGCACTAATAATTAAATCAATTAATCCATAAATGATATAAAGTGTTATATGCAATAATTTTTTTTAAAAAGTCAAAAGACTGCCACACTTTTGCCTAACCTTAGCTTGTCAGTTTCTCATACATTTCATACATGCACTTGATCTGACATATTTCCATACAATATTTTAAATGATAAAATCTGCATTGTATGTGTTTGGTGTGTTTTTTTCTGGTTGATAATACCCAAAAAATATTCTAACTGAAAATTTGGGTTACAGTAGGCACTTGGTGTCAAGTCACATTTATACACACTGTACATTTTAGCGCTTTTTACAATACAGATTGTTTCAAAGCAGCTTTACAGAGATAAAAGGAAAATAATGTAATGCCTGGTTCAGATTACACGATTTTAGCCCGATTTTGGCACGATCCGTTTGACGTAGGGTGTCGTGGGGATTCGTAAACACCAACGGGCGTCGGGACGCAAGATTCGTTCGTATCATCTTGTATAGTGTGTCATAGTGGACAACAACCTACAGTACGTCACGTCTGCGATGCTTCACATCACAACAAAAAGACTAGCATGTTTAATTTTTTTTTAACGGTCGTCCACGACGGTTCCGTCACATGTATGATGTTGACCAATAGGAGCACAAGCTTTCCGTATACAACTTTCAAAAAAGACAAAACGAAAGAGAGACGATGGTACTAACGTTAAAACTAGAAGTAAAAATATATAAGAAAACAATATTTTACCTCGAGTTCTCTGTGGAGGATTGACAGCCCATACTGTCCTCTTCGAGCAGGGTTCTCAAGTCTCACGCAATGGCCGTGAGACACGCAATTCAGCCAATTCACACACTCACACGCCACACCGTGTATTTCTCACGCTGAAAAGGCAATGCCGAGCAATCCAGGAACTCACTCGCTACGAGTTTCGCCTTCTCGTTGACATTATGCGCGCCGTTAAACACGGCATGCGATGACTGGTCAGGAAGTAACCTGTAGTCTGACATGTGTCTTGTCCACAACACGACAAGATTTTAGGAGCCAAAATTGCGTAATCTAACACAGTGACTATCGTAACAGGCAAAAAAAAAAAAAAAAATCATGTAATCTGAACCAGGCATAACAAAGTTTGTCTCCAGAAGAAAATAGCGTCACAGTCCAGGTTAAGTAAGTTCAGTGATGTTTCATTTTTTGTTTTAAAAAAGTTAATTTAGTCAATTTTGTTTTTATAGCCGCTCTGGAGAAATCCATGATGTCATCGTCCAGCTGCAGTTCAGTTCTCATATAATGGTGTCAATTAAGGCAGATCAATTTTATTGTTGAATATTCAATTAAATGTTAAATTTAATGTCCTCAACTAAGCAAGCCAAGCCAATGGCAACAAAGGTGGAAAAAGGCAACAGTGGGAAAGAACCAAAACTCCATCAGGTGACAGAATGGAGAAAAAAAAACCTCAGGAGAACCCAGGGTCAGTTGGGGCCAGTTCTCCTCTGGCCAATGAACTAACAGTGTTGATTATGATTCATTATGCCAGCATTATAGGTCAGAAGTCAGATTGGATTGGAACAATCATATGCAGACGGGTTTGTTGAGGATCAGTGGAAGTTTAATGGAACCAATCAAAAAATGTTTACATGCTGACTGTTTAAATTCACAAAACATGCAGTATGTAATGCATTTTAATCTGATTTTGACTTTTTAATATGAAATAATTGTTTCCAAATTTACAACTTTGTTGCCATAATAAAGCAACACCTAAAACTGCAAGTCAACTTTACAACTTGGCATGAAATGAAAATTCACTATGACTTCTTAATTCACTTCTCTGCTTTGTCTCTGGTGACATATGCCAGACTTCTTCGATCATTAAGTTCATTTAAACTAGGGATGAAGATTTTTGTCGATCATGATCTGTAGCCAATTGAAATTCGAGGCAACCACTTCGTTTTAATCTCAATCCAAACAAAGACTCTAAATTTCAAGATTTAAACCAGAAGTAGAATGGTCCGACTTCAGTTTTGTGAAATTATGCTTCATAAAACACTCCTGCACAAAACATAAACAGCAGATGGACAATGAGTATGCAAATTTACTTTCTGACAGTAGGTGGCGCTTATGGAACCCTAGCGATATAGCGTTTCCTTGGTTACTGCTGTACACAAATCGGCGTTGTGCTTATGAACACTACTTTAATTGTCATCTGAGCATTTCTGTAGACAGTCGGTTCCCTCCAGAGATACATTCATATAAATACCCACCGCCAATTCAATATTTATATTTTTCTTCCAAAATTTCTAGAATTGAGAAGAGTGAGCTTGCTGTGATCGGTATAGTACTTTTTGTGCTATCCTCACCCCTTTGCATCCGTGTCCCGTCTCTGGTCTGTGTTAACGCCAATTTTACAGACTTTGAAATGTTTCCACAGAAATGACAGTTTGGTAAATGATTGCAATGCAGTTTTTGTGCAAGTCAGGAAGGGGCTAAAATAATATATATATATATATATATATATATATATATATATGAAGAGTTTGGTTCCAAAACGCTATAAATCCATTTTGATGAATTTGAGTAAAACTGTGTTTTCTTTAGCAAGAAAATGGGAAGATGAAAAACACTATTTTCAGTTTCAAATTTTCACATAGCATTTGTAGGTTATAATATCAATAAAAAATTAAATCCATGTTTTGATTTTCAAAGATTTATTATAAAAACAGCTTATTTTTTCCCCAAAATGCAATAAATCCATTAACTTATTTTTTTCAAAATGCAATTAATCAAAAAACTTTTATACACATTGAATTTCTTGTGTAATCCTATAAATCCATTGCTTTAATATAACAATATTCTGTAACACTTTAAGGGTACAGGTCATGAATTATCATGAATTCACGGATAAAATGAATCATGCATGAATTATGCATTCATTCATCCATTCATTCATTCATTATTTTCATCAGGAACTAACAAAATTTTTTTTAACAGTTCAACGTTTTTCATTCATGACTTCATGGATGAACAACACCTTAATTAAAACATTAACTAAGATGAGCACATCATCATGAATTATGATTTGTTAAGCATGATCTAACGTTACTTCTGCATATCGCTGTTGTCAACCTTGGGATTTCGCCGCTGAGCTTTTTTGACGGCGATCAGCTGTAAAATGGCTTGGTCCTGCTCGGTTTTCGTTGACTTTGAATAAAACAACTGAAAGTTTTTCAAAAGATCCCTGGGGTCAGTGTGCCAGCGTGACAGAAGTTTGATGCTGTCGCGTGAGAACAAGCAACAGCCGGCATTTCCGTTACTGTTTACATTGCGTGAATGGTGCGTTGTGATCGGTTAAGCGGATATGTTGCATTTTGCAGAAAAGGGAGACTGGCGTTTGTCGCGGTTTGGAAAGTAAGGGAGAAAACATTACATAATAACACGGCGGATATCGCATTTTACGTCAAATTAAACATTGTTTTGTATCTGGTCGGTATTGAAAAGTCCAATTTTTGCAGTAACTCATTTTTTTAAAAAATGGCGTTTATCGCGTTTTGGAACCAAACTCTTCATATATATATATGTGTGTGTGTAAAACTATCAATGCCTCTACAATCTGCCTCCACTTTTGAGTGCAACACCCACATCTAAAAGTCCTGTCAACAACTGACAATTAGCACCTGTCCCCATCCTGCATATTTTTTCATGATAATCCATTATCTGATTGAGTGGACCCCAGAGCTCATTCGTAAGTGTGGCATTAGGGCCTCCTGAAGTCCCATTTTTTTTTTAGATAGCCGTAGAATTGTGTATGTTCTGCATCTCTCTCTCTCTCTCTCTCTCTCTCTCTCTCTCTCTCTCTCTCTCTCTCTCTCTCTCTCTTTTCTTTCTGTGTGGTTGCTAGTGCTAATTTTCACACCTCCTGCTGTGATACGCCCTCTCATCTCTTCCTCTGCCCTCTGCCAACACCACAAATAGCTTCAGCTCCTGGCATCAACTACATTCCATTAAGCCCAAAACGTTCCGCAATGTTTCTTCTCTGGATTATGCACACTAATATTTAGGGCAGTGTTATTCTGTATATGAAGAAAAACAACAACAATAACAAAAGGCTAAACAAATTAGCCATCTTTAACTAATAACTAATACATTTTCCTCTATTGAATTGTAGAGGGATGATTGTGTTTCTGTGTTTGTTTTGGCAACCATGATGTCACATTGACACCAACTAGTAGCAACACATTTATTGCTTGTGTGCTTATTGCTTCTGTCACGGGACCCTCTGTTGTGTAGCAACCAGTAACCGTGGTCACCTGTCACAAAGCTGTGCCAAATCTAAATCTATTAGATCTATTGAAATCAGAGCTGATATTATTCTTTTTGTTTATGTTAGTCTGTGGATTTTGCCATTGAAATAACAGTGTGTTTGTATGATCCCAACTGAATTTCGGATTAAATCTATTGCTTTCCTTGAAAGTGTTGAGTCATGGGTGTTGAATATGATAAACCAGCAGGGCAGAGTCCATCAAAAGTGTTAGGACTGTAAAATCCAAATAAATGTAATGATGAAGACAAAGGTAGGGAATTATCCTATTGCTTAGGTGTTGCTTAAGTCTTAAAACAGCTAAATCGACGACGCTATTTATTATGAAGATATTTTTATGAAGGGATGGGGTATACATTAACCTTAATATAAATATAAAATAAACAAATATAGGTTATAACAACTACAAATACTTTGTTTTATCTATCTATATTATTTATATAGATATACATATTAGTTTATTAATACAAAGTCAGTTGTACATTCATTGGATCTCAAACTGGATTTTTTTTTTAATACTGAAGACATTTCTTTTATGTTTTAATTACGATCTGATAATATAATATAATATATTTTTAGTCAAAAGTTTGAGATCCACTGTTATAGGGGATTGTAAGCAGCAAATTTCCAAACTGCTGAAATAGTTTTGTGGACATTTGCAGATGCACCTTGTCCAATGTTTGGAGAAAGAAAAAGAAAAAAAAATCAGCAGATACACGTCTGTGTTTCATTTGACACTGAATAACCAAAAACACACTCTTGAAGCATAAAGAGATAAGACCAGAATCCAATTGAGTATACATTTTACTTGCAAAACATCCAAATCAAGCTCCAGCTGAGGATAGCACACACTGTTGATAAAACAGGGTTATTCTGGTTATTTAAAGAGTGAAAAACACAAAACTCAAGATTTAAAGTAGGGGTCTCATCACTCTCATGTTTGTTCAAAGTACAAACCGTATGCATTTCCATTGTTCAGGGAATGTATGGTATGTGATTATCTTTTAAAATCATGGAAATTTTTCAAATGTGCATTTCATTAAGATAAATAATAAAAATAACAATGTCATTGATTCTTAAGTATTAAAAAAATATATACTCATTTGACATACATTTAAAAAAAATGTTTTTTGATGTGGAGAGCATGTTTGGCCCCTCCCATTTCAATATATCTAATTCTCAAGCAGACCACATTTATGTACACTGATCTACAGTATAAACAGCTTAAAACATTAATACAAGGTAGAACTCTGATGAGCTACTTAGTGTCATTTGTACACGCCTAACCCTGCGTTATTCAAATTTCATACAACTTCCTGTTTCAGCTCACACAGGAAATGAGCTGTACACTCTGTTTGAAACATCAACTTTTTTTTCTTTTGTGATGGGAAATGATGCTACTGCTAGCAAAGTTGTCTGTGTGTGTGTGTGTTGAAATGTCAGTCAATAGTTGTAAACTTGATTTCATTATAGTAAGATTAAAAATGTATTATATTTTTATATATATATTATTCAGCAGTTAACAGCAGCTCTTTCAACAAAATATTTCTTGAGCAGCAAATCATCATATTAGAATGATTGATTCTTTATTTATTAAACATTTTGTGTGTATAACTATTTATAACAAAGCCCAAGATCCGCCCATAACCGTAAGACCAAATGTAAATAATTAAATAAATAAATATGACAGGAAATTAGAATAAAATTTGACAAAACCATATATAGAGGGATCTCAGAGTAGCATATTAGAATGCTCTTCTTCATTAGTCCAAAAACAGTTTTTTATTGAAACCCAGCTCCCAAAATGACTCAATTTGGATTGTCACATTATTATGTAATAGTGCCTCCTCTGCAGAAGATCAACACCTACTTCTAAATCATTCCTCTTTAGTCCCGGCCACCGATTCACGCATGTCATGTAGTAGTAAATACGAGAGAGATGTAAATACAGGAATATTCCAGCAACAAAACGATAGAGGTGGATTACTTTTAACTTTAAGTACCAATTTGTGGGGGAAAAAGTCTTTGCATTGCCTTCCTTGTGATCCTTACATTAAGAAAACTTGGATGAACTTTTATTTTTAATCAAGTTTCAGTCAGATAGTGTCAGTAATGGTGTGTAGTGTACATACCAAAAGCAAAGTGAATATTCTCATCGATTTACTCGCTCTAGATTACTTGCTGGATTACTTATGCAAATGCAAATAAAAATATCGCACGACTAAGAGTGTCTTCACGCACATCAACATTTCTTTCTGACATTTTTTCCTTCATGAACCATGTTGGAGATAACTACTTTTTCTGCTCTTTACCTGTTGTGGAAGTCCCAAATTCGCCGGAAAGCCAAACGGCGACGCGTCTTAGGTTCACAGCAACATCCAAAGGCGCATACTACTCTGTGAATTTCACCATCTTCCCCAAAACGTGTCAATGAGTTCTCCGTTGATTGGCATGCACGACAACGCATCATGCAAATTTCCCATTCAAGTTGAAATTTTTTAACCAAATTCGCATCTATTAGCATTTTTGTGTTGACTTTTAATGCAATCTTCTTGTGTCTCACGCAAATATTTTAAATTCGCTTTCGGTGCGCAAACACCATAAGACACTTTTTGTTCACTTTTTCTGATACAGATTGTTTGATATTCACTGAGTATTTATAATGTAGCGCCACAGTCAAACTGTGAATAGTTGTTATTTGCTGTTCTTTCCTTTGCTTCTTCATTAATGGGGTTAATTCGGAGGATTCCCTGATTACGATGCTTTTACTATCGTTTTGATCTAAGCCATTCACTGTAATCACAAAAAAAGCTTAAGTGAGCGAGATAATCTGTTTTGTCAGTAAATCGTTAAGACATTACAACACATTTAAATTGATTTAAAACACGTCACTGTAAATGTATGCATTTAAAACTTTGTCGTAAAGGATGAACGATGAAAAGTACAAAAGTGCGATAATTCATAATTCTGTTTACATGAAACACCGTATGTTATCATTTGTCTACTATAACTTGATAACTTAAACTTTATTTGCCACAACCTAGACTTATACAGCATATTTACATTTACATTTAGTCATTAGAAGACGCTTTTATCCAAAGCGACTTGCAACCGAGGACTAAACCAAGCGAGTCATTGTGAAGAGGCAAAAACAATGCAAGAAGTGCTCAAAATACAAACTTCAGACATTGCTCGGAGTAGCATAAGCCAGATAAGCGAGGATTTAAAGGAAAAGGAAAGATTTTTTTTTCTTTTCTTTTTTTAACGTGAAGTGGTCAAAGAAGAGATGACTCCTGTCAGGGATTCTGCATCCCGGATGATGATGATGATGGGCAGATCATTCCACCAGCATGGTACTGTGAATGAGAATGTTCTGGAGAGTGATTTTGAGGCTCTCTGGGACGGTACCACAAGCCGTCGCTCATTGACTGATCGTAGGCTTCTGGTAGGGATGTAGTCTTGTAGTAGTGAGTGGAAGTAGGAGAGAGCTGATCCTGTGGTCAATCTGTAAGCAAGTGTCAACACCTTGAACTAAAGCAAGCAGCGAGTTGTAGCCAGTGCAGAGAGATGAACAGAGGAGTGACGTGGCCCCTTTTGGGCTCGTTGAAGACCATCATTTGTGGATGTTTAGTTGCACATGATGGAAGTCCAGCCAGAAGAGCATTGCGGTAATCAAGCTATAAATGACCAGGGTCTGGACGAGAAGTTGTGTTGCATGCTCCGTTAGGAAAGGATTGATCTTCCTGATGTTGTGCATAGCAAACCTGCATGATCGAGCTGTCTTTGTAATATGGTGTGAGAAAGTCAGCTGATCATCAAAGATTACTCCAAGATTTCTGACTGACCTTGATTGAGGAAGAATCTAGCTGAATTGTGAAGTCACGCTGTAGAGACGGATTGGCAGGGAGGATGAGAAGCTCAGTCTTAGCCAGGTTGAGCTGCAGGTGATGTTCCTTCATCCATGCCGAGATGTCAGCCAGACAGCTTGAGATCTGTACAGCTACTGTGGGATCATCTGGTTGAAATGATAGGTAGAGCTGGGTGTCATCAGCATAGCAATGGTAAGAGAAAACATGTGCCTGTAGGATGGGTCCCAGTGATTTGGTGTAAATGGAGAAGAGGAGCGGCCCAAGAACTGAACCCTGGGGAACCCCAGTGGTCAGTTGATGTACTTTGGATACCTCAACTCTCCGTGTGACCCTGAAGGATCTACCTGTGAGATAGGACTCAAACCAGTGGAGAGGAGTACTTGTGACGCCCAGTGATGAGAGGATGGACGGAAGGATCTGATGATTCACAGTCTCGAAGGCAGCAGACAAATCCAGGAGGAAGAGAACTGATGATTTGGATGAACCTTTTGCAATCCGCAGGGCTTCGGTGACCGACAGCAAGTCTCTGTTAAGTGCCTTTTCTTGAAGCCTGATTGGTTGACATCTAGCTGTTGTTTAGAGATAGGAAAGGTTGAAAACAACGTGTTCAAGTGTTTTCGCAATGAATGTTAGGAGATAGACAGGTCTGTAATTCACTAAAAGTGATGTTTAGCGTTGTTGTTTTTTTTTTTTGAAGTTGTGGAGTTACCCAAGCCTGCTTAAATACTGTAGGGAAAATGCCAGTGTGGAGGGATGAGTTGATGATGTGTGTGAGAGCTGGAAGAAGTGTAGGAGAGATTGCTTGTAGAGGGTGTGAGGGGAGGGGTTCTAGAGGAGAGGAGAGGAGTTTAGATACTTCATCCTTTGTTAGTGGAGTGAAGAAGGAGAGAAGGTTGTTGGCTGTGGGAGAGGTTAGCCTGGGTTCCTGACTGTGAGTGTGAAACTGAGAACTGACTGCTGATATTTGTAGTTTTGTTAGTGAAGTTAGCAAAATCATCAGCAGTTAATGAGGAGGTGGGTGGTGGTGGACACTATGGACACTTAGAGGAGAGTGTTGAATGTCTTGAACAGTCTTAGGCCTCGTTTACACTGCATGGTTCAAGTGACCCAAATCCGATTTTTTTCCTCTCATGTGGCACAGATCGGATATGAGCAATGAACGTGTAAGCAGGAAAAAAACGCATGGATTCCGATTTTCTCAGATCGGATACAGGCCTCATTCATATGTGGTAATATATCGGATATGAATCGGATATGTGCATTTGCGTGTGCCATGTAAGCAGACAAATCGGATATTCCCCAGTAAATGCGAGTCATGCGTCATTAAAAACTGCGCGAGCCGCGTGATGGAAGAAAGGATACACACAGTGGAGCAATGCGGAGGTTTCATGTCTTTTGAGTGTTTGTGGCGAAGAGTGCAGACAAAAATGCAGGGTTGTTACAGAAATAAATCCGTATTTGAAGACATTTCACGACATACGAGGCTCCGTTTTAAGTGCTCGTGGCTACAGTGCCTCTCCGCTTTTTTTCTCCGCCGTACGAGACCAATGTTTTGATGACTTTTCAAAATATTGTGAAAAGAAAAATATTCGATAATTTTATTCGCATCTGCATCCATTGAATTTCGTGCTGTTTTACGTAATTTCCCGGGTCAGAACGTCTGCATTTGGTAGTTTCAGCAGTGTATAGTGTAAATGCAAAAATCAGATATGGGTCACTTTTAAAAGATGATGTAAGCAGGTCGTCAAAAAAATCGTATATAGTCAGAAAATCGGATTTAGGCATCAAGACCTGCAGTGTAAATGCAGCCTTAGAGGCGCTGTTGATCTCGTTGTGGAAATATGAAGATATTACGGTGTGAACATCAGTAGAAAAGGCAGAGAGCATAGATTGATACCTACTGAAGTTATTTGCGCCATTTCCTCTCCGCTGCCCTGAGTTCAGTCCGGTGTTCACAAAGAACCTCAGATAACCAGGGGTTGGAGTTAGTAGCGCCTGCTGGCCTGGAGGAGAGAGGGCAGATGTTGTCTAAAGAAGAGGTTAGATTGGAGCATAAAGTATCCAATATGCATTGTATTTAATATGCATAAATGTTTCAGTTGTTTCAACTATGTAACAAGATATTTTTGAACGCATGAAGTTTTCAAAAACAATTCTGCACGTGTAATGGCAGGGACTTTGAAAATTAATTTAAGCAATACTGTTGCCCAATCATATCAGTGGGTGTTTACTTGCAAGTCTTAAATACGGCACTCCTGTCAAAATGGATGTTACAAAAGGTCAAAATCAGGAAAATAGCCTACTACTTCTAAGGATGGTTTTGGTTAAAACCTGAACAACATTATATGTGGACCTCAAAGTACATTGTAAAATTAAAAAATGCGGTTCATGACCTCTTTAACCACATGCTGTCATATGAACAACTAGTCAATAGATACACAGATTAAAGGTCCTATAAGCGATCCTGGGGGTATTGACGTTCGCAATATTTTCAAACAAATCGGAGGCTAGCTAGACCCTACCTCCTCCGCATCTCATCTCCTCCCCCTCCCTTCCGTGCTTCCTGAAATAATTGTAACCGTCGGACTGGAAGCCCTTCTGCCGCCGGAGTTCTCGCCATCGTTCAAAAGCTTTGCTACCGATGTAAATTCGGAACTTCGCACGTTCTTTATCCGACTCCTTCTTCTTTTTAATTTGTTCTTCAGAACGACGTCTCTTTGGTCGTGTCTCGGGCATTTTTCAAACTTCCCTCTGACGCTTGTCTCTCCTTCACACACACACACCCCCTTCATGTGCACGCGCACTAACCCCCAGACCCACCCTCAAATACTTCTTGCCAGTGATTGGCTGGAACACTGTTTGTTAGGTTTCGTGGTCCGGGTAAGACATGATTGTTTTTGTTGCCGTTTGTGGAGCCTGTGGTGTCTACAGAGACCGCGTTTTTTTACAGTGTGTTTAGGGGACAGGCAGCTAGCCGATAGTGAGGAGACGTTTGCTGTACGTGACAAAAAATGTTTTGCCCCGACATCGCTTATAGAACCTTTAAAGTTGTTAGCTGTATATGTTCAATTCACTATAAAGAACCAGTTCATATAAGTCATTTGTTCAGGATTCAGACTACATTGGTTGCACTCTGTTTTTAAGTCTTATTGTATGAGAATAGCTTACGAATTATTAAATGTTGTACTTGGTATTGTTAAAGTAATAAAACCAGTTCTGAATAATAACCGTTTTTTTAGTTCCCGACCATTTCATACAAAAAAAGTGAAGAAATAAGCTCACTTGAAACTCTTATTCTGTGAGCCAGTGCTCAGTGTTTCTTTTTTACCTCCAGGCAATATGTTCAGGGTACAGCATTATGCCTTCGAGGAAGTCAAACACACTTGATTGTGTTTTTGTTGACATTTCTTGACAGGATCATGCAATGTTTTGAGGGGTTCTTTTGCTGCTTTCAACACCCGTCAGCTGCCATTTGATAACGCAGCAGGCTGATGAAATTTTGGATATCAGGTATCAGATATACCCAGTGTCTTTTTATACACTCACACAGTGATGGTTGTCTGAGCGACTTGAATTCTGTGTAGCCTAGAATGTAGATTAAGATGACTGTCATAAAGGTAAATAAAGTGAACATGTTTTACCAGTATGATAATGTCCAGACAGAGTATATATATGAGGCCCAGGAACCTGTGACCTTTCTCTTTTTTTTTAAGTCAGTTTACATTTGATGCTCTTCCAGGTTTGATTTACTTTCATTTGCCTTTTATGGAGAACTTTGAAAGCTGTTCAGAGTTATAAAGAAGTTCTCTGAGGTTGTGATGCTACATAAAAGTATTGTTGGTTTGTTTCATAAGTTCTTTCCTGGAATTGGTACAGAAGTAATTCATATCTCAAGTTCTCCTCTTTCTTTTGGTAATCGGTTATGAAGGCCACTGATGTGTGTCTTCATGTCAGAGTTCCCAGCTGCTGAAAACCTGGACAAGCCACTGACAGTGACAAGTGGAAGGATTCCCCCACGACTCAGCAGATGGTCTGTTCCACTCAGCAGAACCCGCTAGAGCTCCAATTTTGGAATATTACAAGCAATAATTAGATACAAAAGTGGTCAGGCCTTTTATTAATAAAAACAAATGAGTAGATCTATAACTATTTAAAGGGGCACTTGGCAACTCTAGCCATAGACCTAATAGCTACGTTCTACCTTACAAACAAATGGCGCGACTGAATAAAGTACAGAGTTGGTTAAAAACTAGCTAGTAGTTACGAAGCCTCTAGAGTGGACTTTACGTTACAATTTAAAAAGAATTTACGAACGGCTACCCAGGTTATTAAACCATTGAAATGATTTCTAAAAGGTTTTATTAAGTTGAAAAAGTTGCCAAGTGCCCCTTTAAAGCTGGTTATGATAGATATTTTTCAGTTCCTCAAGATGAGCTATTGCTTTCGGCGTTAAGTTGGCTAATTGTATTTTCAGGAAAGGTAATCCATGTAGATAATGTCTTTTTTCAACCCTGCACATACACAAACGCATTGAGCATTTAACTTCAATACCAATTCAAAAGCTTTCGACTATTTTGATTTTTAAATAGTTTTGAATAGATTTTTGTAATTTGACCTTTTGAAGGATTAATTAAAGGAACCACCTATATTCATAACTTAAATATGAATGTGATTTCTTTTGTCATGGTGCTAAAGATTCTGCAGTGGAGAAACCCTCTAAATTTGGATATCATGATGATATTTGAACATTTGAGACAGTGACATCTGCTGTTAAAATCTTTGAAAAGGTACTTGTAGGCCTATGTATTGTGTTTGTTTACACAACCCTTGAAATTAAGCATAAAGTAGAAAGGATTTGGGATTTTAAGTAGCTATATCACAATTAATCATACATTTTTACTCAGTTTTTCATTTTACTAAACATAAGGACATGTTTATCATCACTCAGTACCAAGACTCGTTCAGCTTATTCATCTCAACTCAACAGCAAAACTTCTTGGAACAATTCCATAGCTCTTTTTGTTTGCCCTGTTCACCTGCATTATTAGGGGTTTTCGGAGAAACGGTACAATTTATTAAGTATTAGGAGGGTATAAACAAAGGTGTTGATCATTTGGTCTGCTTTGCCCTGCTGCCCACTTTAGCTTCCCGTTGTTTTTAGTTTCCTGTCACCCTTTTGCCACACTTGTGTTGTGTTTTTCATTATAGTTCTCTGGTGTTTTATTATAGCTCACTTTGGAGCTTGTGCTGTTTTGTGTCAACTCAATAACAGATGGATGTTCATTTAGTTTTTCTCCATTTTTCTCTAATGTTCACACTAAATCATTATATTCTCTTGCATTGTAAATGCAGTATAAGTGTTTCTCTGGAGGAATGAAGTCACTCCCTGAGACTGCCAACAAACGATGCTCTGTTTGTGGTTTTTTAACATTCATGCATGTGAAACGATGACATAGTGTGAAAAAGTACAAAAAACAACAACAGAATGAGTTAACGCTGATTTGAGTAAAGGGTTTTGCATGAGATCCGCATGGTCGGAGGTTTAAAATGCTTGGTTACATAGTACTTACATGGGCTGCATAGTCATATTGTTTTGATTTGTTCAAAATGTCATCAATTTTAAAAAAAAAAGCATTTTTTTTTCAGTTTTCTTGTTTTTTATCTATATATGGAGGTATATCTATATATTATCTATATATGGAGGAACTATTGTATTTTTGTAATTCAGTTTTGGCCACAGATGTTTACATGGTATTAAATACAACTATTATGATATTGTTATTTTACCTATTCATGTAAAAAGCATGAATCTGTATGACATTCATATTTCTTTCTTTCTTTTCTCCTTCTCAGTTCCTCGTTTTATGTGCAGGAGAGTGGGAGACAGCTCCAGTTTCAGCCGCCCACACTGGACTTCGGCCCACAGTAAGAGTTTTATATTTCATACATTTTACCCACAAATATCAGCATACACTTGGTCCATAGGCTTATAAAAAATTTGGTAGCTAATGGGAATATCAGGAAAATATATTTTCGTTTTTCAAACCATACCATAATATATTGAATGTGTGCGTGTGTGTATATATGTATATATGTATATATATATATATATACATATATACATATATATATATATATATATATATACAGTATATACATATATATACATATATTAGGGGTGTAACGATACACGTATTTGCATTGAACCGTTCGGTACGAGAGGCTTTTGGTTTGGTTTTCGTACACATTTTTGAACCGAACGGTTCGTTGGACCATTTTTCAAATGGCTAATGTAAGCGGAACGAAACTGAGCTACTCGTTATTGTGTGGTTCACGGACCGTTTATCAGTTTGGACAAATGCAGCGCGAGCCGATCTGAATCAAGCAGCACTGTTACTACACAGCAAAATCAGAAAGAAAAAAATTGGAATTCACCACTGAAGTAATAACATTGCTGCAAGATCTAGTTAGAAACATTCACATTCACATCAACAGTGCTGACATTATACAAAACTAATGACACAGGTCTGTTTACAGCAATACTTTTAATAAAGGTAGCCTAAAATTTTCTTACAAACAGATCAAACCAAATCAGAAATTAACAGCACGCCATGAGACACCTGTACCACGGTTCTAATGTTGTAAAATTATTTAAAAAAAATTTTTTAAATAAATAATCCTAAAATTTAAAATCGAATACCAACCCAATGAACATATGGGTCCAGCTCTACTGTGCACACATCAAAAATAATTTTAATGTGATTTTAAACCATTCATTCACAATTCAGATTCGTATCGATTGCAATAGGGTTAAAAAAAAACCAAACAAACTTAGATATCGTTCACATTTATTTTAAGTATTATTGCAAAACATTTCTTTGTAACTGAATACCATGAAGAAAAAACAACAGGCTAAAGAACACTAACACAAGGAATGTTTGCCTGTTGATTTTTGTTCATGGTATTCAGCTACAATAAAATGTTTTGCAATAAGACTTAAAATAAATCTGAATATCTAAGATATATTTTTTTTTTTTTTGCCTTAATGGGATGTATAAGAATCAGAAACGATAAGTAGAATCGGAATAGTTAAAATTCAAACGATACCCAACCGTAGTTTGACTAGTTGTTTTTTGCTATAGAATTTTTAAACCATAGGCAAAAGTTCCTTGTGTAAGTGTTTGCAAGCCTGTTTTACATATTTCATATTTACTTATTCATCTAACCGTCACTCTCAGCAGTGTGGGTGGCGTTGGATGTTCTATAACAGTGTATCGCTGGTCACGTGTTTCAAACGTTATTTTAACCCTGAACAAAAAAGAACTTTGCCGTGAGGATAATGAAGCCTTTACTATAAATGTCCATGATGATCTTCTTTTTTTACCTTATTATAATCTCTATTCAGAATCAATAAGCAATCGTTAAAATTCAAACAATATCCAATCTTTTACAGATGTGAAAAGGTGGCAGGGAAACAATCATGTTTTTCGCCGGAGAAAATTAATTCATATTTATCCTTGGCTCATTATAAAAGGCATGGTTTGGGTTAAATATAACTTAACAGCTTTATAAAATACAAAGATTTACAAAAAAATATGTTTATTATGATGTCTAGAAATATGACCTGTAACTAAGAATTTTAAAATTGATTATATACTTTCAAAACCATGTGACATTCACTTATTTTGTAGCTGTTGCCTTTTAGACTTCAATTGCAAGTCCATTGTTGTATAGTTTAAAAATGAAGGGTTGAAAGTTATTTTATTTATTAATAGTCAACTTGCCACAAATGCTGTCCATAAAGTCAAAACGCTATTTTAACGTCTGCTTATTTTAAAGCTGAACTTGGCTTGTGGCTGAACCCTGCAGACAGGATGACCAAATATGGCAAGAATATCTTTTCTTCTGATGGAAGAACAGTGGCAGAGTTTGGAGTCTACTGTACTGATTTAATTTTGACCTTAACTTAACTACAGTTGGAAAGTTGTAGATGTTCCAATGCTGATTGTCCCATTTGATGGAAACATTTCTGGAGGTTGTTACCTTTTATTAGGACAACATAAAGCCAGATTTCACAGCTATGTTGCAAAATTGTCTTGGTGTGTGATTACATCTGCAACAACTAATAGATCAAATTGATAATTGTTAATGAAAATGCTTCGTTACATTCAATTCAATTTAATACTAAATACTAATTATAGTTTTTGCCTCAAATTATTTCTGCTTAAAAATGTTTCCAAAGTATTATTTAAAGCATATTAAATGCTTAAAAGAGGGTCCCAAGCATGTCATTTTCATCAGGGCATAATATATCGGTCTGGCTCTAGTTTTCTGGCTCTCATATTTTGACACCATCTAAGATACACAGAGTTGTATTGCATAATACTGTTTCTTTGCACATGTATGCACAGGTAGGTCTACACCTTGTTCCCTATACTTGTTTCCAGCAATGATGCAACACCAACTACAGCATAACCTTTCTACACGAGAGCGAGAGAGAAAAACAAAAATGCCGTTGTTTCGCCTGGCTGCTAATTTCATCAGTGCTTCTGCAACACCATCTACATCTTATTATCTACACACTCACACACACACCCCTCATCCCATCACTGCTTCCATTTAGGACACACTGAGAGACAACAGCTTAGACTTGGAATGGCATTTCTCAGCCATTGTCACATAATTATAAGTTATATTGGTTTTCAATTTTGTTAACCTGTTGCAAACTATTACCCAATTCTTCTTTTTTTTCTTTAGGCAGCGGCTATTGTGAAAATAGCATATTTCCTTTGCGATATATTATTTTACACAGTGTAAATAGAAGCTATTGCTATTTGCACAATGTAAAAATAGCTGTACTTTATTTTCTACAAGTGTAAATAGTAGTTAGATACTATTTGCACCTCAGCATTTTAGTACATTATAAAACAATATGCAATAATAAAATATTGAGTGTAAATAATTATATTTATTAAATAAATGCCACCTTATGACTTAAGGGGAAGGTCAAACTTCAAGACTACCAGTTATCGAACAACTAGGAAAAGTTTCTGTTTGTCTGTCTGTGGTGTTAAATTGTGGAATAAACTAAATGATGAATTTAAGCAATGTCCAAACATAATTCTTTTTAAAAAGATGTTCAAAGAAATTATATTCCAGAGTTACAGAGAAACACAGTGCTAACTTGAGCTTATATTGAATAAATCTGTAGTATAAATATTGTCATGATCGGGAAACATCCTTATGTGTATAGAACTTCTGAATCAATACTTTCATGGATCATCGATTGATTACTTATTTAGAAGTTTATTTATTTTTTTAGGTATTTGTTAAATATGGTATAAAGGGGTAGGAGTACATAAGTTTTACTTCTTCCTACTCCTTTTTGCACAAGTAAATAGAGGGTTGTTTTGTTTTTGTCGTTTTCTTCAAGTATTGGAAAGTTTGGATTTTTTTTTTCTTTTTTACTTTGTTGTTTATTTTTGTTTTGTTTCTTTTAATTAATATTCCTTGTTTCATTGAGTAATAATTGTATTTTTTATTTACATGTTCAAAATAAAGATCTCAAATCAAATTATTAGGACAATAAGGCCCACACCTAACCCTACTGATGAACACTTTATTATTAAATAACCGGTAGGCACTTTTATTCCACACTTAATTCCACATATACTTCATATTTATTGAAAATAAATACTTTTCCAATCTGATATTCAAAATTAAATGACCATTTGGGTCATTTAATGGGTCATTTAATTAGGAGATATTCAAATTAAGTGACCCATCATTGATCAGCTCTACCAAACTTGATTGAGGTTTTTTTTTCCATGAATAAACACTGTTAAGTTGTCTTGATTGATATTGGGAAGCAGCTTTGATACAATCTGTATTGTGAAAAGTGCTATATAAATATATTTGACTTGACTTGACTTGACTTGATATGCGATGAGAAAAGGGAGCAAAGCGAGTTCGGCAATATGCGGATTCAAACTCAAAGGTATCTACTATGCACCTAACGCCCTACGCCACTGCAAATTAAAAATTACAGGTGTTTTTTTTTTGTTTGTTTGTTTGTTTGGTTGGTTTTTTTTTTGTCTAGATAACCCAACCAGACATTGGTGGGGTGGAGTTAGTGTAAATTGGTTCTTTTATTGATTTAATTCATGTTTTTATGCAATAATAACTCAAATGATCATACAACAACAATAATAATTGATTTATATTTTTGTATTGTACGTTAAAAATAATAGTTATCATCATCATAATCATAGTTGTTGTTTATGCCATTTATATTTCTAAATCAATGCATTGTTATTATAAATAGAACCAAAATAAATCTTTTGGTGATTCGCCAAAAGTAATTTCTTTTTTTTTTTTTTTACAGAAAAGATCTCTCTTAACTAAAACCCAAAAATACTGTTTCGGGTAATTAAATCTGTGTAATCCAGCTTGATATTCTGTTCAGGGTATCATTTTCTCATGGGATCAATTAAAATAGTTGTACAGTTCTTTAGCAACTGTTCTTCTGCCACTCAATATTTTATTAGAATTTTTTTTTTTACGTGTTTCTACTCTTAATTTTTTTTTTTTGTCATGATGAAGTGTGTCAAAATATATACTGCTAACATATTTCCCTTTTGTTAGCTTATCCATTTTGTGTGCATGAGATGCAGAGCAGCATTTAAACGTTACTGGTTCGGTCAATTACTTACTTGATAATTGAAAAGTTGAGTAATTGTCTACACAACTAGTGGATCCTATTCTTTACAGAAATGGCAAATGCTTCAGTTTATCAAGAAACCCGATAATAAAGAACCGATATTGGATTAGATTGGCAAGTTAGTTATCTAGTCTGTGCATTGGCAGTTTTGGTAACTAGACACATATGAACGCATAAGATTCAAGGCTGGTCTGATAGAATCTGGAGTCATTTTTTATTAGCCGCCGTGTTTCTCATGCTGTTATTCACACACCTCTTTCGAAGCTGGCCTTTGACCACAGGAACATCATATCATAAAGAGCTGAGCTGCTAAGCTTTCTGTGGTTAGAATCGGCTTTGAAAGGTCAACTCAAGTCTTTTAATAGATGTGTGTGTGGCTTTGAATGACATTTACTTTCATCTTTGCTCAAGTGTTGTAATACTGAACCGTTTTCATTGTGATGCTTTAGGGAAGCGTGCACTGTGAGAGTCAGCCGTTTCTGTCTGAAGACATAAATAAATGATCTCCTTTTGAACAAAGTAATGCTTCAAGGCAAGAATGTTCATATAAGCATAACGTTCCCTGACATATCAGTCATTTAGATCAACTTTTCTGTTTCACAATGGTTGTTTTCTTCACAGTGACATGAAAGTGATTTGAGAGTCTATAATGCAGTATTTGGCTCTTTAACATGTGGATCTGTCATTCTGCAGGCCGGTGGGACTGCCAAGAGCTGAAACGGTAAATATCCGAAATCCCAGCCCACAGCTCCCAGTCTCTCTGCTCTCTGTGTTTACATCCAGCAGACATTTTCACATGCCTTCCTTCCACAGAAGGGTAAGTACTGAATCCACTCCATTTCACATTTGCTATGCTCTCCCCCTCCCTCTTCCTCTACGTAAATTGTCACGTATAAATGTAATCCAGTGTTTCTTTTGTGTTACAGGTAATTCCACCTGGAGGGAGCGCACTTTTTAAAATCATTTTCCTCCCCACTGTGGAGGGCAATGAAGAAATCACTTTATTTATTAACACATCAACCCATGGGGTGATATCATACCAGGCAAGTTGTATAGAACAAGCATTACACAGTCACTTTTATGCACTTTTTGGAGGTTTCATATACACGTCACATTTTACTAAGGTGCAAATGTGGGAGATATTCATATTTTAAATTGGTTTATTTAGCTTGGCAGCAGTACAAATGTAGCCATTTGCATAAAATGACAGTTGTAAATGGTATACCAACAGTTCGTAATCACTTAAGAATTTTTTTCTTTCTCCCTCAACCAAAGTGCACATTTCAGCCTATCATTTTGGGTGAAAATCACATGATAGACAGCGTCTGGGACAATTAGCGTGCAGTTTGCTTTTTTGTCTGCCTTACTCTTAACATAATCTTTCAAATATTTACGATATGTTTGTCGAATTTAACTGAATTAAGGTCACACTGTAGCATTCTGGAAATGTAGGGCAGATTTGTGTTATATACATAGTGATAAGCAAGAAGCTCGATGGTAAAGATTCCTTTGAAATAACCAGAATGTTATCAAACAAATTCACTATAATCACGAAAGCAATCTGCACTGGTATATACAAAAGTATTCAGGCCATGTAACATGCATTGCAAATGTCTCCTGTTATCATGTTTTCATTATGAATACGTTTCTGGTGATCTTTATATGAACAAAATTCTATTGAAATCAGCTTACCCTACTAGTCAAATGTTTGGAAACACCTACTAAATCTTTATTATACTACTGTTCAAAAGTTTAGGGTTGGTAGGATTTTTTTAATTGTTTTGAAAGAAGTCTCACATGCTCATAAAGGCTGCATTTATTTGATCAAAAGTACAGTAAAAAAAAAGTAATTTTGTAAAATATTAACATTTTAAATACATGCTTCCTATTTTCTACACATTTTTAAAATTCCTGTGATGGCAAAACCGAATATTTACAGCCATTACTCTAGTCTTATTAATATTTTTGGAGAAACAGTGATGTATATTTTTTAGGGTTCTTTGAGTATAAAGTTCAAAAGAACAGCATTTTAACATAGATGTCATTTTTAGTATTATTGTAGGGTGTTTTCATATCTAGTTGATTTGATCCGCATCATAACACTCTGATTTCAAGCAAACTCTGAAACCGTTAGACTTTTGGAAGAATGCGATCCAATCCAACTACTTAATTGCTCATATTAATGTAAAGGAATAGTTCTTCCCCAAAAAGATGTATACACTTTCCTGATTATTTACTCACCCCAAGGCCATTCAAGATGTATATGACTTTCTTTCCTCAGATGAAGAGAAATTCAGGAGGAAAATATTCCTGAAATTTCTCATCTAATGCAAGTGAATGGTGCCCTAGATAATTTTTGACAGTCCAAAATCCATAATTAGGCAGCTTCAAAGGGCTCCACAAGACCCCAGACATCAAATAAGTTTCTACTAGCAAAACGGTCAGTCATTTTCAGAAAGAAAAAAAAAGTCACAAGAAGGGTTATATGTGATGTAGGGGCAGAAATGCCCGATTGTTTACAAGAGGGAGTTTTCATCCTGGATACACAAACTGATCATTTTAAACAATAAATTGAAACAAAATACTAATATACAGCAATCACCATTTGATTTGGACCACACTGCAAATGATTCTTGCAAACGTGCTTGCCTCACGCGAGAGGTCATAAACAAGCTTTGCATAGCTGGAGCATTTGTAGTTTTTAGGGGGTTTTTTTCTGAAAAAGACTGACTGTTTTGCTAGAAAAGACCCTTGGAACCCTTTGATGCTGCCTAAATATGGATTTTGGACCTTCAAAAGTGGTCTTTGTCGGGCACCATTCATTTGCATTAGATGGAAAAAAAATCCTGGAATGTTTTACTCCAAAACCTTAATTTTTCTTAGGCTAACTATTTCTTTAACAAATTTTGGTCTGTTTTGAAATGTTGCCTTGTGAAATTAACCAAGAAGAAAAAGCAACATTATAGCAATGTAGTTCCTATTTTTTGGAACTATATATATATATATATATATATATATATATATATATATATGAAGAGTTCAGATGCAAAAGCCTCTAAATGCCATTTGAAATTTTGTTCTTTAATGATGATTTTTATCAAACTTGTATATTTAAGTTCAGTGATTTCACTTAAATGGCAATGATGATTACCTATTAATTGTTATTTAAGTGAAATTACTGAACTTAAATATACAAGTTTGATAAAAATCATCATTAAAGAAGAAAATTAAGTTCAGTATTTTAGTGTATATTTAAGTTCAGTGATTTCACTTAAATGGCAATGATGATTACCTATTAATTGTTATTTAAGTGAAATTACTGAACTTAAATATACAAGTTTGATAAAAATCATCATTAAAGAAGAAAATTTCAAATGGCATTTAGAGGCTTTTGCATCTGAACTCTTCATATATATATATATATATATATATATATATATATAACATTAACTCATTTTATTATATGGCTTGGTTAAATTCTAACATAGAATGCTGTCTGTTATTTCTTGATCAGACCGCTAGTAAGTATAACACAGCATTGCCATGAAAAACAGAGCATTAGTTGTCAAATTATTAATTTATTTGGTAGGTAGCCATGTATTAAGCGGGATAATGTAGAGCGAGGCGGTTGCTTATCATCCTGTTGGGGTTGTATTCGCTACGACAACCGCCCCGCTACTATTTAGGAACACTATTTAATTATTTATGAGACTTTTTTAAATGATGTATATGCTGTCTGTTTCTCTCTCTCTTAGGTTTTTGGGGTTGGCGTCCATGGGGGATCAGTCAAGGACGTCCAAAGAAAAGATAACATTCTGATATTTCCCCACATACAAAGCATTAATCTAACACAAACTCAGGTAAGCATCATGCATGCGGGTATACTGTTTGTTTTGTTGTGAGCTTGCATGCACAGATGTTCTTTTTTTTTCTTTTCACTATCCTTTTGTGCTGGATGACACATGAGGTCTAGCGACAGCTGAGTGCTTCTGTCTCCTATTACTGTCATAGCCATTAACACACACACACATTCAGGTCATCACACATGGAAACCCAGGCAAACCCACATGACTAAAGTCTCTCCTGTGTTGATGTTTTTCTTATGGCCAGCACAGAAAGCAAAAATGACTGTATATGGGGCCATTCAGACAGAACACATGTTTGCGTTCCACTGTGCTTCTTTTCCATTATTTTTGCATGTAAACATTTGTGTTCTCACAATCTGTTACAGAACCTTGCGCATGGTATTCTAAACATGCAGCACTCCAGTTAAAAAGTCTTTTTTGGGACAATTATGATGTAAGAGTTAGGTTTGGCAATTATTATTATTATTTTTACTTTACCCAGCTTTTATACAACAAAAGATACATTTACCCCAGAACTGTCCAAACTTGTGAAACTAACTCGTGCTCAGGAGTCATGGTTGATTTATAGACGCTATAATAAATCCCTATCAAACCTGCATCACAAGACCACTGTATGTTTCTTCTCCGTGTTAATATTTGACAGAGGTAGATGATGTAGTCTGTTGTATCTCATATAGGTGTTATGTTGCGTCTTAGCTCTCATAAACAAGTTTAAATATAGACGTGCTTCTGTTGTAGTGGTCACATTTAAATTGAGCTCTATGTTTGAATGAAAACCACTGCGGTGTCTTATACTGAATATAAGTGGCTATTCCTCTTGAGATCCAGCTGACTACGTAATTGACTTCCGTCCTTACCTTGAAACTCTTGATACTGGGAACAAAACCTGTATCCACACACTTCTCTCGACCAATTTCAGGCTTAATGTGATCATGTGTATTGCGACTCAAGCCGCTGGTTTTACCTGATTAGCTAAAAGTGATTGCCACCAGATTGAGTACATTCTTGAGGAGAGATGATGTAAACCTGCTGTTCACTTGTAATTGAACTAAGTGCTTTCAGCTGACATTTCAAGATACTCTAGTATGTGTTGAATTTACCAACTCAAACAAGTTGATAACAATAGGGGATGTTTCACCTATCGACAGCTGCTGAAATCTTGACACTCCTGGAAGAATGGTGCTCAATTAAACCGGTTCCTCTGACATTTCGCTGTCATATTATAGTGCAATGATTTTTCACCATGGACAATCAGTGTCTTGCTGTAGTGTTTGTAAAATGGGCATGAACTTTTTACAGGGATAAGCTAGGGCTGCACGATTAATCGCACGATGTTGTTATGCGCATCTAATCAGTAAAGCCGGTTCCTTGATTAGTAGTAAATCACCTTCACCTGCTTTCAGATGGAGCGGCATTTACTACAACGAGCCGTAGATCACTGACAAGCTGAGCCAAATCGCATTAAATATCGTTGGCGATATGTCCTCGATTTTAACACGATTTGGCTCAGCTGGTCAGTGATCTACGGCTCTTTGTAGTAAATGCCGCTCCATCTGAAAGCAGGTGAAGGTGATTTACTACTAATCAAGGAACCGGCTTTACTGATTAGATGCGCACAACAACATCGTGCGATTAATCGTCCAGCCCTAGGATAAGCCCCCTCAAGCTTAGTGCTGTGTTGAAAAAATCGATTCACCGATTCTGAATCGATTTTCATATTAATTTCTAAAGATCGATCCGTAGCTCAGAGAATCGATTTATTAATAGGCCATTTTCCCCGTGAACTTTAACTTGCCGCGAGTGATCCCTATGTGCGCATTGAAAGCTTTCACTCAGCGCGCACATTGTTACGACAATGGACTTTGATTCATTAAACCGTTCATTCAACGAACACGTTAAAAAAAGCAGATTCATTAAAATATATGTAATGAAACAACTTCAAGGTGTAAATTATTTTTACCTTTGAGTTCCACTTAAGGCTCAGCTGAGCAGCAATGCGTCGCATGGGCAAATGGCATTGATTCAATGCGTGAGTCTCTGATTTTATTTCCTTGCGGTTTCCTCGTGCTGTGGGATGCTGATCAGCGCTGCTGCTGACGCGCATTTATGGTAAATACCCGTAACGTGAACGTTAAAAGGATGACTCGACAACTATTTCGCGTTCCTTTGACACGGCACGGCAAGCTTTTCGCTAATACATATGACTTCAAAGACAGACGCCGGTAATCGCACGCGCTCTGCCGGTCTCTTTCATTCACTGTCTGTGTGAAGCCTCTGTAGTAAGCTACACATCACCACGATAAACAGTCTCGTTATCATTATGAACTAGTCTAACATTCAATACACATGCATGAAGTTCAAAACAAGAAGGGTATAGCCTTATAAAAAAACGTTAATATCACGGTTCCTGCGGTTACGCGGGGATTGTTCTTTACAACAAATATAGGCTACTAATTTGCAGTTGAATGTCTATAATAAATTATTACAGTACTGTAGTTATGCAACATATTGATACTATTATTATAATAGTATCAATATGTTGCATAACTACAGTCCTGTAATTCAGGTAACAGCTGGAAAAAATGCTTTTTTTCAAAAACAAATATCTAAATCTCAAAGATCGGATCGGATCGAATCGGATCGAATAATGATAATCGATTCAAGATCTTGAGAATCGGAATCGAATCGATTCTTGAAATTTGAATCGAAACACAGCTCTACTCAAGCTACTTGGTGTTAAAATATAGTTTGCTGTGTCATCATTTATTTACTCTCATGTCTTTCCAAACTCGTATGAAGTTCTTTCTTCTTTGTGACACAAAAGTAGAAGCTTATTTCCATGCATTAAAAGTAATGGTGAATGAGGTTGCATAAAGCACAGCAATGAAAATGAAACTGCACAAATCAGATTTACGGCTAATAAAGACTGGGACAGACACAAATAATATGCAGTTGACTACTTTTATGTTGCTTTGTTGTCATATTTGGAGCTTGAGTAGCCCCTAGTCACCTTTTACTTTCATTATACTATGTAAAAGACGAAAGGAAGAAAAAAGAATGGTGTGAACATTCTGCATCATCTTTTGTGATGTTCATACTGGTTTGGTATGACATGATGGGGATTAAATGATAAAATGTAAATATTTTGGTCCCCAAGGGCACAAAGGTGATTGGTCTGATAATGTTCATTGTTCACAGATGTGGCCACACACACCTCCCACATTCAAATCCCTTAAATTTAAATAATATGGAAAATTTGTTGAAACGTCACTTGGTAAACCACTATCTTTAGGATGTATATTCAGTGGCAATGTGGTAGGCAGAGAAAACTACCTGTCTTTTAAAGGGGCCCTTCTCATTGACTGATTGTCTTGAATGTATAAAATGGTTCATGTTGCCTGAAGAGGTCGAGGATGTGAAAGTTAACAACGGAGAACACACGAAGAATGAACAAAAAAGCTGCACTTGGCCCCTGAAGACGCATTCACTACCTTATTTAGAATAAAGACACTTACTTTGATCACTATTGAAACTGCCACATGGAAATGATGCATTGTGTATCAATGGAGTTATGCTTGTGTTTTGTAATGTATTGTAAGTTGCTACGGATGAAAGTGTCTGTTAAACAATGTAAATTACATATTTTTTTAGATGATTTAACTTACCCTAAAAAGCGCTTGTGAGCTGAATTTGAATGTTCTTTTTCTTTTGCTCCTGCAGGAAGATGCTTCTAATATAACAATTTTAGGTCTGCTGCTTGACTGCAGTTTACCAAAAACGTTCTACAATCAGCCCCAGGTATGAAATGTTACATTTACTAACCGGAATATTCTGTAACTCTTATTGTAATATGATCATTGTGTGATTTGAACTTGATATTTCAGCTAAGGATTAAGCTTAATTCACTGTTAATGTGTGAAGTAATCCCAGTTTCAGGAGCTGTTTTAAAGGGATACTCCACTTTTTTTTGGAAATGGGCTCATTTTGCCACTCCCCCAGAGTTAAACAGTTGAGTTTCACCGCTTTCGAATCCATTCAGCCGATTTTGTGATATTTAGAAGAATATCAGTAACCAGACAGTTTGTCTCATTGACTTCCATTGTAGGAAAAAAATATACTATGGAAGTCAATGAGACCAGAAACTGTCTGGTTACTGATATTCTTCTAAATATCAAAAATTTGGCTGAATACATTCAAAAACAGTTAAACTTAACTGTTTAACTCTGGGGGAGTTGTAAAATGAGTCTATTTCCAAAAAAAGTGGAGTATCCTTTCAGACCTGCATTGAATGCCATCAATGCAACAGTATGCCAACCAATAAGATTTGTGCATTTGGTCACATGCTCAGTCGTACTGCTGAAGTTACATTAAACGTTGAGCTCACAAACAAACTATTTTGTATTATGTGAGAGACCACAAACATGGCGATAAGAAATGATAGATTTAACCGTTCTGTTTCTTGAGTATGTGGAGTGCCACAATGTGACCAGGAAAGCACATCACACACTTACAGATTTCATTCATGATTCCGTTTTCATTCGGGAAATCTCGCAAAATCTCTCGCATCAAATATGACTTCACATGGCAGATGACCGGCAAGAATCAGTGGTGCCTATAGTGTATGGACTGCTTTTTACAGAAAATTTGCATTTTACATGTTACAGTGTGAGCTGGAGGCATGTCTTCGGTCAGCTCGCTTTCTGATTGGCTGTTGTTTTGTTTCATGTGATGATCTCCAGAGCATGTGCGCGTTTGCCCTTGGGGTTCCCCCAACACAACAGGATTTCTATTCAGCATGTTCCTCCGACTTTCTTCCGAGCAGATTCAGTCACTCTTGACACACCTCACACCACAGGAAAATCCGATAAAATAATCTGAAGAACCATCAAGATAATTGGGACTTTATGTAGGATTGTCGAAGTCCAAAATCACCCCTTAAAGGGTTTATATCATGCTTTTAAATCATTCATTTTTACTTATAAATCATACATTTGTGGTCTATATAAAGCATAACTGCAATGCTTGGGTCTGAATTCCTCATTATTATAGCTCAACAGGCCCCTTTTCTACCCCTTTTCTGATGTGCTTCTGTGAGCAACCCGTTTCGAAGCGTCCCCTTTAAATAAAAAGGAGTTGCGTCTTTCCCCGCCCGCTCTCCAGGTCGCTGAGTTCACGGTCGGTTCAACATCCCTGCGTTCAGCCATTATTGTAGTTTGATAAGAGATATACGATTACTATAGCTTCAAAGAAAATTTTTATTCCCACGTCAACAAAATGTCAACAACGGAAGACTTGTCCATCAAGCGTTACATATTCGAGCCAGAGCGAGCGAGTTGAAAAAGACGACGACGAACCTGCAGAACAACGTCTTCATATGGATGCAGTGGTATGTAAAGTTAACTATGTTGTGTTATTAGTGAAAGTCGACTATTTCTCTTTTTAAAACAAGCACACTGACAAGATAAATGACTGCGGTCTGATCTTACCACTAAAAATCTGTATGATAATAATATGATAACTTGCGTTTAGAAAGCGTCAGAAAACACAGCAGCTAATGATAGAAGGAATTTACCCCTCATTCAGACGAAGTCGATCGGCAAACCATTCTTTATACTGGCGGAGGTTGTTGAAGTGGGAATCCTTGAAGTGCTTCAGGTCAATACATCCAACAACCGAACATTTTGACTAGCCCTCCCGTAACTTCTGCATCGTTGAGCTTGGACTACAAAATCGGAGCGAGAAATAATAATGGCGGATTGCTCGAAGTGTTGGACCGGTAGTCAATGTCCTTATTTGTCAGTTCCGCTGCAAATACTGTGACGTAATTGTTCAAAAAACGTAATAGACAACAGGAAAATCTGAACAGGTTGAAAAATATGACCAAAACAGAATATAAAGATATAAATGAAGCCCCTGAAGAGAATAATTTCATCTTTTCTGTACTTATAAACACTCCAAATATACAACAAAATGCATTTAAGGGCTAAAAAAGTGGATTTTGCATGATATGTCCCCTTTAATATCTAGTAGTGTCTGCCCAGCATAACCCACCTCACACAACATTAAAATCTGATAAGACAATATGTAGAACCATTCAGGACTTTACATTGGATTGTTAAAAGGGGAAACAACTGTCCAAAATTGCCCCCAATAGCTTGTTAGTGTGTGGAGGGCTTAAGCATCAGTGCATAACAAAGAAAGAATCAGGAACCGAATGCAGATCACCTTTCTATCTCCTTTGTTATCGAAATATCCAGAAGGTAATAAAAGCTCAGGTCCGACCCTGACATCTTCCATCATCGTTGTTGTTGTTGTGTCAAGAATAAATGTATTTATATTTTTATCATTTCTGTATTGTACACAGAAACAACACCACCATGAGTTTCCCATTGTAAGTTTGAATGCAGTCCTGGAACAACATGTCAGAATACAACTAACATTTCAGTAGGGAGCTGATGGGGCTGTTAACAGCAATCCACTCAAAGAAAACATGCACAAATGATGCTTACACCTGCAATCATGTAGTGAGCTGACAGCTTTAGCTGCATTAGTTTACAAGTTATCTGGTGATTGAATGTTCAGGCAGGGCAGGTCTTTTGTTGGAACGCTTTGTATTCCTGTAATTTTTGTTGGTGGGTGTGTAGCATGTGATGAAATATGTGCCTACAGCCTTTACGTTTCTCTCTCTTTCCTCACAGGGTTGGTGTTTAGTATCTGAAGGGGGCAGAATTGCACTTCAGATCAGTCTTTCTGAAAGAGGGGAAAGGCCAACTCACCTGGACAAACTCAAGCCATACGTGCTGGAGAATATTGTGGTGCTGCTGGTCCTCCCATCACCAGATGCTGACAGTAAGTCAATTTGTAGTATTATTTTATCCATTTAAATATTTTTCTTGTCATTTTGCAGTTTTGGATTCTAAGCCCATATTTGTCTACTGCATATACTTCAAGGAGAACTCCGGCGCAAAATCGACCATTGGTCTAATAAAACATTGATACCTAGTCAGCAGTTCTCTGAGATTTGTTTTCAAGATAATCGAATGTAAAGTGTTTTATCTCTAAAAACTGTTTAGCGTATAATACTAGTACTGGGGGCATTTACTAAGTAAAAAGAAATCGCTAGTTTATACCACTAACAAGGCTCAAAATAGCCCCACACTAACGCAGTAACGTAATGAGGGTACATACATGCAAAATGATGCATTGAGAACTTTGTAAGTGTACAGACCGTTTAATAAGAAGATACTTTATAAAGACAGTTCACTTCGTGTATACAGACAGGAGCCATCTTAGAAAATAGTCTCTAAGTCAATCCCCGAACACTTTTCATACAGTTCAGATCACTCAGCACGGCATTCGTGGTTTGACTTGTCGTGACTGTTTTTCAAAGATGGCGCCGCCTGTATATGTGAAGTGAACTGTCTTTATAAAGTATCTTCTTATTAAACAGTCTGTACACTTACAAAGTTCTCAATGCTTCTTTTTGCTTGTATGGGCCCTCATTATGTTACCGTGTTAGTGTGGGGCTATTTTGAGCCTTGTTAGTGGTATAAACTAGCGATTTCTTTTTACTTAGTAAATGCCCCCATTACTAGCATTATACGCTAAACAGTTTTTAGAGATAAACCTCTTTACATTCGATTATCATGAAAACAAATCTCAGAGAACGATTGACTAGGTACCGATGTTTTATTAGACCAAAGGTTCATTTTGCACCGGAGTTCTCCTTTAAAGTTTTTAAAGTGATTTTTGACTCAAATCATCCCTAGTGATATTCAAAGGTGCACTTTTTGTTAGTGTTTCCCTGGCTTTATTTTTGCCTTTTGTTTGTTTATTCGAGTGGTATTTGACTTTATTTTTTACACCTATCAGCATTTTTTATCTTGTGTTATGATTCTCATTCCAAATACGGCAATAAAATAAAAAAAAAAAATTATTGGATTGTGTCCAAACACATTTACGGTGTTCATAGGCATTTAGTGGTGTGGCCGCTGTGTCCATTGTGTTTTCATGCTCCCCATGTAGGGTCTGCGGGATTTTACTGCTTTTCCACTCACACTCTTTCTTCTGGACTGCTGAATATCACCTGTGGCTTTGTGGGGCCCTAAAATGTCTTAAAAAAACATACTTAGAACCACAAGAATATAAGATAAAATATATATATATATATATTTCTTTTTAAGAGAAGGCACAATAATATCATGCTCTACATAACTATAGTGTGTGTAATTGGGTAGTTAATACAAAATATTTAATGTAAACGAACAATAATTGAGGCAGACATATGCAAACGCGAATAGGCCTTTAAGGTTTTGTTTACTCTCACTACCCAATTCAGATTCGTTTTTCAAATTCAATAATTATAGCTGACTCTTTAAAATAAGGTCAGCCAGACATGGAAAAAATGACAATAAAATTATTCAACTACATCTGTATCTTTTTCATGTATGTTACAGTGTGTGAGAAATATCCAGTCCAAAAGTGTGAGGAAATCGTGCATTGTTGACCAAATATTTCATTGCCTTGGTCATGTGATGTCAACATGGCCACCCCCATGATGGGGAACCCACTCTGTGTAAAATTAAACTTCTTTTTCTTATACTGTAGGAGTTCGCCTTCTTTGTACATTTATAAATATTGTTGTCCAACTTTATATTATTTACTTCTTTACAGTAAAAAAATATCCTTACCGTATTCCTTGATTACAAGGATCTTGCGTTAGTCACTGTCTTTATCTACTGTGTACTTGCCTTACTTTTTTATTACAATGTACACTACCATTTATAAGTGAGTATGATTAAAAATAAATTGTACTTAACAGCATACAGAACAGCAAAGATCCATTAAATTGATCAAAAGTGACAGTAAAGACATTTAGAATGTTACAAATGGTTTCTATTTCAAATAAATGCTGTGCTTTTAAACTTTCTGTTCATTAAAAAATCCTGGAGAAAAATGTATTATGGTTTCCAAAAAATATTATATATTTCTTTAGCACCAAATCAGTATGATTGCTAAAGGATAATGTGACCGAAGACTGGAGTAATGGCTGCTGAAAAACAGCTTTGCCGTTATAGTTATACATTCATTGTAATATTTATTAAAATAGAATACTAATTTAAAATGTAATAATATTGAACAGTAATGTGTTTTTTTTAATCAAATATTTGCCGCCTGGGTGAGCATAAGAGACTTCTTTCAAAAACAAACAAAAAAAAAATCTCTTACAGGGTGTCCGCGGGGTTTTAAAAAGTATTAAAAAGTGATAAATCAAAATTGTCAAATTTAAGGCCATTAAAAGTGTTAAATGTAGTCTGAGAGGTATTATTTTTTTTTAAATTAGGTATTATTTTTTTCAGACTATCAGGTGTCCTATTCTGTGTTTGCGTTTGTCCGTTTAAAGATGGGCTTTAGCTTATCTGGGCACAATCAAAGATCTTTCGTGTCTGTCCATGTTTGATGCTGACGCCATATTTAATGTTCGATCGACATCATCTGTGAACATGTGATCACCCGGATTTAGACCTACCTATATTGTATTTACATAAAGCGTTCACAGGCAAATTTGCTTTATGTTTAGGTCTATATTGCTTTTATTTCCCCGGTGTCGAAATCAGGCAAACATAAATGTCAGGCAACACGATTCCTGCTGCATGTCAATATCCATGGATCAATGGATCTTTAGTAAGTTGTAAGGAACACTATATTGAATCCAACATTTAGTTTAAATTGATAAAATTATTCGTTTTAGTCGCATTTTCGCAGTTTCCCCTATTAAATCCTGTCACGCAGCAGATCTTTTGCCATTTTTATTTGTTCTAAATGTCAAAATTTGTGTAAATAATAGAAAGGTTGCTGCTGATTAACACTTAATTCAGTGTTGTGATGGTTTTAAAAAAAATTCTGAAGGTAGTAAAAAAGGTATTAAAAAGTAGTAAATTTAACTTAAGGAATACTGTATATACCCTGTCTTACTGACCCTAAACTTTTGAGTACTAGTATGAATGCATTTGTATTTATGCCATGTACTTTAATGCATTATTTTACTTGCCACTGGAAATGTGCTTTATAGTTTACACCCCGTTGTATATAGTAACAAACCATTGAATTATTGAAACGTAATGCACACTCCAAGGTGGCAATTTAGCCACAATGTTTCTGCATTAATTGCCAGTAATTGAATGATCTAATGAGTCAGTTATTACGTTTATACCTCAGATGTGGGACAAAAATTATATCACCTGTATCCTTGTCATAGATTTCATCTCTGCTTTTTCAACAACACAAAAAATGACCTTGGGAAAAGTGTGTCATTTAAGGGCAGCTAATGGGAAAGAAGGGAACCATTACTTCCTAGATCATGGGTTACACTGGATTTGAAACTTTTTTTTTTTTCAGCTGCTTAGCCACCACCGCCCCAAAAAATAACTTTCCTTGCTGTCACAGCACCACCTTGTGGCTTTGCTTCTGTAAATGCTCTTTTCCAAGTATGTACAGTATATTTTATAACTATATTTTTAATCCACAGCAGATCCCAGAATAGAAGTGTTCATGTTGAACTCAGGGGTTAAAAAGCTCTTTGTTAAGGTATGTGTGGTGAGAATAACATTCTTTTGGGATTAATTTAGGATATAATCAGAGAACATTTATAATGTAATTATAACACAACATCTTGTGTCTTTTTAAGGAGATCCAGCTCTTGTCAAAGACGGACAGCAGCGTAGAACTCACTGAACTGCTTCTCCAGCCTTCCACTTCTAACTTCACTCAAGTGGCTTCACTTTTCTGTAGACGTCAGTACTTTACTGTCAGCCTAAATTTCTTGTGTGTATTCTAATATTTCACAATGTACATGCTATTATGTTTGCCATATTTATTTGGTTCTCTTTTCTTTTTCTTTTTTAAGGCTCTTTGTCAGCAAAAAGTAAAAGGTGTCAAAGTCAGTTTGGCCTGCAGATATTAGCAAACAGAACACTGAATTTATATCCACTGCTGGAAAGCACACACAGGTAAAGATTTCTATATTAATAGCGTTTTACTGTAAATGAATCTAATGCTTTAATCATTAGCCTTATCTGAAGTGAAATAAAATTAAATACATTTTGGCCAAGACTGAAAATTCAACTTTTAAATTCTAAAACTAGCACTGCATTGGTTTGGAAGTTTTAATGATGATAACATTAATAATTGCATATGTACACTACCGTTCAAACATTTGGGATTATGATTTTTTTTTTTTTTAAGTAAATTAATACATTTATTCTGCAATGATGCATTATTTTTTTATTTATTTTATTGTATTTTTTTTTAAATGACCATATACTGTAGACTTGCCTTTTATTATGTTACAGAATATTTATTTTTTTATATGAACGCTGTTTGGGTCAGTTTCCACAAAAATATTAAGCAGCAACTGTTTTTAACATTGATAAAAAATTATAAATGTTACCCTGGCACCAAATCAGCATATTAGAATGATTTATTATTATTATTATTTCTGATGGATCATGTGACACTGAAGACTGGAGTAATGATGCTGAAAATCCAGCTTTGCCTTTACAGGAAAGAGTTACTTTTTCGAAAATATTCAAATAGGAATGTTAATAAATGACAATATTATAAATTGTCATAATATTTCACATTATTAATGTCGACTAATTTCATAGCTTATGGAGAACATAAGAAACTACTTTCAAAATGGACCCCAATCTTTTGAATGGTAGTGTACTTCCATTACCTCTGCGTAAATGCTACGTTCATGCTTTTTGATGCAGTTCTTCTGAAGCTCTTGTCACGTTTGTTACGGAGTTGTTCCTCTCTGTGTGTTTCAGATGGTCGCATTCTGAGCTGAGTTCTTTAGTTCAAGTCAGACAGAAGGAGAGGGGCTCAAAGCATGTCGAGCTCTGGCTGTCCAACCCATTCCCCTTCACCTTCAGAATCACTAACATCTTTCTTTCCCAGCATAAACTCTTTAAGGTAAAGCTCACCTGAACACCAGAGACTTAAATGTGCAGTGGCCACATTCCTTTGAGACTATACTGTGGAAGTTCTGCTTATTCTGCTGTGAAATAGAGGGATGAGAAGTTGGTGCGTCAATGACTCTGTTAACTTTATATTCACTTCAATTTATATTTGGTTTTAGAGGGTTAATTCAAAGCTAGTGTCATATAGTAGGACGGTATTTTTTTTTCTCCTGCCTTGTGCAACTGACCATGTGATCCAAGACTGGACAAATAAGACTAAAAATGTCAACTAGAGGCAGAGCTATTATCAACTAGTTAAAGAGTACCTATTATGGCATTTAAAATTTTCCTAATATTGTTCTGGGAGTCCCCAACAACAGTTTTACAAGCATGCAATGACAAAAAACACTTTTGTTTTCTTATAATATGCATTTGTTTTTACCTGAATTGCCCACCGACTCCCATATGAATCGTTTTAGCGAGTCCTTTATCCAAAACCCGCCTTTGCGTGACGCTAATCTGCGGTGATTGGTCAGATGACCTAGTCAGTTGTGATTGGTATTCTCTGTGCAGAAAAACGGAACTCTTATCACCTTAAATGGGTTCTCAACTCCAGTCCTCGCGACCCACTGCTCTGCATATTGTGTATGTCTCCCTTATTTAACACACCTCAGATCCTCAGCTCGTTAGGATAGAGCCGGCTTGCGAATCCATACTTTATAGCGTTTAGGTTTGTGAAGGAATCATCTTCAAAATGATGCAAACACAGAACAAGGTTTGGGCTATACTTGTGTGGTATAGCAGTACTTGTATATATGAACTGCAGCCACTTAGTCTTCAAATACTCCTCACTTGGCAGGTTAAAAAAGTTCGCTTTTGCGTCGCACTTCAAAACACAGCGTCTCGTCGACATGATTGTTTTCCGAAGCCCAGATCTCGAAAAACGACAGAGTCCAAAAAGGTGCGGTGGGTCCAAACCTCCATGCTCTCAGACCTCCCTGGCCAGCCCAGGCAGGGTGGCCCGTCCTGGGCCAGTTTCAGATTTGCCCGCCACCCCTGGAGCTCCGGTTTTCCCTAGCGTCTCCGAGCGCAATAAGTGGGCGTTTCTTATTCAAATAACTTGTCAAGTTGACGTCAACCAGACAAAGGAAAAGCATCGTTCTTCCAACGATTCATATCAGCGACTCAGAGTCGACTCTTGTTTTTGAGGGACAATAACTTTGTATACGACGAACTTTCATGTTTGAAACTTTGCAGGATGTTTTCGTTCACTTAGATCTATGTTAAACACTACATGAAGGGCAATTTTCAAAAATCCAAAATAGGTACCCTTTAACATAGTGCTTACAACACACATTAAAGGGTAGATTAGACTCATTAATTTGAATTACATAGAAATCAAGCTCCCAAAAACAGGATATTTGTCAAAAAGTTAACTGCAGTTTAATGATGGTGTACATTTTCCCATCTTATAGATTGTAAATTTTACAAAGTCCATGGAAGTGTTCCCTGGTAGCAGGAAGCTTCTGTCTCTTCAGCTGCTGCGCAAATCTTTACCCATCAACCTCAGAACCACAATTTCTCTGACAACCAGTGTGGGGGTCCCACTGGAGCTTCACCTCCAGACAGATTCTTCTGTCTTAAAGGTAAATCTGGACTACATCAACATTAACAGACATTTAAAGGGATACTCCACTTTTTTTGGAAATAGGCTCATTTTACAACTCCCCCAGAGTTAAACGATTGAGTTTTACCATTTTTGAATCCATTCAGCCGATTTTCTGATATTTAGAAGAATATCAGTAACCAGACAGTTTCTGGACTCTGGTCAAGTGTTTGTGTCTCCAGAAATTTTGGACTAAACCGCTTAATTCATTTGGATTAGTTTAACAATCTCTTTATGAACTTTTTGAAACTTTAATGTGTTAAGTTACGTAGCTGTCAATGGGGGATGGAAAGGTCTCAGATTTCATCTTCATTTGTGTTCCAAAGATAAACGAAAGATGAAACGTATTAAAATTTATGTCATTAAAAGTAATTAACGACAGAAATTTTATTTTTGGGTTAAGTATCTCTTTATATAAACATTTATATGCTTCCAAATGAGTTGTGTTGACAGAAAACTGATGAGGGTTTTGAAAAGAGAACTAATGTTTATGCTGAATAATATTACTTGGGGTCATATACATGAATTAATTTCTTTTGCCAAACCTTCCTCCCTTTTGCCTGAATCGATCACTTCCTTTCGTCAGCAGGGAGATGTTATGTTTGAGGCTGCTGAGGAGTGTGAACAGCTCTGTCCTCTTCATATGTCCCGAGCAGGTGAGAGAAAAATCTTCAAATGTGTCCAGTTGTGTTTGTGAGTAACTAAAAAAAGAATATTTCACTATTCCACAAGTTTTAGAAGCTGAATGTTCCCATGCTTTTTACCCAGTGACTACCCAGTGATTTGGAATAAGGATAAAGATTTTTGTTCAATATTTTGTACTCGCAATTTCTTCCTGATAAACTATTTTAGATATTTGCATAAATAGTAAAATGTTTTCTCATTATAAAGTGCCCATAGAATTTAAAAATTAGGCCACTTCATGTATCTAGGTTTTCCTAGACTGTGGGAAAAGGAATCATACAGTTGAGGTGGTTAATTTAATTTAACTTTTTTTTTTTTTTTTTTTTTTTTAGAGGTAAAAAAAAATAAATGTAAGACTTGAGGCCCTCTAAGTTTTCTGGTTGAGAACCGTCTACTGTATAGTCACTTGTAGTAACCTAGTCTTATAAACGGATTGAAATGATTGTAGTGTACTAATTTGTGCATGTCTTGTGTGTATGGAGTTGCTCAGTCAAAAACTATGTGATGTTCTCCTGTGCAGGACGTTTAGAGTGGCAGCAATCCCTTCACCCAGAATCCTCCTCATCTCTCTGGAGAGTGGACAGCAGCCTGGCTTCTGCACTCTGTGGTCGCTGGCACTGTAGCAAAGAGCTCTCTTGCAGGTAAACGTGCAGTATGTGCACAAATATAGAATATAGACCCCCTGTGGAGTCAAATACTGTATATTAATTTTGTATGCTATTTAATCTACCCTTTTTGTTGGAGATTTAAACATGTATGCATTTATTGCAAATGCACTGTTTTATGATGTAAATATTTATGTTTCTGTTTTTTTGTGTGTGTTTTGTTCAGGTGGCCCAGGCTTCCTGCAGACCACTCTTCACCCCTGGACTTTGGGGCCACACCGGTCAATGATAGTAAGGTATGCAAATCACTGATAATGATCTTTTGATCTGAACTTTACCCTCTTTTTTTTCTGAGAAATCCTAAAGGAATATATTTAAGAATCTTCAAATGGCAATCAACTTTTGATTTAAATAATGACTTTGATTTTAATAAGACTATTATTTGAATCATGAGATGTTGTACTTTTCATTTCAGGTGAAGAATTTCACACTGAAAAACCCTACGGGTTCAGTTATTTCTGTGGAGATCCGAACCCTCTCCTCATACCCTGTTCCGCTTGAAGCCCTCGACATCCTGACCAAATGGTATTTACTGTTAACACAAACTCTTCTGGCCTGAAGTTGGTTCTGTCAGAAATCTTAGTTATAATGGTGTTTATGCACAAGGTTAAAGGGATACTGCACTTTTTGGGGAAATAGGCTTATTTTACAACTCCCCCAGAGTTAAACAGTTGAGTTTTACCGTTTTCGAATCCATTCAGCTGATTTTCTGATATTTAGAAGAATGTCAGTAAACAGATAGTTTCTGGTCTCATTGACTTCCATAGTAGGAAAAAAAATATACTATGGAAGTTCATGAGACCAGAAACGGTCAGGTTACTGTTAATCTTCTAAATATCAGAAATTCGGCTGAATGGATTCAAAAACGGTGAAACTCAACTTTTTAACTCTGGGGGAGTTGTAAAATGAGCCTATTTCCCAAGAATGTGGAGTATGCCTTTAATAAGCAGTGTCAGAAACAGTGCTGTTTTAGCTAGTTTAGTTTTATTTCAGTTTTACTTCAATTAACAACAACAATATTTTATAGGTTTAAGTTTTGTTATCAGTAACAACGCTGTTAATGGGAGCAGAAATTACATAATGTATGTAAATGTTCTAGGTTTAATATTAGCCCGCTGTCCGTGAATATCACTACAACAGAGTTTCTGCTGTTGGCAACAAACCATAAGGTGAGGTCATGATCTTTGAATAGCATTATTAAGTGTACGTTGTATAGTAAATGTGTCTTGTTGTGGTAACTCTGGTTATAGTGTGCTCATATTTTTGCCACCAGGAAAGTGAGCGAGGCAGTATACTTAGATTCCTGCTTCAGCCGTGGGAGTCGAGGACGGTTTCTGTGGCGTACCAACCCACAGAACACAAGCCTGTTACATCACTGCTCCTGATCAGGTACTGCTCTGCCCTAAATGAGTTTTAACTGAGGGATTTGTATGACTGATCGGTTTACTTATATTAAATCCTCTTATGGAAAAAAAAGTTTTGAAAATTGTGTTTTCCATGCTTGGAATAATCAGGGAAAAAAAACTTGGTTTTACTGTGAATGATCCTCATTTATTTAGCACTTAGATCATGCTTTGCCTTAATGTGTGCGTAATGAAGTTAAAGGCTCAGGGAAGGAGGCGGCGGGAACTGGCAAATGTTCAATGTGAAACTTAAATCACAAAATAAACAAACACCACAAAGAAACAAAACAAAAAAAACATACAGCGGCTTCCCTTCACGGATAGACTAAACCAAAACCATTAAGCATTACGTCCCAGGCCTGATTCTCTCATCTTTCTGTCATCACTCCTCCGTTTATCCTTCCGGAGCTCCTCTGTGGGACTCAAGATTGGTGTGTTGCTCATTAACATTCGCTCCCATGGCTCTCAGCCCTGCCCTGCCGCAGCATGGTCACATTTACCAGTCACATTCCTTAGAAAAGTTTCGAAGTCATTTTCTTTTTAATTGTACAGCCGTTACCAGGGAAACATCTCTGTTTCTTGTGTAAACTTAAATTAACCATAAGCTCCACCTACGGTCTCGTTTGGAAGGCTGCGTCCTTCCGATGTCGTATTTGTTGGTCGCATACGTCATAATGTTTTATATCTGAAAAGTACATTTTAAATGTTTAACTATTTTATATATTTTAAATTCATGTTTATAAAAAGGACTGAGTGTGACCGTTCCTAGTGAAACGTAAATTATTGAAGTTTCTTTATGATTTTGGATTGTAGTCGGACTCGTTATTTTAGTTTTAATGAAGCCTTATTAGTGAAGAACTCGGCCTCTGGAGGACGCGGCCTTCAGTCTGTCTGGCGTTTGAGTTCAAACCAATGTGAATGTTTTAATGTACAGTTGATATAAAATAAGCTTATGGGCATTCTAAAAATCAAAAATAAAATCAAATAAAATACCTATTATCATTTATCATTTTGACTCGTCCCTTTTCTTAAAAAGTGTTTTAAAGGTTACAATGGGAGGTTTATCAATTTCTAAAACTTATTTTTGAACTAATAACTTTATTTGAACATGTATTCATGTTAGACAACATGTTTAGTCAACCAACCAACACATTAACTACGACAGCCAGAATTTAAATGATCAAAAAATTTTGGTTCACAAACAACGATGTGTATATACTGTATATAAATATATATAAGTATATAAATTTATATATATATTATATTATAAAGTATATTTGTATAATATATATACATTATTGTTTATCATGATATTGATAAATATGATCATTTTGGTCACTTCTATATTTGTCATATATAGAAGTATATATACTTCTATATATATCACTTCTATATTTGAAATTTTCATACAGTTTCATCTGTAGTTTCTAGGGACTTCTGTGTGAGCTGTGGATCATTACACTATTGACAATAAACATTATTTGCCTGATGTTGCCTTTGTTTTTTGTTTTCTTTAAGTATTTTTGCTAGATGTTATCATACAGTAATTGTGGCTTTATCTGTTAACAGGAACAACCTGACTGTGTTTGACATGGTTCTGGTTAAAGGATTTGGGGCAATGGAGCTCCTGAGGGTGGGAGGGAAGCTTCCCGGGCCTGCAGCCTCACTGCGCTTCAACGTTCCCCAGTCTACTCTCATGGAGTGCAGAGATGGTGAGTGAGTGACACAGCTGAGACACTTTTGACGTGTCCTTTCTCAGAGTTTGGTGAAAGGTACTCTAGTGCTGGTAGAAGTAGTGATTGTTTAAAAAAGAATTGTTCTCTTGATTTTTTTGTTTGTTTGTCTAAATAAATGTGGGTGCTCTGAATTACCCAGATATTCGCAAACTTTTTTGTCAGCCTTTGAACCGAATATAAACAATACTAATTAGTTTTTAATGTACACTCAGGATTTTGGAATCTGCAGAGACCCCAGACAATAAAATGTGATGATGTAACAATAATGTAAAACATTTTTTTTTAAAAAAAACAAATGTAATATCACTCACTTCATTAACCCTCTGGGGTCTAAGGTGTTTTTGGAGTCCTTGAGATGTTTTGACATGCCCTGATATTTGTGGGGGTTTTTTTATTTGTTTGTTTTTTTCCAGTTGCATATAAACATATTAATGGCACAGGTGAAATTACACTCTATTTAGCACTAACAGGGCTACCATAATATGTGGGCAACATATATGTACATGTTTGCATTTTTGAGAGAATATTGTTTATGCATGGTTATTGAATAAATTAAAACAAAACACATACTAAATATCTGTCCATTTGATGGCTATTTTAGGGTAAAATCTTTACAATCTATCCAAAACTAGTCAATGAAATGTTGTCATTACAGACACTATTCAATATCACGATTAGAACAAATCTCAGTTGGCTATAGCAATAGAGTTTGGATGTGTTCATGTAATAATAACGTTTACTAAGTAGGAGCGAGAGTGAAAACTCACTAATGCATTTACATCTGTAGTAAACAACATCACACGCATCTGTGCCATTCATTCACACATAAACACATAATTCATATTTAAACAGTATTTGTGCAGTTTACAGACACTATTAAATAATGTGATTAGAACAAAGCACTTCAGAATAAATAACTTACTACATCAGCTGAATCTCGTCGAAATGAAACTACCAGCACTTTTGAGGTAACTTTTCCAGGATTATTACGATATTATTATTCCTCACAGCGCAGCAAGACGAGGTAAAGTACAAGATTCTTATTAAACTGGATGTTTTATTCAGCTGATGTAGGTGTTTTCATGGCTTGCCTCAACATTTGCGTTTGTTCTTTGGGCGTAGTCTCATCCCATACGTTATAATTAGCTGAAAGGAAAAAGATTGACATCTCTCTTTTTTAATACAGATTACATAAACTGAGAATATTTTTTATCCAAATGACTTCATTTAAAAGAAGAGAATTTCAGCTTCATAAACAAAAATCTTTCGTGCCTGTGTGACAAGTTTTTACTTAGTTACATTTAATTTTCGGATGCTTTTCAGAATGAACTTCACTGACAGAGAGAATCCAAAAATCGCATCATGTTTATTTTTTTTTTATTTGACAAAAAGCAGAACACTTTCTTTTTATTATGAGCATCCACATAAAAAAGTTTTTATTTTTATTTAACCCCATGTACATAGGACTCTTAACCACATTAACTGGTTAATGACTTTAATGTGAATTACTTGCAGAACCACATATCATCAGGTTATATGTATTCATATACACACATCAGGTCATGTTCAGCTTGAAAACCTGTGAAAATTTAAACGCTACTATGTTATGAGGTTATACATGGCCATAAATTATTAAACAAAATCATGGCTACTGTAAAGTAGAAAGTCAGTGGACAGCTATTAAAGTTTTTTTTGTGTATATTTTATAGTTTTTACATGATTTTAATAAAAATAAATAAAGTGAATCTTGCTTTTCATGCCCTAAGACCATTAAAAACACATAGGAAAAAAAAATCCTGACTGAGTTTATCATAATTCATGCATGAAAGGGTTAATAAATAATATTGAAAGAGGAAACAATGATACAAAATGCATTAACTGCATTTCTATTGTCTTTCTTGTCTTTTCACAGGTTTACGATCAAGTAAGCCCTTGTTTGCCATCCAGAAAAGCTTTAAAGTGGAGAATGCTGGCGAGTTGCCGTTGACTGTAGTATCCATGAACATTAATGGATATAAATGTCAGGGTTACGGTTTTGAGGTGCAGCACTGCAGATCCTTCAGAGTGGACTACAACTCATCCTCAGAAATCACCATTGCGTAAGAATATGCAACTTTCTGTATCAGTCTTCTAAACAGAGTGCAATTCTTGTGCCGGTCCTTAAACATTTTTCGAGATGAAATAAAATCTGCTTTACAAATAACTTTAGGACAGTAATATTGTGTAGCCTATGTTCTCTGCAGAAAGTTGTCTGTGTCTGTTTTGCGCTGTTGGTAGATTTCTTAAAAAATGTACTGTATCTGTGTATTCTGATGAAATAATAATCCAGAATGTTGCAGCTAGAGTGGTTTTTAATGAGCCGAAGAGAGCACACGTCAATCCTCTCCTCACAGAGTTGCACTGGTTATCAGTTGCCGCTCGCATCAAATTCAAGTCACTGATATTTGCCTACAGAACAACCACGGGCTCTGCTCCCTTTTACCTAATTTCATTACTCCTATCTTACATGCCTGAAACTTCCGCTCTGTGAGTGAATGCCGTCTCGTGGTGCCATCTCAAAGAGGCACAAAATCACTTTCACCTTGTCTGTTCCCTGCCGGTGGAATGACCTGCCCAACTCAACTTATCCATGGATTATCCCACTGTTGATACCATCGTCATTTGCCAGCATTGACAACTTAAAGTTTTATTGACGTTTGCAATGCAATATTTGACTGGAAGCGTACAACGGTTGGTTATTTTCATCAGTTGCGGCTGGTTGAGAAAAATGGCATTCCTCAAGTGAAATGTATTTGACTGATGGCGCTCTGAAAAGTGAACAGACATGTGCGATGAATTAGAGACGTAAAAGTGAGTGGGTCCAATATCATTTGTCTTAAAAAGTGGGTGGGTCTTGTCAATGGTTCCGACGCCCATGTGTTAGACTAAGCTGGGAAGGGTCACCGTGAAGAATTGAAAGGAAATACAAGTACCAGACTGATCAGAGACTACATAAAAGCCCTTTTTAGGTTCCCTTTTTCATGCTAATTACTGCTCCTATTGCCTATATCAAAATTCTGTCATGATATCCTCACCCTCATGTCACCCAAAAACCTGCATTTCGGGAACCAAACAGTTTCCGTTCACATTGAATTTCATTCTATTTTTTTGTCCATACAATGGAAGTCAATGGGAACTGAAACTATTTGGTTATCAGCATTCCTGATATCTTCTTTTATGTTCCACAGAGGAAAGAAAGTCAGGTTTTGAACAACTTGAGGGTGAGTAAATGATGACAGAAATTTCATTATTGGTTGAGTGAAATATCCCTCTAATCCCAACCCGGAAGTTAGTCTAATAAGGTCTGTGACTAACAAACATTTGAACATGAACAAATTTGATCATTTTTGACACGTAAATACAATTGGCAGAAGTCAAAAGCTAAATGTAGGCTGTACCACGTGACTTCAGCGTCACCACTAAGCTTTCGACAACTGTTTTTGTTTAAAAATATTGTCGCTGAAAGATTGAGTTTGCAAGAGTGTGATTATCAACACGACTGTGAAACCGGACCAGTGAGTAGATGAGACAACCTCTGTAGTCCCATATAGCCTCTTGTTAGCAGCCTTTTACAAGACAATATTTTTTAGGAGGTATAACTGATGTATTTTATATCGTAGAAAAAAATAAATAAATATCTTGAGCTTGTGTTCATCACAGACCGTATTTCAAGTATTCAACCAAAAACCCATTGATTTCAGGACATTGGAACCGGAAGTGCTAAAATGCGAACTTGTTTTGGGGTTTTAGCCTACAAATATATGCCATTCCTGCACCACTCTATCACACCGTGTACCCCATCATCTTTTTTTCTCAATGTTGTCTGTCTGTTTATTTTCTCCCCATCTCAATCGTTTTCTCTGTATCTCTCTAGATTTACTCCAGACTTCACGTCTTCGTGGGTGATCAGAGACTTGACTCTGGTAACAGAGCGTGGCTCCCTTTTCCACTTCACCCTCAATGTGACCCTGCCTCACCACATGCTGCCCCTGTGTGCTCAGGTGGTACCAGGACCAAGCTGGGAGGAGTCCTTCTGGGTCGTCACACTGGTTTTGACCTGGTTAGCAGCCCACATAGATACTTAAACCTCATGAAATGCTACCCTGTGCACGCAACTTGAAATGGATTCTGTGCCTTAATATCAAACCTGTCCTCTCTGCAGTTCCTCTCTAGCCGGTGTGTGTCTGATGGCTTTCCATCAAGCTCAGCACATTCTGAGCGAGTTCTCCACGCCAAGTCCACGTAGCAATCACAACTCTGTACCTCGTGAAAATAGCAGTGTCAACCACAGCTCCTCAAATGGTGTCAGGTGAGTCAGCATCAACCTTTATCTGGGATGCGCAAATAAAATATTTTCAGTGTCTGAGAGCGATTTGGTTTACACAGTCAGTGTTGCTCCTCACAAAATCAGGTGCTCTTAGTTAGGGAGAATTGTATTAAAAACTGTGGTAACACTTTACAATAAGGTTCATTAGTTAACATCAGTTAATGTATTTACTAACATGCACTAACCAGGAGCAATACATTTGTTAATGTTAGTTCATGAAAATACAGCTGTTCATTGTTTGTTCATGTTAGTTCACGGTGCATTAACTAATGTTAACAAGATTTTAATCAAGTATTAGTAAATGTTGAAAATAACATTAACAAAGATTAACAAATGCTGTATATGTGCTATTCATTATTAGTTCATATTAACTAATGTAGTTAACCCTCTTATTATCTTTGGGGTCTTTTTGACCCGCAAATGACTTTTGGTCAATTTAAAAAAAAATGTTTTCTTTTTCCAAATGGAATGAAACTTTCTACAGCTCTTTACACTGTCATGATCTACCAAAAAAAAATATTTTGGAATGATGTCTGTCTTTATATTAGCATGAAAAAAATTCCAGCACTCTTTATCTTCGGGGTCCCTGGAGACCCCGCATAGTAAATATACAAAATTCATCATTAAAATCAGAAACAACGAAGAAACAACGCAGATCACATAGACAGAAATAAAGTGGCACACTTCCAACAATGCAAAAAACATCCAAAATGCACACACACGCACACACACACACACACACACACGCACGCACACACTTCAAAGACCAACACCTCCAGTAAACAGTAAACACCTCCAGTGCACCAACAGTTTTTGTTCCTAATTGTTCAAAAAAAAAATTTAATTGATAATCATTTTTTTAGGAAATCTTTTATTTATTACAACGATTATATTTGTTTTACTGCTTTATTTTCTCATTAAGTTGGCTTGTGAGAGCCAACTTACTGAAATCCTATTTAAACTTATTATTATTAAGTTGGCTTGTGAGAGCCAACTTACTGAAATCCTATTTAAACTTATTATTAAGTTGGCTTGTGAGAGCCAACTTACTGAAATGCTATTTAAACTTATTAAGTTGGCTTGTGAGAGCCAACTTACTGAAATCCTATTTAAACTTATTATTAAGTTGGCTTGTGAAAGCCAACTTACTGAAATCCTATTTAAACTTATTATTAGTGGTGCTTGCAAAGCAACACTATTACTATTGTGTTTGGTGAGTCGGCCAAAAATTTCGGCACGCTACTCCTCCCGCAGTTTTTGTCACAGACCCATGAATGAGGTCTCAAAACGTGCGGATTATTCGGGAATGGTGTGCTATGACTTTTCTAAGCGATCGGGGGTACGGTGTTCGCCCCAGGGGCGAACGAATTTCCAAAAAATCCCATAGACTTAACATTGCGACAAACTTTGACGAGTCATAGCTCCGAGCGAGAATTTCACAGAAGTCTGCGATTTACCACATTTGAAGAGGCTGACAGGCTCTTTAAGAAAATACATCACAATGGGGTAAAAGTTGCACCCCTGGGGGACAGGAGCTGCCCGAATTTTCCCCATTGACCCCAATGGTTTATTATTTTTTTTTTTTTTTTTTTTCAACTTCCGTGCGTTTTTTGGCACGCTACTCCTCCCGCAGTTTTTGTCACAGACCCATGGGTGAGGCGTCAAATCGAGCGGCTTATTTAGGAGAGGTGTGCTATGACTTTTCTAAGCGATCGGGGGTACGATGGTCGCCCCAGGGGCGAAAAACGGCCAAAAAAAATCCCATAGACTTAACATTGCGAAAAACTTTGACGAGTCATAGCTCGAAACGAGGATTTCGCAGAAACCTGCGATTTACCACATTTGAAGAGGCTGACAGGCTCTTTAAGAAAATACCTCACAATGGGGTAAAAGTTGCACCCCTGGGGGGCAGGAGCTCCCCAAAAATTTTTCCCATTCAAAATTTCTAGTATAGCATTATACTATTCCAGGAAAAAGTTTGGCGCACTCCTACGTCCACAGTTTTTGTCACAGACACATAAATGAGGCATCAAATCGTGCGGCCTATTGAGGAGAATTGTCATATCACTTTTTTAAGAGATCGGGGGTACGGTGTTCGCCCCAGGGGCGAACGAATTTCCAAAAAATCCCATAGACTTAACATTGCGACAAACTTTGACGAGTCATAGCTCCGAACAACGATTTCGGAAAAACGTGTGATTTGCCACATTTGAAGAGGCTGCCAGGCTCTGTAAGAATATACCTCACAATGGGGTAAAAGTTGCACCCCTGGGGGGCAGGAGCTGCCCAAAGTTTCCCCCATTGACTTACTATGGTGAAGGACGTCCCATCAAATGCATGTTTTTCCTACTATGGTAAATTGCATAGGGATTTTGTATTGAACATAGCTCTGGATCACAGTGTCGTAGAGACAAAGGGGCGGGCTCATTTTACTCAGACAGCCAATCAGTCTCTCAGGATCATTGTGAAGCTATTAAGCCACGCCCTAGCAACCATTTAGCACTCCTTAGCAACAACTCCCATAGACTTCCATTAAAAAAGATGAAAGGGATATCTCAGGATATAAGTGTCATAGAAACATGAGGGTGGGCTCGTTTGACTCGGGCCAGCAAACAGCCAATCCTGAATCACCTCTACACTTACTGGTCACGCCCTAGCAACCAATGTCAAGCACCTTAGCAACCAAAATCCAAAGAGGGATATCTTCCATTCTGAATGTCATACAGGCATGGAAGTTGGTTTATATCATTTATACTGACAAGCAGCCTTTGGTGTTTCATGATTGGCAGCTGCCAAGCCACTCCCTAGCAACCAAACAGAGTACCCTAGCAACCATTTTGTGGGACCTATATCTCTGCATCAAAACATTGTATAGAGAAAGGGGTTGGTTTATACATTCACATTGACTTTGGAGCTTCATGATTGGCAGCTGCCAAGCCACTCCCTAGCAACCAAACAGATTACCCTAGCAACCGTTTTGCAAGACCTACATCTCTGAATCAAAACATCGTATAGAGATGGGGGTTGGATCTTTTTACTCATGCTAGCAAACAGGACTTGCTACATGCTACACATGCTAGCAGTGAATAGCTACATGCTAATATTGATTAGCTAAGTGTTAAATCATGCCATGAACATTATAAAAACTCTATAGTAACCATCTGTGAACACTACCAACCACCTAGCAACACCATAGCAACCACCCAGAACACCCTAGCAACACCCTAGCAACCACCCAGAACACCCTAGCAACCGCCTAGCGAGACCATAGCAACCACCCAGAACACCCTAGCAACTGCCTAGCAACACCCTAGCAACCATCCAGAACACCCTAGCAACTGCCTAGCAACACCCTAGCAACCACCTAGCAACACCCTAGCAACCACCCAGAACACCATAGCAACCGCCTAGCAACCATCCAGAACACCTTAGCAACACCCTAGCAACCATTCAGAACACCCTAGCAACCACCTAGCAACACCCTAGCAAACACCTAGCAACCACCCATAACACCATAGCAACCACCTAGCAACCACTCAGAACACCCTAGCAACCACCTAGCAACACCCTAGCAACCACCCAGAACACCCTAGAAACACCCTAGCAACCACCTAGCAACACCCTAGCAACCACCCAGAACACCCTAGCAACCGGGTGGTGAGTTTTGCCACTGCAAGCACCACTTCACATTTTCTTCTGGAAATGTACATTCTAGTTATTATTATTATTATTATTCTTTTTCTGAGACTAAAATTTCCAACTCTATCTCCTCCTAGAGCTTTAACTCCACATACTCCAAACTCGGCACGGACACTCAAACTGTTCTGACTTAGTGTGCTATATCTTTTCAGACTGATCGGACTTACGGTTCTCCCAAAAATGACGCTCAAAGTCGGAAAAAACTCCCATTGACTTAACATTGTGGAATCTTTAGAATTTCAAACTGACCAACTGTCAAAAATTCAAATCTAAATACCTTGAAGCCCCAGACTCAATCAAACTGTCATTCTATACACTATATGAGCCATTGAGACTCATTTAAACTAATGAACTCATCTATCTATGACACTTATCTATCTAATCTTAAACTCTAAAACTCAAAATAAATTAATAAACTCTCAACTTGAACTCTTAGACTCATTTAAACTTATAAACTCTAAACTCATAAACTCTAAATTCATAAACTCATACTCTAATAAACTCTCATAAACTACTAAACTCTTAAATTAATAAACTCTGGGCACTTACTCATTTAAACTTATAAACTCTAAACTCATAAACTCTAAATTCACACCATAGCAACCAATTACAGCACCCTAGCAACCGTAGGCCATAGGCACGAGGCCGCAGGCCTCGTGCAATACTAAATAGTGATGATTTCTCAGAAACTCGTAATTAACCACATTTGAAGAGGCTGACAGGCAGCCTTTGGAGATTCATCACTGGCACCTGCCAAGCCACTCCCTAGCAACTAAACAGACTACCCTAGCAACCATTAAGCAAGATTTGTATCTCTGCATCAGAACAACGTATAGAGATGGGGGTTGGTTTAAATCATTCATACTGACAAGCAGCCTTTGGAGTTTCATGATTGGCAGCTTTCAAGCCAATCCCTAGCAACCAAACAGAGTACCCTAGCAACCATTTTTTAACAACTATATCTCAGCATCAGAACATTGTATCGCGATGGGGGTTGGGTCTTTTGACTCATGCTAGCACACAGGACTTTCAATATGCTAAACATGCTAGCTGTGAATAGCTAAATGCTAATATGGATACTTTATAGTAACCATATGTGAACACTACCAACCAACTAGCAACACCCTAGCAACCACCCAGAACATCCTAGCAACCACCTAGCAACACCATAGCAACCACCCAGACTACCTTAGCAACTGCCTAGCAACACCCTAGCAACCACAAAGAACTCCCTAGCAACTGCCTAGCATCACCATAGCAACCACCCAGAACACCCTAGCAACCACCTAGCAACACCATAGCAACCGCACAGAACACCCTAGCAACTGCCTAGCAACACCCTAGTAACCACAAATAACACCTTAGCAACTGCCTAGCAACACCATAGCAACCACCCAGAACACCCTAGCAACTGCCTAGCAACACCCTAGCAACCACCAATAACACCTTAGCAACTGCCTAGCAACACCCTAGCAACCACAAAGAACACCCTAGCAACTGCCTAGCAACACAATAGCAACCATCCAGAGCACCCTAGCAACTACCTAGCAACACCCTAGCAACCACCCAGATCACCCTAGCAACTGCCTAGCAACACCCTAGCAACCACCCAGAACACCTTAGCAACCACCTAGCAACACCATAGCAACCACCCAGAACACCCTAGTAACCGCCTAGCAATACCCTAGCAACCACCAAGAACACCCTAGCAACTGCCTAGCAACACCCTAGCAACCACCAAGAACACCCTAGCAACTGCCTAGCAGCACCCTAGCAACCACCAAGAACACCCTAGCAACTGCCTAGCAACACCATAGCAACCACCCAGAACACCATAGTAACCGCCTAGCAACACCATAGCAACCACCATAGTAACGCTATCTATCTATCTATCTATCTATCTATCTATCTATCTATCTATCTATCTATCTGTCTGTCTGTCTGTCTGTCTGTCTGTCTGTCTGTCTATCTATCTATCTATCTATCTATCTATCCAAAATACCTTAGAAACCCACTAGAAACACCCATAGCAACTTTAAATTACTTTAAACTACTTTAAACTAGAAACTACTTTACACTAAGGTAAACTTTAAATTAATTTAAAGCCACAATCTGTACTTTTTCGGCTTTAAAAATAGCAAAAATAACTGTATCTATGTTATATATTTCTATTAGATATGTACTTACATTATCCCGACAGTTTCAACCAACTTTCAAATACGGAGAAATTTATAGTTTAATTCGAAGACACGGGACGTTTCTTTATTTCCGTTTCGTCGTCCGTCTATGGCGTCATATAACCTTTGACTCCACTATTTTCTCTAACTTCCTTGCGGAACCCGGCGAAACCACCAAACACAAAGGGGAACACTGGACTACCGCCAAGAAAGCATAGAAAATGACGAAGAAAAAAAAGTAAGACGTATTTTTATGCGTGTAAATCACGTGCCCGCTCACGAGCGCTCACTCAGACGAGATGCACTGTCCCCCGGTGCTGCGCGCGCATATAGCGCTGCCCGTTCCGGTCGTCTCATTCAAATCAGCCAACTGTTGCTGTTAGCGAGCCGCGCAGGAGAAGTATGACACAGGTAAACATTGGGGTTGCATTTAAAGCTTCTTGACAAGCTAAATCTACAGAGAGATGCCGTATATCCGTATATTTTGTAAAAAAACGATCATGTCATGTCATGAGCTGAGCTGGTTGTCATTGACAGCGACAACAACTCCCGCGAGCCCACGCTCTTTCCTGACGTCATCAAAGTACGTCTTTGTTATTATGTGAAATGAGTGACCCCTGGTGGCCAAAAAAATTACATATTGTCCGTTTAAACTTTAGACCATTTTAAACCTCAAACTACTTTAAAATTCAAACTACTTTAAACTTCTTCAAACTACTTTCAACTTCATCAAAGTACTTTAAACTTATTCAAACTACTTTAAACTTATTCAAACTTTCTGTAACAAACTTTCACAAGCCAACTTAAAGTTTGTCTCGACGAACTTTTTAATCTAGTTAGTGGTGCTTGCAAAGCAACACTATTACTATTGTGTTTGGTGAGTCGGCCAAAAATTTCGGCACGCTACTCCTCCCGCAGTTTTTGTCACAGACCCATGAATGAGGTCTCAGAACGTGCGGATTATTCGGGAATGGTGTGCTATGACTTTTCTAAGCGATCGGGGGTACGGTGTTCGCCCCAGGGGCGAACGAATTTCCAAAAAATCCCATAGACTTAACATTGCGACAAACTTTGACGAGTCATAGCTCCGAGCGAGAATTTCACAGAAGCCTGCGATTTACCACATTTGAAGAGGCTGACAGGCTCTTTAAGAAAATACATCACAATGGGGTAAAAGTTGCACCCCTGGGGGACAGGAGCTGCCCGAATTTTCCCCATTGACCCCAATGGTTTATTATTTTTTTTTTTTTTTTTTTTCAACTTCCGTGCGTTTTTTGGCACGCTACTCCTCCCGCAGTTTTTGTCACAGACCCATGGGTGAGGCGTCAAATCGAGCGGCTTATTTAGGAGAGGTGTGCTATGACTTTTCTAAGCGATCGGGGGTACGATGGTCGCCCCAGGGGCGAAAAACGGCCAAAAAAAATCCCATAGACTTAACATTGCGAAAAACTTTGACGAGTCATAGCTCGAAACGAGGATTTCGCAGAAACCTGCGATTTACCACATTTGAAGAGGCTGACAGGCTCTTTAAGAAAATACCTCACAATGGGGTAAAAGTTGCACCCCTGGGGGGCAGGAGCTCCCCAAAAATTTTTCCCATTCAAAATTTCTAGTATAGCATTATACTATTCCAGGAAAAAGTTTGGCGCACTCCTACGTCCACAGTTTTTGTCACAGACACATAAATGAGGCATCAAATCGTGCGGCCTATTGAGGAGAATTGTCATATCACTTTTTTAAGAGATCGGGGGCACGGTGTTCGCCCCAGGGGCGAACGAATTTCCAAAAAATCCCATAGACTTAACATTGCGACAAACTTTGTCGAGTCATAGCTCCGAACAACGATTTCGGAAAAACGTGTGATTTGCCACATTTGAAGAGGCTGGCAGGCTCTGTAAGAATATACCTCACAATGGGGTAAAAGTTGCACCCCTGGGGGGCAGGAGCTGCCCAAAGTTTCCCCCATTGACTTACTATGGTGAAGGACGTCCCATCAAATGCATGTTTTTCGTACTATGGTAAATTGCATAGGGATTTTGTATTGAACATAGCTCTGGATCACAGTGTCGTAGAGACAAAGGGGCGGGCTCATTTTACTCAGACAGCCAATCAGTCTCTCAGGATCATTGTGAAGCTATTAAGCCACGCCCTAGCAACCATTTAGCACTCCTTAGCAACAACTCCCATAGACTTCCATTAAAAAAGATGAAAGGGATATCTCAGGATATAAGTGTCATAGAAACATGAGGGTGGGCTCGTTTGACTCGGGCCAGCAAACAGCCAATCCTGAATCACCTCTACACTTACTGGTCACGCCCTAGCAACCAATGTCAAGCACCTTAGCAACCAAAATCCAAAGAGGGATATCTTCCATTCTGAATGTCATACAGGCATGGAAGTTGGTTTATATCATTTATACTGACAAGCAGTTTCATGATTGGCAGCTGCCAAGCCACTCCCTAGCAACCAAACAGAGTACCCTAGCAACCATTTTGTGAGACCTATATCTCTGCATCAAAACATTGTATAGAGAAAGGGGTTGGTTTATACATTCACATTGACTTTGGAGCTTCATGATTGGCAGCTGCCAAGCCACTCCCTAGCAACCAAACAGAGTACCCTAGCAACCGTTTTGCAAGACCTATATCTCTGCATCAAAACATCGTATAGAGATGGGGGTTGGATCTTTTTACTCATGCTAGCAAACAGGACTTGTTACATGCTACACATGCTAGCAGTGAATAGCTACATGCTAATATTGATTAGCTAAGTGTTAAATCATGCCATGAACATTATAAAAACTCTATAGTAACCATCTGTGAACACTACCAACCACCTAGTAACACCATAGCAACCACCCAGAATACCCTAGCAACCACCTAGCAACACCATAGAAACCAGACAGAACACCCTAGCAACTGCCTAGCAACCACCCACAACACCCTAGCAACCGCCTAACAACTGCCTAGCAACCACCCAGAACACCCTAGAAACCGCCTAGCAACCACCCAGAACACCCTAGCAACCGCATAGCAACCGACTAGCAACCACCCAGAACACCTTAGCAACTGCCTAGCAACACCCTAGCAACCACTCAGAACACCCTAGCAACCACCTAGCAACACCCCAGAAACAACCTAGCAACCACCCAGTACACCATAGCAACCACTTAGCAACCACCCAGAAACCCATAGCAACCACCCAGAACACCCTAGCAACCACCCAGTACACCCTAGCAACCGCCTAGCAACACCATAGCAACCACCCAGAACACCCTAGCAACTGCCTAGCAACACCTTAGCAACCATCCAGAACACCCTAGCAACCACCTAGCAACACCCTAGCAACCACCCAGAACACCCTAGCAACTGTCTAGCAACACCCTAGCAACCACCCAGAACACCCTAGCAACCACCTAGCAACACCCTAGCAACCACCCAGAATACCCTAGCAACCGCTTAGCAACACCCTAGCAACCACCTAGTAACACCCTAGCAACCACCTAGACACCCTAGCAACCGCCTAGCAACCATCCAGAACACCCTAGCAACTGCCTAGCAACACCCTAGCAACACCCTAGCAACCACCTAGCAACACCCTAGCAACCACCCTAGCAACCACCCAGAACACCCTAGCAACCGGGTGGTGAGTTTTGCCACTGCAAGCACCACTTCACATTTTCTTCTGGAAATGTACATTCTAGTTATTATTATTCTTCTTACTCAAAAATTTGCAACTCTATCTCCTCCTAGAGTTTTAACTCCACATACTCCAAACTCGGCACGGACACTCAAACTGTTCTGACTCGGTGTGCTATATCTTTTCTAACTGATCGGACTTACGGTTTTCCTAAAAATGACGATCAAAGTCGGAAAAAACTCCCATTGACTTAACATTGTGGAATCTTTAGAATTTCAAACTGACCAACTGTCAAAAATTCAAATCTAAATACCTTGAAGCCCCAGACTCAATCAAACTGTCATTCTATACACTATATGAGCCATTGAGACTCATTTAAACTAATGAACTCATATATCTATGACACTTATCTATCTAATCTTAAACTCTTAAACTCAAAATAAATTAATAAACACTAAACCTGAACTCTCTTAGACTCATTTAAACTTATAAACGCTAAACTCAAAAACTCTAAATTCATAAACTCATACTCTTATAAACTCTCATAAACTACTAAACTCTTAAATTAATAAACTCTGGACACTTACTCATTTAAACTTATAAACTCTAAACTCATAAACTCTAAATTCACACCATAGCAACCAATTACAGCACCCTAGCAACCGTAGGCCATAAAAATACAATACTAAATACTAGGCAATACTAAATAGTGATGATTTCTCAGAAACTCGTAATTAACCACATTTGAAGAGGCTGACGGGCAGCCTTTGGAGATTCATCACTGGCACCTGCCAAGCCACTCCCTAGCAACTAAACAGACTACCCTAGCAACCATTAAGCAAGATTTGTATCTCTGCATCAGAACAACGTATAGAGATGGGGGTTGGTTTAAATCATTCATACTGACAAGCAGCCTTTGGAGTTTCATGATTGGCAGCTTTCAAGCCAATCCCTAGCAACCAAACAGAGTACCCTAGCAACCATTTTTTAACAACTATATCTCAGCATCAGAACATTGTATCGCGATGGGGGTTGGGTCTTTTGACTCATGTTAGCACACAGGACTTTCAATATCCTAAACATGCTAGCTGTGAATAGCTAAATGCTAATATGGATACTTTATAGTAACCATATGTGAACACTACCAACCAACTAGCAACACCCTAGCAACCACCCAGAACACCCTAGCAACCACCTAGCAACACCATAGCAACCACCCAGAATACCTTAGCAACTGCCTAGCAACACCCTACCAACCACAAAGAACACCCTAGCAACTGCCTAGCATCACCATAGCAACCACCCAGAACACCCTAGCAACCACCTAGCAACACCATAGCAACCGCAAAGAACACCCTAGCAACTGCCTAGCAACACCCTAGTAACCACAAATAACACCTTAGCAACTGCCTAGCAACACCATAGCAACCACCCAGAAAACCCTAGCAACACCCTAGCAACCACCCATAACACCTTAGCAACTGCCTAGCAACACCCTAGCAACCACCAATAACACCTTAGCAACTGCCTAGCAACACCCTAGCAACCACAAAGAACACCCTAGCAACTGCCTAGCAACACAATAGCAACCATCCAGAGCACCCTAGCAACTACCTAGCAACACCCTAGCAACCACCCAGATCACCCTAGCAACTGCCTAGCAACACCCTAGCAACCACCCAGAACACCTTAGCAACCACCTAGCAACACCATAGCAACCACCCAGAACACCCTAGTAACCGCCTAGCAACACCCTAGCAACCACCCAGAACACCTTAGTAACTGCCTAGCAACACCCTAGCAACCACCAAGAACACCCTAGCAACTGCCTAGCAACACCCTAGCAACCACCAAGAACACCCTAGCAACTGCCTAGCAACACCATAGCAACCACCCAGAACACCATAGTAACTGCCTAGCAACACCATAGCAACCACCATAGTAATGCTATCTATCTATCTATCTATCTATCTATCTATCTATCTATCTATCTATCTATCTATCTATCTATCTATCTATCTATCTATCTATCTATCTATCTATCTATCTATCTATCTATCTAAATTACTTTAAACTACTTTAAACTTGAAACTACTTTAAACTAAGTTAAACTTTATTTAATTTAAACTTTAGACTAATTTAATCTTCAAACTACTTCAAACTTTCTGTAACAAACTTTCACAAGCCAACTTAAAGTTTGTCTCGACGAACTTTTTAATCTAGTTATTATTATTCTTTTTCTGAGCGGTGAAATTTCTGACTGCTACTCCTCCTAGAGCTTTAACTCCACATACTCCAAACTCGGCACGGACACTCAAACTGTTCTGACTCGAGTTGCTATATCTTTTCAGACTGATCGGACTTACGGTTCTCCCAAAAATGACGCTCAAAGTCGGAAAAAACTCCCATTGACTTAACATTGTGGAATCTTCAGAATTTCAAACTGACCAACTGTCAAAAATTCAAATCTAAATACCTTGAAGCCCCAGACTCAATCAAACTGTCATTCTATAGACTATATGAGCCATTGAGACTCATTTAAACTAATGAACTCATCTATCTATGACACTTATCTATCTAATCTTAAACTCTTAAACTCAAAATAAATTAATAAACTCTAAACCTGAACTCTTAGACTCATTTAAACATATAAACTCTAAACTCAAAAACTCAAAATTCATAAACTCATACTCTTATAAACTCTCATAAACTACTAAACTCTTAAATTAATAAACTCTGGCCACTTACTCATTTAAACTTATAAACTCTAAACTCATAAACTCTAAATTCACACCATAGCAACCAATTACAGCACCCTAGCAACCGCAGGCCATAGGCACGAGGCCGCAGGCCTCGTGCAATACTAAATAGTGATGATTTCTCAGAAACTCGTAATTAACCACATTTGAAGAGGCTGACAGGCAGCCTTTGGAGATTAATCACTGGCACCTGCCAAGCCACTCCCTAGCAACTAAACAGACTACCCTAGCAACCGTTAAGCAAGATTTGTATCTCTGCATCAGAACAACGTATAGAGATGGGGGTTGGTTTAAATCATTCATACTGACAAGCAGCCTTTGGAGTTTTATGATTGGTAGCTTTCAAGCCAATCCCTAGCAACCAAACAGAGTACCCTAGCAACCATTTTTTAACAACTATATCTCAGCATCAGAACATTGTATCGCGATGGGGGTTGGGTCTTTTGACTCATGTTAGCACACAGGACTTTCAATATGCTAAACATGCTAGCTGTGAATAGCTAAATGCTAATATGGATACTTTATAGTAACCATATGTGAACACTACCAATCAACTAGCAACACCCTAGCAACCACCCAGAACACCCTAGCAACCACCTAGCAACACCATAGCAACCGCACAGAACACCCTAGCAACTGCCTAGCAACACCCTAGTAACCACAAATAACACCTTAGCAACTGCCTAGCAACACCATAGCAACCACCCAGAACACCCTAGCAACTGCCTAGCAACACCCTAGCAACCACCCAGAACACCTTAGCAACTGCCTAGCAACACCCTAGCAACCACAAAGAACACCCTAGCAACTGCCTAGCAACACCATAGCAACCACCCAGAACACCCTAGCAACCGCCTAGCAACACCATAGCAATCATCTGGAATACCCTAGCAACTGCCTAGCAACACCATAGCAACCACCCAGAACACCCTAGCAACACCCTAGCAACCACCCAGAACACCTTAGCAACTGCCTAGCAACACCCTAGCAACCACCAATAACACCTTAGCAACTCCCTAGCAACACCCTAGCAACCAGCAATAACACCTTAGCAACTGCCTAGCAACACCCTAGCAACCACAAATAACACCTTAGCAACTGCCTAGCAACACCATAGCAACCACCCAGATCACCCTTGCAACTGCCTAGCAACACCATAGCAACCACCCAGAACACCCTAGTAACCGTCTAGCAACACCATAGTAACCGCCTAGCAACACCATAGCAACCACCATAGTAACTCTATCTATCTATCTATCTATCTATCTATCTATCTATCTATCTATCTATCTATCTATCTATCTATCTATCTATCTATCTATCTATTTATCTATCTATCTATCTATCTATCTATCTAAACTACTTTAAACTTGAAACTACTTTAAACTAAGTTAAACTTTAAATTAATTTAAATTTTAGACTAATTTAAACTTCAAACTACTTTAAACTTCTTCAAACTACTTTAAACTTCTTAAAACTACTTTAAACTTCTTCAAACTTTCTGTAACAAACTTTCACAAGCCAACTTAAAGTTTGTCTCGACGAACTTTTTAATCTAGTTATTATTATTATTATTCTTTTTCTGAGCGGAAAATTTTCTGACTCTAACTCCTCCTAGAGTTTTAACTCCACATACTCCAAACTCGGCACGGACACTCAAACTGTTCTGACTTAGTGTGCTATATCTTTTCAGACTGATCGGACTTACGGTTCTCCCAAAAATGACGATCAAAGTCGGAAAAAACTCCCATTGACTTAACATTGTGGAATCTTCAGAATTTCAAACTGACCAACTGTCAAAAATTCAAATCTAAATACCTTGAAGCCCCAGACTCAATCAAACTGTCATTCTATAGACTATGAACCATTGAGACTCATTTAAACTAATGAACTCATCTATCTATGACACTCATCTATCTAATCTAAAACTCTTAAACTCAAAATAAATTAATAAACTCTAAACTTAAACTCTTAGACTCATTTAAACTTATAAACTCTAAACTCAAAAACTCAAAATTCATAAACTCATACTCTTATAAACTCTCATAAACTACTAAACTCTTAAATTAATAAACTCTGGCCACTTACTCATTTAAACTTATAAACTCTAAACTCATAAACTCTAAATTCACACCATAGCAACCAATTACAGCACCCTAGCAACCGTAGGCCATAGGCACGAGGCCGCAGGCCTCGTGCAATACTAAATAGTGATGATTTCTCAGAAACTCGTAATTAACCACATTTGAAGAGGCTGACAGGCAGCCTTTGGAGATTCATCACTGGCACCTGCCAAGCCACTCCCTAGCAACTAAACAGAGTACCCTAGCAACCATTAAGCAAGATTAGTATCTCTGCATCAGAACAACATAGAGATGGGGGTTGGTTTAAATCATTCATACTGACAAGCAGCCTTTGGAGTTTCATGATTGGCAGCTTTCAAGCCAATCCCTAGCAACCAAACAGAGTACCCTAGCAACCATTTTTTAACAACTATATCTCAGCATCAGAACATTGTATCGCGATGGGGGTTGGGTCTTTTGACTCATGCTAGCACACAGGACTTTCAATATGCTAAACATGCTAGCTATGAATAGCTAAATGCTAATATGGATACTTTATAATAACCATATGTGAACACTACCAACCAACTAGTAACACCATAGCAACCACCCAGAATACCCTAGCAACCACCTAGCAACACCATAGCAACCACCCTGAACACCCTAGCAACCACCCATATCACCCTAGCAACTGCATAGCAACACCCTAGCAACCATCCAGAACACCATAGCAACCACCTAGCAACACCATAGCAACCACCCAGAACACCCTAGCAACTGCCTAGCAACACCCTAGCAACCACCCAGAACACCCTAGCAACCGCCTAGCAACACCATAGCAACCACCCAGAACACCCTAGCAACTGCCTAGCAACACCCTAGCAACCACCCAGAACACCCTAGCAACACCATAGCAACCACCCAGAACACCCTAGCAACTGCCTAGCAACACCCTAGCAACCACCCAGAACACCTTAGCAACTGCCTAGCAACACCCTAGCAACCACCAATAACACCCTAGCAACTGCCTAGCAACACCATAGCAACCACCCAGAATACCCTAGCAACCGCCTAGCAACACCCTAGCAACCACCAAGAACACCCTAGCAACTGCCTAGCAACACCATAGCAACCACCCAGAACACCATAGTAACCGCCTAGCAACACCATAGCAACCACCATAGTAACGCTATCTATCTATCTATCTATCTATCTATCTATCTATCTATCTATCTATCTATCTATCTATCTATCTATCTATCTATCTATCTATCTATCTATCTATCTATCGATATAAATTACTTTAAACTGCTTTAAACTTGAAACTACTTTAAACTAAGTTAAACTTTAAATTAATTTAAACTTTAGACTAATTTAAACTTCAAACTACTGTAAAATTCAAACTACTTTAAACTTCTTCAAACTACTTTAAACTTCTTCAAACTTTCTGTAACAAACTTTCACAAGCCAACTTAAAGTTTGTCTCGACGAACTTTTTAATCTAGTTATTATTATTATTATTATTCTTTTTCTGAGACTAAAATTTCCAACTCTATCTCCTCCTAGAGCTTTAACTCCACATACTCCAAACTCGGCACGGACACTCAAACTGTTCTGACTTAGTGTGCTATATCTTTTCAGACTAATCGGACTTACGGTTCTCCCAAAAATGACGCTCAAAGTCGGAAAAAACTCCCATTGACTTAACATTGTGGAATCTTTAGAATTTCAAACTGCCCAACTGTCAAAAATTCAAATCTAAATACCTTGAAGCCCCAGACTCAATCAAACTGTCATTCTATACACTATATGAGCCATTGAGACTCATTTAAACTAATGAACTCATCTATCTATGACACTTATCTATCTAATCTTAAACTCTTAAACTCAAAATAAATTAATAAACTCTAAACCTGAACGCTTAGACTCATTTAAACATATAAACTCTAAACTCAAAATTCATAAACTCATACTCTTATAAACTCTCATAAACTACTAAACTCTTAAATTAATAAACTCTGGCCACTTACTCATTTAAACTTATAAACTCTAAACTCATAAACTCTAAATTCACACCATAGCAACCAATTACAGCACCCTAGCAACCATAGGCCATAGGCACGAGGCCGCAGGCCTCGTGCAATACTAAATAGTGATGATTTCTCAGAAACTCGTAATTAACCACATTTGAAGAGGCTGACAGGCAGCCTTTGGAGATTCATCACTGGCACCTGCCAAGCCACTCCCTAGCAACTAAACAGAGTACCCTAGCAACCATTAAGCAAGATTTGTATCTCTGCATCAGAACAACATATAGAGATGGGGGTTGGTTTAAATCATTCAAACTGACAAGCAGCCTTTGGAGTTTCATGATTGGCAGCTTTCAAGCCAATCCCTAGCAACCAAACAGAGTACCCTAGCTACCATTTTTTAACAACTATATCTCAGCATCAGAACATTGTATCGCGATGGGGGTTGGGTCTTTTGACTCATGCTAGCACACAGGACTTTCAATATGCTAAACAAGCTAGCTATGAATAGCTAAATGCTATTATGGATACTTTATAATAACCATATGTGAACACTACCAACCAACTAGTAACACCATAGCAACCACCCAGAATACCCTAGCAACCACCAAGCAACACCATAGCAACCACCCAGAACACCCTAGCAACCACCCATATCACCCTAGCAACTGCATAGCAACACCCTAGCAACCATCCAGAACACCATAGCAACCACCTAGCAACACCATAGCAACCACCCAGAACACCCTAGCAACTGCCTAGCAACACCCTAGCAACCACCCAGAACACCCTAGCAACCGCCTAGCAACACCATAGCAACCACCCAGAACACCCTAGCAACTGCCTAGCAACACCCTAGCAACCACCCAGAACACCCTAGCAACCGCCTAGCAACACCATAGCAACCACCCAGAACACCCTAGCAACTGCCTAGCAACACCCTAGCAACCACCCAGAACACCTTAGCAACTGCCTAGCAACACCCTGGCAACCACCAATAACACCCTAGCAACTGCCTAGCAACACCATAGCAACCACCCAGAATACCCTAGCAACCGCCTAGCAACACCCTAGCAACCACCCAGAACTGCCTAGCAACACCCTAGCAACCACCAAGAACACCCTAGCAACTGCCTAGCAACACCCTAGCAACCACCAAGAACACCCTAGCAACTGCCTAGCAACACCATAGCAACCACCCAGAAAACCATAGTAACCGCCTAGCAACACCATAGCAACCACCATAGTAACGCTATCTATCTATCTATCTATCTATCTATCTATCTATCTATCTATCTATCTATCTATCTATCTATCTATCTATCTATCTATCTATCTATATAAATTACTTTAAACTGCTTTAAACTTGAAACTAGGCCTACTTTAAACTAAGTTAAACTTTAAATTAATTTAAACTTTAGACTAATTTAAACTTCAAACTACTGTAAAATTCAAACTACTTTAAACTTCTTCAAACTACTTTAAACTTCTTCAAACTTTCTGTAACAAACTTTCACAAGCCAACTTAAAGTTTGTCTCGACGAACTTTTTAATCTAGTTTGTTATTGCTGTTCAGTTCATTGCATGTGTTTTTTTTTTCAACATGTAATATAACTGTTCATTTCTGTTAATTTTTTTTTCTTTTACAGTTCGTAACTGAAAAATTGATTTAAAATTATAGAATTATATTAAAAACAGATAATTGAAATAAATGATCAAATCTAAAGACTCCAACATTTCTCTTTGTAACATCATGTTCAGGTTTGATTCTAATCATAATGTAACATTATTGAAAAAACTTTTGTCAGGACAAAAAATACTTAACTTTGATAAAAAGTTTTTTTTTTTTTGTTATAATTGTGATTTTATAATATTTAGATATGAATCCAACTGGAAAAACTTGTGAAATATATATAGTTTGGTCAGTCAAATAGCAAATAGCTTATAGTGGAGGTCTATGGCCATCTAGTGGTTAAAGTGATATTTTTTTATTTTAAAAGTGAATTTTCCAAAAAATGTCAAAAATCTTTCATTAAACCATTTTAAATGATCCATGTTATCTCAATGAATGATAATTAGAAATCTGGGTCTTTCATAAAGTGAATTTTACATACAATGCCGTTTTTTTGTAAAAAGCCTATTTAAATAAATATTTATTTATTAATTTATAGAAATTTAAAAGATTTCAAAAATCCTCCAAAAACTGCACAAATGTTGAGTAAAAACATTAATAAATAGAGTAAAATTACATTTGTAAAAAAAAAATATTATACTGCTTCAAAATTAAATGTTATTGTCTGGGGTCCCTGGAGACCACAAAGATAATGAGTGTAGACACAAATGAAGATAATAGAAGGGTTAACTAACAAACCTTATTGTAAAGTGTTACCGGCTATTATTATTATTATTGCTGCTGCTTCCACTAGTACTGTAAAATAAAATAAATCTAATATTCAAAACAAATATTCAATAATTACTTTTATTAAATAAACATTAATAAATAAACTACAAACAAGCAATGCCTTTTTATAAAATAATAAAAATACAACAGTAAATAGTGACTACTAGTGCTGTAAAATCTAAGATTTAGTACTCAATAAAAAAGAACATTTTCATAAACATAATTATTATTCAATTAAACTACTAATACTGTAAAATAAAGATCTAAATAATTACATTTATTATATACATTATTATTATTTAAAAAGGTATTGCTTTTTAGTTTGTGGTTTTTGCACATTGTATCTCTATTTTTTTTTTTGTTTTTCAAGTTTTGTTATCACAACATTTTTTCTTTTGTCAAATCAACTTAAATAATTGATTTAGTTCAGATAACTTTGAGTTTCTGATGATTAAATCAATCTCCTTTATTGTATTAACTCACTTTTTCCAGTTCAATCAACTTAAAATTTTAAGGCAACCAGGTTACGTACTTTTTAAGTTAAACCAACATTTTTTTTTACTGTGTGGAAATACAAGCAGCAATATGTGACGTTAGGATGATCATAACACAGTTCAATTTTTTTTTTTTGCTTGATTCTTGATAGCTTTTTACTATAGCCAATTGTATAAGTTGGAGCCATTTTTAAGTAATAGTTTTTTGTTTGTTTGTTTAGTAGAGGCAAAGGCAGCTGTAAGAACTACACTGACACAAGCCACCCTTCTGACAAAGGCAAGGGGAGGGGATCTCCAGCTGTGGCCAATGGGACGATTCGCTCACAGTCCTCGTCCAAGAAAAGTTCTGGAGGTTCTTCCCAGCCTGTAAAGAAGCAGACTAAAGTGTCTTTCCTCTACAGTAGATATAAAAATAGCCCTGCTTCTGCAGCTGCTACCGTTTCTGCTACCTCTGACTTTAGCAACCCTCCAACCGATGAAGATAGAGATCACACCTATGAGTTAGACCCAGAAGTTTGTAACAACAACAACAACAACAATGACATCTTTGATGAAACCCTTCTCCCTGCCGAGAAGAAAGAGCACTTTAGAGAATCCATGGACGACAAGGCTTTGCCAGCTGATATGTTTCCTATGGAAACGGTTCTAGGACTACCTGAAAATGTCACAGCGGGCAGAGTCCCTCAGCCTGTAGAGGAAGTGATGGAAGACGAGGAGTGTAAAAGAAAAAAAATCAATGCTGAAAAAAGGGATTATGTAGATGAAGAGGTAAGAGCCATTATACAGTATAAGAGCATCTGTTTTTCACCTTTTTCCTTTTTCACCTCACTAAGAAAGATGAATTGTTTGTGCCCCTCCTTCAGAAGATAGAAAGAGGTGGCGCTCAGAAGAAGAGACCGGAGAAAGACGCAGAACTTGGAGTGTCTGCCGCCAACACCAAAGCGAAGAAAAACACAGGCAGGAGTCGCAGAAAGCCAGCTGAGCTCATTCCTGGGTACGTGTCTGTGATGAAAATGTTCGAGTGCATAGTTTGTTAGTTATGTTGTTACAAGTAGAAGTGTGAATTGACAGAGGATTGATTTAAAGGGATAAGCTGCGTTCCATTCGACAGGGTCCCTACGCAGTGTTCACTGCTCCCTAGTCCCTGAACACGGTACATCAGTTGAAGTGGACTTCGCTGACAATACCGTCATCCCTGCAAACGTCATCAGTTAAGTTAAGTTAACGTACGGGGTTCCGCAGATTATGATAATAAAACAAATAGATATAGGCTTACATTAATATTTCAAATGAATTTAATATCACATTTAAAATATATATATAATATACAATAATAAATAAAAATATGATAAGGTAAATTCTGAGGTAAATGGTTGTGGGAATCGTTTATAAAGTCCCATGGACATACAAAAAATAGCATATGTAAATGTAATATTCACCCCAATAACCGTTAAAAAATACTTAGTATAATAATGACAAAATGTATTCATACTTACACACAAACAAACTCCTCCATCGTTATTTACGACCGCTCTGACTGGTGATGACGTGACGCGCAATGACAGTTGGGTGATTCCGCTCTCGACTTCCTGTGAAGTGATGTATTGATGTTCACTTATTCCCTACGCCGTTTGCAGTGCCCTTCCAACTGAACATGTTCGTTCCTTTCGGATTGGAATCTCACTTAAGATGGCGAAATACCCTGTGAAGTCCACTTCGCAGTTCACTAACAGTCGAATGGAACGCACCTTTAGTTCACCCAAAAATGAAAATTCTGTCAGTATTTACTCACCCTCATGTTGTTCCAAACCTCTATGTGTTTATTTGTTCTGCTGAACACAAAGGAAGATATTTGGAAGAATGTTTTAATCAAACAGATCTCATTCCCCATTGACTACCATAGTAGGAAAAAATACATACTATGGTAGTCAATGGGGAATGAGATCTGTTTGATTAAAACATTCTTCCAAATATCTTCCTTTGTGTTCAGCAGAACAAATAAACACATAGAGGTTTGGAAAAACATGAGGGTGAGTAAATACTGACAGAATTTTCATTTTTGGGTGAACTAACCCTTTAACATTGATGGATAAGATGGAGAAATTTTGTTGTCAGGCCGATAACATTAAAAATGTGCAAAAATATTTTGTGCATCCCTAGCATTTTTTTTTCTTTCATTCTGGCAACCCAACAGACTTCCTGAAAACAGTGTTATCATGGTGACCGAGAGTGAGAGAGAACCTCCACGTAATGCTGCTAGAACCCGCAACGTGAAAACTGAACTACCTAAAATAGGAACCAACCCAGACAGCCCTCTCAAACACAATGGTGAGGAAGTGATGTACAGCAGTCTCACTGCTGCATGTGTGAATGACATCATACCAGTGTTCCTGAACATCCTAATGTTACTATGGTTGTTCAAGACATCATCACATTGAATTGAAAGTCTCTTTTGCTCACCAAGGCTGCATTTATTTGATAAAAATACAGTGAAAACAGTAATATTGTGAAATATCATTACAATTTAAAAGAACTGTTTCCTATTCTGAGATACTTTACAATGTCAATTATTCTTGTGTTTCAAAGCTGAATTTTCTGCAGCCATTCCATTACAGTATCACATCACATGTACGTGTGTGTTAAGTGTAATGCTGCACATCAGTTCTGTTAATCGCTTTCTTTTTACACAAACTCAGGTACGTGTTTAGTCAGACCGAGGCGTAAGTGTCCAGAGCGACGTCTGCATTGGGAGTCAGGTTCTGATTCGAGCAGTTCATCAGGCAGTGTAAGAGCCAGCCGAGGATCCTGGGGCAGCTGGAGCAGTGCCAGCAGCATAGAGGGAGAAAGAGACCCCAACAGACATCCCTGCAGGAGTAAGAGATCACACATGCACGCACTACACACATTTGTACTATAGGTGCGTTCATGCCACGTTTAAATTACCATCATTTCGAGATTTCAATTTATAAAAAGTGTTCATGCCCTCGTAGAGCTTGTAATTGCAGCATGTAAACTGGGAATTTTCGGAGAGCTCCTACTTGTACCACCTGACCACTGCATATTCATTTAGCCATTGATAGTGTAATAGAAACACATAATTCACTCTCCGAGGACATGAAAAGAGGGCATTTTGCCATCTCAAGCCTTATGACATGGCGTGAGTGAAGAGAAGTGAAATTATTATGAGGAACATTTTAATCAAAATTGCTGTTTGGTCTTTATTTTTTTTAGGAGACAACATCCAGTACCACCCATATCCAAAAGATCGTGAATGTTACCTGAACATGAACTATACATACAAAACCCAAAGGTAAAATGAGTGACCAAAAAAAAAGTAATTAAGAATAATCTAGATGCGATTTAACTATTTACACATTTGTCCTCAGCATGAACAATCTATATGTCAGGGAACCATGCCAAAGCCCAGAAGTCTGTCCTGACCCTGTACTCCCTCAAAGCTTCGCTGATGTTGCTGCAGGTGTGGACAAAAACATCGGTGAGGGACATTTCACGCATTATATTTACAGAGCAACATGACATCACGACTTTTGCGTAAACATACACGCCACTTTCGAATCAAGTGGCGTGTTATCTCTACGCATTTTGAGCTATCCGCGTGTATCCGCGTGTATGCGTGTATGTCTACGCCATTAACGTCCGCGTCATTCCGCGTGTCTGTACACGCGCGTCAAATGTCCAGTCATAAATGCCATTAACCCCAGTGATGGTTAAGTTTAGGGACAGGGTTGAGGTAAGTCATATATTTATATAACGTTAAGTCAACGGCGTTCATAAACACGCTGAAAAGCGATTATGCGTCTTGATAGCACGCCAAAAATGCAAATACGGTTTGGCGTGTCATACACACGCTACTTCATGAGATCAGTCTGTACAGAGAGGATTGTAGCGGTTAAGATGTGTTTTATTTATGCGATTATGCATTTTGGTTTCCACAGATGCAATTGGCTCTAATGTGATTGAAGAGACATGGTCAGCCGCCTCCATTCCCCTGACCAATGGATTCAGGTACAACATGACCGAATCTCTTCCGTTTGTTCCTCAGAGTCCCCCTTCCGGATATGAAGGGTACGTCTTAGGCTTTTAGTTCTTTTGTATTTTATTTTTGACTTCATTTGAGTCCATCCACTGGAAGATTCAAATGCTTATGTGTCAATATTATGCAGCTTCCCGTGGAACAACATGAACAGCCAATGTACCAGTCAGTATCCCTATAGTGATCAGGCCAACTACATGCCAACAGGTGAGGGGTTTTCTTTCTCTATGAGAAATGTTTCACTATTGTACATAGTTACTGAAGGATGAGTGACCATTTTCTTTGTTTTGTTTCGTGAAGGTAACGGCAATTACCAAAATGCATTCTCGTGCCCTGAAAGCCAAACCATGACCCAGAGCCATCAGCCAGTCTGGGGAGAGAATGGAGCCCATGACATAAACTCCACATGGGACACTGGCAGTTGTGTGGGGAGCAAGGTGAGTTTGTTCTTGTCAAGCACATTGAAAAAAATGTATTCGGCAGTTAGTGTTGTCACAATACTGAAATTCTAATTTTGGTTCAATACTTTATGTTTAAATATGTAAATGAGGCTGTAGCTAGTTAAATATGTACTAATTTGCATAACTTTCGGTTATAAGGACATTCTTATTCTGAGCACCTTTGAAACACCCTTTTTTTGCTCGTGTTTCTTGTTAAAGTGTGTGGTGTGTCCTCATTGAGAAGTAGATTCTTTTTAAAACATGGTGTATAAACCCCTTCGCTGTCACCCCCCTTGAAAACACTTCAAAACATTAAAGTATGAAAAAGTTATGGAAGTTTAAATTTACTGTAAATCAAATATACTGTAATTACTATAAAATTAAAGCCATACATCTAACCAAGTTATGTTCCAAGTTTGAAGTTCTCACAAATATCACAAAAAATGAAGTTCCCATGAGATTTTGTTTAGGCGTAGTACCAAAAATAGCCACCGGGTGCCATTGAATTCCATTTAATTTAGTTGTATACATTCGGCCTTAACAATTTAATACATTTCTGTCCAAATATCACTTCTGTCACAAAATTTGGGACCTTGAGACATAGACCTTTCTGACACTGTGTTTTGTCAAAATTAGAAAAGGTTTTGATCATAAATTATGAAATATAATGATGCGCAAAAGGGGGGGAGCCTGATAAAATAAGTACCGTTTCTATGGTAATGCAACATTCGATTATAAAACTGTTTTCACTGGATGAATTCTGAGTTTATAAGCTTTCAAATTATACCTAATTTATGATAACTACTAAAATATGTGATATAATAAAAAGGCAATAAAAAAAATAAGATTATACTTTAGAGAATGCTCAAAAACTGACCATTTTTCCCTTATCTATCTTTTCCAGCCATACTTTTCAGGAACCAGAAGTCTGTCACCCATGTCCAGTCTATTTGGCTCTATCTGGACACCTCAAAGCGAGCCTTACCAGAACCACTTCCACCCAGAGCGCTCCGCTCCCGTCTCGCCCCACTCGCCCATCTCACCCGTCGCACCCTTCAGCCGCGAACCAGGTGGCGCCTGCCCGGCAAAACAGTACTCCAGCTTCAATCCTTTTGGACCACACATGAATTTGGACATATGGAACTCCTCTTCAAACCGGAGCTCCAACTCTCAGCTCTCCAACGATTCAGGCTACTGTGGGGAAATGTGAGGAAACTGCTTTTGAATAATGAGGAATAAAAGAATGTGCTTTTATCTCTGATGGGGGAAAATGTGAATATTCTTCTTTCTTTTATGTTTGTTGTTGTGGTAAGGTTCAGCATTTTGTTGTATATTTTTCTAGATGTTTTGCAAGTTTGACCATTGAAAATAAAAAAAAAAAGTTTTGTATTTGACTCTGTGTTGTGAATTACTTTTAGGTTGAATTTTGTCAGTTGTTCAAATACTCTAACATGCTACTCAGATCAAGACAGTGAAAGTAAGAAATGAGAGTTTCTATCAGAGTTTATAGATTTTAAATTTTGCAGACATTGAACAAAATAAAATATTTTCTTATTTCGTATTTTTATCTAAAGCATTTAGATTTTACAAATGAGTTTTATCTAGAATAGATGATGGTGACTTTAGCAGTTTTATTAATTATAATGAACCTGAGAGCCACTCCCTTCAAAAATGGATACTGCAAAACATGACATCAGGGAAATTTCAAGAAAAAAAATATATATATATATATATTTGTGAGAATATAACATGCTTTCTCTAAAATGTTTAAAATATATTTTCTAAAGAAAGCTGTAAGAAGTTTTTTTTTTTAAATTTACCCTTAACTGTAGGAGGACTTGAGAGGTGGTCTTGTCTGGAAAGTAAGTAACAGCAAGTGAAGTCTTGATCAACTCCATAAGAACAGAATGGAGTTGCTTTTTTTTTTTTTTTTTTTTTTTTTTTTTTTTTTGTCGTGAAGCTGCAAAGGGTTTTTGATGGTCCACTTTGGACATTCTAGTAATTATAAGTAACTTGTCTGCTAACTCCCTTAGTAGACCATCTGCTTATTTACTGCTAACACTGTATTTTGATTCTCCCCCAGAAGACATTCTGGTAACACTTTACAGTAAAGTTCATTAGTTAACATTAGTTGACTACATTAGTTAACATGAACTAATAATGAACAGCACTTATACTGCATTTATTAATCTTTGTAAACGTTAATTTCAATATTTACTAATAGTTTATTAAAATCTTGTTAACATTAGTTAAGGCGCTGTGAACTAACATGAACAGACAATGAACAGCTTTATTATTATAACTAACATCAACGAAGATTAACAAATACTGTAACAAATGTATTGCTCATGGTTAGTTCATGTTAGTTAATACGTTAACTAATGTTAAATAATGAACCTTATTGTAAAGTTTTACCGACATTCTATTAATTACAATTAACTTTGCAACTACGTGTCAACTTATTCTAACACTAACAGTCTACTAATACTCAACTAGCACTCTAATGAGAGTTAGTTGACATGTAGTTTCAAAGTTACAAAGTGGAGCATCAAAAAACAATGTAAGCTTACCTTACCGGTCCGTGTATGATCATTCGATTATTCCATTTAATCTGGCAAACCAAAAACGAAAAAACGAATCAATGTTTTGTTTTTCTGTATGAACCAAATATGAAAATTTTCGTTCGTTTGATTTGGTTTCAGCTCGAAACGGGACATATAATAAACAAGGAAACCAAAACGAAATAATGGGTCGAATTTACGTCCGTGTACGTTTTGATAGTTTGTTTTTTCGTTTGAAACAAAAAACAAAATAACGAGAAACCACCCTTTTTTCGTTTGTCCTTTCAGATCTTCAAACAGAAAAATGGAAAAAGGAATTTCAAAAAACCAAAACCGGACCGTTATTTGATTTTGTTTTTTTGGATTCAGAACCAAAAACGGGAAAACGGCTCTTTTTTACGATTTCTTTGTTTTTGGTTTGAAAGGACAAACGAAAAAAGGGTGGTTTCTCGTTATTTTGTTTTTTGTTTCAAACGAAAAAACAAACTATCAAAACGTAGGCCACGGACGTAAATTCGACCCATTATTTCGTTTTGGTTTCCTTGTTTATTATATGTCCCGGAGCTGAAACCAAATCAAACGAACGAAAATTTTCATATTTGGTTCATCAAAACATTGATTCGTTTTTTCGTTTTTGGTTTGCCAGATTGTAGGAGCCAAATTGAGCTTTTGAGTTGAATTAATGTTTCTTTTTGGTGAATAGTGGTGTGTGTGTTTGTGGATGAATGAGTGAGTGAGTGAGTGAGTGAGTGAGTGATTATATGTGACCACAGGTATGTCTACCGCCACCTAAAGGACGGTTGAGAGGCTGAAGGTGGAACCCAAGGGGATGGGCTTTAAAGACAGGAAGCCACAGTATCTGGTGTGGCTGAGAGGGCAAACAGTCTTTTGACCGTGTGGTGGTGTGCCGTATGGTTCCATGACGTGACAAGCCGTTTGTTGCCATATAAGAGACTTCTATTCATGTTTTATTTGCATTCTGTAACTTTCACACAAGTAACAATAAATGTTCATTGGATAAGTTGGATCATTCGTCTCACTCATCACCTGCACGCGTCAAGCTATATCCAGCTCAGCCAACAGTGATAGCTTTTTGCAAGAAAGGACAAGGAAAAGGCTAGCACACAGATTAAATGGAATAATCGAATGATCGGATGATACACGGACCGGATTGAAACTTGACGGCCCAGAAAGTCATTGAAGAAAATGTTAAAAATCAAATAAGGTCGCTATTTTTATTTTATTTATTTATTTATTTTTTGCACAAAAAGTATTCTCGTCGCTTGATAAACCTATAGTTGAGCCAATGTAGTCACATGGAATATTTAAACATTTTCTTCAAAGACTTTCTGGGCCGTCAAGTTTCAATCCCTTAGGGTGACCATGTAGCTGTGATCCACCTCTCAAATTTAATAAAAAATATCTTCATTTGTTTTCTGAAGATGAATTAAGGGCTACAGCATGGGGGTGAGTAATTAATGACTTAATTTTCATTTTTGGGTGAACTAACCCTTCAATTTGAACTTGCTTCAATTTTAGTGAATTCAGTAAGTTTGTCCTTTGACCAGCAGGAGGAGCAATTGTATTAAAAACATTCAAATGTTCAAAGAAACTGCATGAAAGTTGCTCTAAAACTTACTCACATTAAAACAACCAATTTTTCCCCACCCGAACTTCAACATTAATGTTCAAAACATCCTACATACATAAAGTATATACTGCATTTATAGGTTTAAAGTTGTTTGCACAATGTGTGAAGTGCTGTATTTATGTAAAAGTATGATCTATTTATGTGATAAGAAAAATAAGAAGTGGAACATATTTTGTTGAATGCTTTTAACATAAAGAATCTGTGTTTTTTCATTGCTTGCTTGCAGATGGAGGCAAGAAAGTGGACACTGGCCAAATATAATGAATAGCTTTTCAGTGAGTACACTAGACTTATTATTCCCTCCTTTATGCAAGATGTAGTCCAAACCTGGGAAAGCTACACATTTTTTTTTTTTAGAACAAAGTCAGAGCATATTCACAGTACAGTATTGGCTTGGACAGCTGTCTAGTGGTTAGTAACAAGAAAGCCATTGTACTAGCATACAAATATTTAATTTTCAGG